>CAUZLF010000698.1:0-148000 GCA_963580285.1 Lucinisca nassula | reverse complement strand
TCCTGTTCATCTAAATGCTATTACGAAAGCACGCCTATTCAAATACATTGTAAATTTTACCGCCGAATAAAAACACTCAAATTTTAAGATAAAAATTGTGACATTTCTCTTATATCTGCTCAAAATATAGAGGCGGTTCTAACAAGTAGCCACAATCTATATTTTAGAACAGAAAAATGAGGTTTCCCCATATAAACCTCAGTTTTAATGTATAGAAGTTGGGTTTAAGGGGATCAGAATTATATAGGCGCGTTTTCGTGATGTGTATCCGGTGTCGTTTTATATAAGAATCTGATGTGGGGTTCTGAGGCATGACCGTTTTGAGGGGAACCGACTCTGTTCCGCTCAGCACATTCATCCCAAGAGTTGGAAACGCCCATTTACAACAGAACCCCATATTAGATTATTTTTCTGACACAACACCACCGAAATATTTCATTTTATTTTACTTCTCGTATAATACTTATGTTGCTTGCCTATGTAAGAACACAAGGGTAAGAAATCAATATCTAACCCAGGCTGAAACCACGTGTGTCTATATCCGATTTGCAAGAACCAAAGTTTTTTCCCATATAAAACATTGTGAACTACATTCCGGAAACCACGTACGATTTGTTGCGTACATCTTCGTACCGATGTGTAGCTGTCTTGATTTATGTGTGTGTGTGTGTGTGTGTGTGTGTGTGTGTGTGTGTGTGCGAATTCGGGTTTATCGTCGCTTTCAACAATTTTTCAGTCATATCACGACGGTGTCTGGTTGCGACAGGGAGCTCAATGCTCACTTTTATAGTGCTGCCTCACTGAAGTATCATGTCACAGACATATTACATGATACCACACCCAGTCACATTATCCTGACACTGGGTCGACCAGTCCTAGCTCTACCCCGTAAATCTGAGAGCCAAGTGAGGAGCAGCTAGTACCATTCTTAACGACTTTGGTATGTCGCGGCCGGGGATCGAACCCGTGACCTCCCGTTCCCCGGAGCGGGCACTCTATCAACAGATGTCTTGATTTACATTTGACCTTAAAGTAAAGCATAGTGAAGAAATTTTCCTCTGGGTGTGGGTTGTAAAGTCGATTTAAGCCCTGCAGTAAAAACTTTTACTGACCGTTCCAATATGGTTCTTCTGTCGTGGTTTACTATTGTTGTAGATCATCTTTGAATGTATGTTTTGTTAAGATATTTTTTTTATTATTTTGGATAGCCGTTTGACCATTTTGTGGTCATTTTTTGGCTTTCCACATGTGACGTTTTTACTACAGTGAAATTATTTTATGTGCATGTTTTTCCACCTTTGATGTCTTGGGTGTGAGGTGCGAGGTAATTGTATCAATTCCTGAGCATTGCTTTCACTTCTGTTATCTTGGTGGCTCATAGCCTAATATTGCTTAAATAAAGGATCTTGAGTGTTCATGTATTATTGAATTTATTAAACGAGTGGAGGAAAATGGATAAAATGCTTGATTAATAAATTCAATAATACATTAGTACGAATGTAAGATTCTATTGATCATATGACATTTAATTCACGGTTTTTCTGTACAGAAATGTCACTATTTCGCCATTAGTAAACGCGACGTCGTTAAGGACATCGTATATGTAACGTTACGGAGCGTATGTAACTAATTTGCATATTTAATCCATTTGTGGATTATCGAAGTTATTACATGGCGTTATTACATTCTCAGTCGCGACGTCATATGATACACATTATTGTTACTATTATTATTATTATTTCTGCATTAAATGCAGAATTAAAAATAACCATCAGAAGAGATGACAAATCCCCCGACCAAAAGCCAATATGGCCTTCAGAAGATTGTTCACCAATAGAAAGTGAACCAGAATAAAACCAGCAATATATCACAAAAGTATTGCAGTTACGGCCATCACAAGATTATACTGTCAGGGGAGATAACCTAAAAAACCAGGGCACTCAGAATTGTGGTTCTTGCGCATGGCATGCCTGCTTAAGGTCATATATATGTGTACGTGTCCCAAAGGGTATTGGAGATATGGTGATCACAAGCTGGTCATGCTGTTACATACTGTTATATTGGAAGGGTAGATAACTCAAATACCACACCACCAACCGTTGTGGTTCTTGCACATGACACCCCTGCTGTACCTTGTATACAATTGCGCCGAGTTCCTTCAATATATCTCAAAGGGTGTTGGAGTTGTGACCATCACAAGGTTATATTGTCATGGGAGATAACTAAAAAAAACAAGCGGGCCCAGAAAGCCCTGGTTCGCTCACCTGTGTGTCACTGTCTCGAGTACATTCTATTTTTAGCTATGGTGGCCATCTTGTTCATCAGCAGAGTGATTTTAGCTCATTTGGTAGGGAGTAACCTAGGCAACATTCCTGTGAAGTTTGAATCAAATTGGCCTTAGGGTTTAGGAGGGGTTCACGTTTGAATCAAATTTACAATATTTTTCTATTTTTATGGATTGTTTTAGCCTTTTTGGTAGAGGGTCATCTAAGCAACATTACCTCGAAGTTTGAATGAAAATGGCCTAAGGGTAGAGGAGGAATTGTCGTTTGAAGATTTATTTTTATTTTTAGCTCTGGCAGCCATCGAGATCATTGGAGTGGAATGAGTTTTAACTATTTTGGTAGGGAGTCACCTAGGCAACATTCCTGTGAAGTATTAAATCCAAATGGCCCAAAGGTTTAGAAGTAGTTCGCATTTGAAGCAAATTTACAATGTTTTTCATTTTTTAGCTCTTGTGACCATTTGTTTATCGTTATGCTATTTTCCTAGAGGGTCATCTACACAACATTCCAATGAAGTTTAGAAGCCTTCATGGTGAAGTGGTCATGCTAATTGCCTTGTAAACCAGGGGTAGCAGGATCGATCCCAGGCTTCTCCAGTATTTCAGATTAGATTTTAAACAGAGGTCCCATCACTGTATGACCTTAGCTGTTGGTGAGACTTAAACTCAAACACTCACTCCTATCAAGGAACCTATATGCCAAATAAGAAGGCTGTATCTTTAATGCTTCAAAAGTTATGACAAAGAAGGTCAAAGGTCAAGGTCATGGGTCAAAAGTTTTGAATGGTTCAGAAAACCTTGTCACAAGGAACATACATGCCAAATATGAAGGCTCTTTCTCATATGGTTCAAAAGTTACGATTAGGTATGTCACAGGTCAAGGTCACCGGTCAAATCTTCATATGAAAGGGAAGCCCATGTCACAAGGAACCTACATGCCAAATATGAAGGCTCTATCTCTAAAGGTTCAAAAGTTATTACAAAATAACCTACTGATCTACTTTTTGATTTGACATGACCCATATTCGAACTTAACTAAAATATTGTCCAGATGATCATTCTGAGCAAGTTTTATGATGATTTGACTAAAACTGTGGCATCTTAGAGTGTTCAAAACGTTTTTCTATGATTTGACCTGCTGACCTACTTTCTGACCCGACATGACCCATATTCGAACTTGACCCAGATATTGTCACGATGATCATTCTGGGCAAGTTTGATGATGATCGGACCAAAACTGTGGCCTATAGTGTGTTCACAAGGTTTTTCTATGATTTGACCTACTGTTTGACCCGACATGACCCGTATTCAAACTTAACCGAGATATTAGCAAGATGATCATTCTGGGCAAGTTTGATAATGATTGGACCAAAACTGTGGCCTCTAGTGTATTCAGAAGGTTTTTCTATCATTTGACCCTCTGACCTACTTTGTGACCTGACATGACCCATATTCGAATATGACCAAGATATTATCAAGATGATCATTCTGAGCAAGTTTGATGCTGATCGGACCAAAACTGTGGCCTCTGGTGTCTTCATAAGGTTTTTTTTTTCGATTTGACCTACTGACCTACTTTTTGACCCGACATGACCCATATTCAAACTTAACCGAGATATTTTGTGGCGGTACAAATTGTGTGCAAGTTCAGTTAAAATCAAATCATAAATGAAACAGCTATCATGCAGACAAGACCAAAATAGGCAATTTTTGCCCTTTCAGGGGCCGTAACTCCGTAACACATGATGGGATATAGCTGGTTCAAATAAAGAACCCAGATCTCATGGTGGGTCAAGTTGTGTGCAAGTCTGGTTCAAATTAAATCATAAATGAAGATGCTATCGTTCGGACAAGACCAAAATAGGCAAGTTTTGCACGTTCAGGGGCTGTAACTCCGTAACACATGATGGGGTATGGCTGGTTCAAGAAAGGAACCCAGATCTCATGGCGGTACAAGGTGTGTGCAAGTCTGGTTTAAATCAAATCATAAATGAAGATGCTATCGTGCGGACAAGACCAAAATAGGCAAAGTTTGCAATTTCAGGGGCCGTAACTCCGTAACACATGACGAGATATGGCTGGTTCAAGAAAGGAACCCAGATCTCATGGTGGTACAAGTTGTGTGCAAGTCTGGTTAAAATCAAATCATAAATGAAGAGGCTATCGTGCGGACAAGACCAAAATAGGCAAGTTTTGCAATTTCAGGGGCCGTAACTCCGTAACACATGACGGGATATGGCTGGTTCAAGAAAGGAACCCAGATCTCATGGTGGTACAAGTTGTGTGCAAGTCTGGTTAAAATCAAATCATAAATGAAGATGCTATCATGCGGACAAGAAATTGTTTACGCACGCACGCACGGACTGACGGACGCACGGACGGACAACGGACGACGGACAAAATGTGATCACAAAAGCTCACCCTGTCACTACGTGACAGGTGAGCTAACAAGAGCACCCAGAGTTGTAATTATTGAGCATGACACACCTGCTTAACCTCATGTACATCTGCATCAAGTACTACCAATATGTCTCAAAGGGCATTAGAGGTACGGTGATCACAAAGTGGCCATACTGTTATATTGGAAGAGGAGATAACTCAAATACCATAGCACCCAGAGTTGTGGTTCTTAGGCATGAAGCGCCGTCTCAACCTTGTATACAATTGTGCCAAGTACCATCAATATATCTCAAAGGGTATTGGAGTTATGGCCATCACAAGGCTATATTGTCACGAGAGAAAATTAAACAAGAGGACCAAGCTAGCTTGGTCCTGTATCGCTCACCTGAGCTAACAGATTCAAAGTTTAAGGAAGTGCCAACCTTTACTGAAGGCTTTATGGGAGGACATGGTGATGACAGGGTAAGCATTTTCTGAAAATCAAGTAGAATTTAACTCTATGATAAACAGGCTGACCTCACCGGTTTTCAAACTCATTCAAGCTTTTATTCCTGACTTGCTAAGAAGATCCAATCTAAACTGAAGTGGCTATGGTGATGACAAGTTCAAAAACAACAGTTTTCAAACTCCTCCAAGCTTTCTGCCTGACTTCCTTGTTTGTAAGTTTCATGAAGATCCGTTCAAAACTAAAGGGGCAGCAGTGATAACAATGTCGAAAATAGGCATTTTCAGCAATCAAAGGCACGTCACTCTATGATAAATGTTCCAACTTGGCCGGTATTCATACTCATCCAAGATTTTATTCCCAGCCACCTCACATATAAGTTTCAGAAAGATCCGATCAAAACTGAAGGGGCAACGGTGATGACAAGGTCAAAATTTGGCATTTTTAGCAATCAAAGGGATGTTACTCTAAAATAAATGAGCCGACTTGGCCAGTTTTCGAACTCATCCGAGGTTTCATCCCCAGCCACCTTACATATAAGTTTCAGAAAAATCTGATCAAAACTGAAGGGGCTACGGTAATGACAAGGTCAAAAATCAACATTTTCAGCCATCAAAGGGACAGAACTCTACGATAAATGGGCTGACTTGGCCTGTTTTCGAACTCAGCTAAGATTTTATCCCCAGCCACCTTACATATAAGTTTCAGAAAGATCCGATCAAAACTGAAGGGACTATGGTGATGACAAGGTCAAAAATCGGCATTTTCAGCAATCAAAGGGACGTAAATCAATGATAAATGGGCCAACTTGGCCGGTATTCAAACTCATCCTAGGTTTTATCTCCAGTCACCTTACATATAGGTTTCAGAAAGATTCGATCAAAACTGAAGGGGCTAGGGTGATGACAAGGTAAAAAATCGACATTTACAGCCATCAAAGGGACATTACTATATAGTTAATGGGGCAACTTGGCCGGTTTTCGAACTCATCCGAGGTTTTATCCCCAGCCACCTTACATATAAGTTTCAGAAAGATCCGATCAAAACTGAAGGGGCTACAGAGTTGACAAGGTCAAAAATCAACATTTTCAGCAATCAAAGGGACCTAACTCTATGATAAATAGGCCACCTTTGCCGGTATGCGAACTCTTCCGAGGCTTTATCCCCAGCCACCTTGCATATAAGTTTGAGAAATATCTGATCAAAACTGAAAGAGCTACGGTGATGACAAGGTCAAAAATCGGCATTTTCAGCAATCAAAGGGACGTTACTCTGTGATAAATGGACCAACTTGGCTGGTTTTCGAACTCATCCGATATTTTATCCCCAACCACTTTACATATAAGTTTCAGAAAGATTCGATCAAAACTGAAAGGGCTACAGTGATGACAAGGTCAAAAATCAGCATTTTCAGCAATCAAAGGGACGTTACTCTATGATTAAAGGGCCGACTTGGTCGATTTTCGAACTCATCCGAGATTTTATCCACAGCCACCTTACATATAAGTTTCAGAAAGATTCGATCAAAACTGAAGGGGCTACGGTGATGACAAGGTCAAAAATCGGCATTTTCAGCAATCAAAGGGACGTAACTCTATGATAAATCGACGGACTTGGCCGGTTTTCGAACTCATTCGAGGTTTTATCCCCAGCCACATTACATATAAGTTTCAGAAAGATCCGATCAAAACTGAAGGGGCTACGGTGATGACAAGGTCAAAAATGGGCATTTTCAGCAATCAAAGGGACGTAACTCTATGATAAATGGGCCGACTTGGCCGGTTTTCGAACTCATCCGAGTTTTTATCCCCAGTCACCTTACATATAAGTTTCAGAAAGATCCGATCAAAACTGAAGGCGCCACGGTGATGACAAGCATTTTCCCATAGTAAGTCTATGGGACCTTGTGGTTGCCATAGGAACCAAAGTTTTAGAGTGATTTCAAAAAAAAGTTTATGTAATCAATGCCCCACCAGAGGCATGCTACAGGTGAGAAATGATTGAGATCAGCCTGCAGGATACAGAGATATAGCTGCTCAAAAGTGTGGACGGACGACGGACGGACGGACGACGGAGGACCCACTATACTATAAGCTCCCCTGGAGCCTTCGGCCCAGGTGAGCTAAAAATCAGGGCATCCAGAGTCGTGGTTCTTGCATGTGATACACCTGCTTAACCTCATATAAAACTGTACCAAGTACTATCAATATATCTCAAAGAGTTTTGGAGATGTGGCCATCACAAGGTAGTGATTCTATTTTATTGGAAGGGGAGATAACTAAAAAAAACATGGCACTCTGAGTTGTGGTTTTTGTGCTCGACACACGGTCTCGGCCTTGTGAACAGATGTGCCAGGTATCATCAATATATCTTAAAGGGTATTGGAGTTATAGCCATCACAAGGTAGTCACTGTATTTTATTGGAAGGGGAGATAATTCAAAAACCATGGCAACCAGAGTTGTGGTTCTTGTACATGACACGCCGTCTCAGCCTTGTGAACAACTGTGCGTGGGACCATCGATATATCTCAAAGGGTATTGGAGATATGGCCATCACAAAGTAGTCATTCTATTTTATTAAAAGGGGAGATAACTTAAAACGTATGGATTCTAGAGTTCTGGTTCTTGTGCATGACACGCCGTCTCAGCCTTGTGAACAATTGTGCCAAGAACCATCAATACATCTCAAAGGGTATAGGAGTTATGGCCATCACAAGGTTGCGTCTACGGACGGACGGACGGACGGACGGACGCCGGGCTGATCGCTATATCCCCCGGTCGGGGGATAAACATTGTTTCAACAATAGAAGTTCTCCGCCTTAATAGATTGTCAAAACATTGGTTGTAAAAGGTCTCAGGGCACATGCATTTAATGCTCTTTTTCCAATTTACAGGGATTGCATTTACAATTGCTTTTCACCGTTCCTTAATTTGACATCCTTTAAATACCTTAGACTACTGAAAATACCACCAGTGTAACGAATCCGTGTAGTGAACACCCCTCAGAGGCCCTCTTGTCTCGACTTAATATAGAGAAAATTGGGGTGCACGGTGATAATTATTTATGTTCCATACTCATATGGTCAAAAATATAACAAACAGTTCTCTCTTCCCTAATGGGATTATTACGCTCTTACAGTCGAAATAACGATAACGACTATTTATCATATGCATACACGACATATACAATCCCGTATCACTCTACTCGCATTTTCCGATTTCGTATTACCATCCTTGCTACCACCGAGCCCCGGCATTTGTTGCGAGTAGTCTTGTTCACCAAGCCGTTCCGATGATATCACCATCCTTGCTACCACCGAGCCCCGGCATTTGTTGCGACTAGTCTTGTTCATCAAGCCGTTCCGGTGATATCACCATCCTTGCTACCACCGAGCCCCGGCATTTGTTGCGACTAGTCTTGTTCATCAAGCCGTTCCGGTGATATCACCATCCTTGCTACCTCCGAGCTCCGGCATTTGTTGCGACTAATCTTGTTCATCAAGCCGTTCCGGTGATATCACCATCCTTGCTACCTCCGGGCCCCGGCATTTGTTGCGACTAGTCTTGTTCACCAAGCCGTTCCGGTGATATCACCATCCTTGCTACCTCCGAGCCCCGGCATTTGTTGCGACTAATCTTGTTCACCAAGCCGTTCCGGTGATATCACCATCCTTGCTACCACCGAGCCCCGGCATCTGTTGCGACTAATCTTGTTCACCAAGCCGTTCCGGTGATATCACTCTCCTTGCTACCTCCGAGCCCCGGCATTTGTTGCGACTAATCTTGTTCACCAAGCCGTTCCGGTGATATCACCATCCTTGCTACCACCGAGCCCCGGCATTTGTTGCGACTAATCTTGTTCATCAAGCCGTTCCGGTGACCCAGATGACGATCATGCAAACACAACAAACGTCTTGTAACGTTCTATAGAATTTTAATTGAAATCCAAAATGAGGCTTACCGAAATTCTGGTTAAAGCGCTGATTGGCTACAGCAAATCAGGTCAAAACAACATGGCGTCCACAGATGCACCAAGATTTTCGGTACATGCTAACTTGATGTCAAAACGTTTGGACAGCTACCAGAGCTAGTCCGTTTGCCCCTGTCCTGTTTATTGCAATGTACATCAGCTGCGTTTGTTCAGCGAGCATGCGATACATTGAGAAATATCTGGCACAATCGCGACTATTGAGGATTTGACGGGCGTCGCAATTATTGTTGTTGGCATCCCGTGAAGCGTTTCCAGGGTATACACGCCATCTAGCGGTCATAAAAATTGAATAGAACAGGTCAAGACGTCTACCTTTGTCTAGCGCCTGGACGATCAAGACTATTGTTGCGACATATGATAACAAACCTGACGTTCGAAATGATGATGTCACTTACACGAAGCGCATAACGTCAAAGGTTCCCGCTTACTATTTACGTTAAAATTAAAAGTGACTTTATAGGATTCAAAAAAGTATTCAATAAACATATAATCAACATATTATCACTATAGTACATTGATCTGCCGCACAGTATCACGTCTCTTGGATGTTTCCAGATCTTACGCATCACACTCGCATTCCGCGTCTAGTATAATAGGTTGATTTGGAAACATCCACTCGACGTGATACAATACGGCAGATAAAGTTGTATTTGTGTCACATGTTGGTACAAAGGCATATGAACTGCAGCCTTTGTCTAAAGAGAGGTATGTGGCTAATGATCATATCTATCATATAAACTATCCAGCCACCAAGGTTGCTGCATGTGTCACAGAAGGCCAAGATAAACTTTCTACTGTACATTATATACCTAAACTTTACAGTACACCATACAAAGCATGAATTAACCCATTGTATGCTGGCCCCCGCCCATCGGGGCTTGAAGAAATAGATTGGCTACATGATGCTTCCACGCAGAGCTGAAACCGACCCGCACACGAGTACTGGTAAACTGCTTAGAGATCTAAGCCTGCCCAGGCAAAGTGGTGCGAGTCAGAACGTCCATGCTTATAAACCATATTGGTTTCATTGGGCGGCAGGGCTTGAGATGTCATTTCATCTCAATGTCGGGTAAAAGTCCCACAAAATTGGAAGCAACGTCTTCAAAATGACCTTTACAGTGTTGACGGGGAAGTTAAACCTCAAATCAAGCAAGCAAACCCATTGTATGCTGGTGGATTCTTCCATGGCTATTTGGTGGACAAGTCTATTTGTCGTGTAAGGGATGTCAGGCCTATTTTTTCGTTATCGTTCTTTTTTGACGGAAAATTATGTTAGCAAATAGTGCAGGCCCAGATCCGACGCCGCGTTCTGATCTGGGCCTGCACCGTTTGGCAAGGTATCCCGTTAGTGGTTTCCCGCACACAATGGATTAAACTAAGTATAGTGCGAACTAATTGACCTGTGACTGACCTTTATGCAAGGAATAAATTATTCACTGCTGTCGCCTAATACGTCGGCTTTCGTAAACTTCTCGTGAGTTTTCGGCATCACGTGAATTTCGATCCATTTACAGACCGCTATGTATTGAACAACAATATCGTCATCTTCGGGAGACGGCGAAGATAAATACATACTTTCAGTCGGGTGTGGGAATTATGTTAATAGAGTTCACCAGTCTCAGGTCAATTTGTTCCCAGCAGTGAATTATTTCATTTCTTCGTTTCGAACGTTTTGTCGTCACATATGCTAGGCGACGTTGTGGACGTCGTTGGTAACAACAATAACAATAATTGTTGCCGTTTGGCGGAATATCTAATAAAATCAAAGAAATCAGACTTAAAATTTCGAGTCCATTTGACGTTTTTGAGGAGAGACCTGCAACACGAAGATAACGTATTATTTTCTTGAAAATACAGTTCTAAGTTCATGACATTTGTGCATCTGCATTTCAATGTCAGCATTTTTGCATTGAAATGAAAACAAGATGGCGACTGATTTTCAAACTAAATCACGCCTCCTGAAATCCATACCCTGACTGGAACTATTTTAGTTCGAAATCAGAATGGTTGAATTTGAAAATTCAAAGGTAAAACATGAATAGAAATGTAATAAACAGTTTATTTTGTTGTTTTGATTGATTATGGAGAAATAATTCACTCGTGTTCTAAGGCTTTCGTGTAAGAAACTCGTTTGCTATCGCCCACTCGTTTTTTTGCTCGGAAGCCTTAGAACACTTGTAAATTATTTCACCGTAATTGATCAAAAAAAAAAAAAAATAAAAAAATAAGCTCTAATTATCATATGACGTCACGTCTGAGAATGTAATAACGCCATTTATTATATTTCTAACAATGAATTACCTATTTTTCTCGGTGAAAGAAAACCCCATAATCGTTCAACAGTGAATTATTTCATTTCTTCGTTTCGAACGTTTTGACGTCATAATTGCTATGCACTTTGCTGGCGTCGTTGGTAACAACTATAGCAATACTTGACGTTTGGCGGAAAATCTGATAAAAACAAGGAAATCAGAATACAATTTTCGCGTCAATTTGAGGTTTTTGAGGAGAGACTCGCAACACGAAGTTAAGGTATTATTTTCTTGAAAATACAGTTCAAATCTAATGACATTCGTGCATCTGTATTTCAATGACAGGATGATTTTTGCATTGAAATGAAAACAAGATGGCGACTGATTTTCAAACTTAACCACACCTCCTGAAATCCATACCCTGACTGGAACTATTTAAATGGAATTCATAATGGTTGGATTTGAAAATCAAAGGTAAAACATGAATGGAAATGTAATAAACAGTTTATTTTGTTGTTTTGATTGATTACGGAGAAATGATTCACTCGTGTTCTAAGGCTTTCGTGTAAAAAACTCGTTCGCTATCGCTCACTTGTTTTTCACTCTGGAAGCCTTAGAACGCTTGTAAATTATTTAACCGTAATCGATCAAAAAAATAATAAACTATATGTAATACATATGATAATCCACTAATGGATTAAATATGCAAATTAGTTAGATATGCTCCGTAACTGTACATGTACGACGTGCTTAACGACGTCGCGTTTACTAATGGCGGAATAGTGACATTTTTGTACAAATATCGTGAATCAAATGCGTTTAAAGTGTCATGTGATAAATAGAATCTTGCATTCGTACTATTGTATTATTGAATTTATTAAACTCGTGGAGGAAAAGGGATAAAAGGCTCGGCGAAGCCTCGAATTTTATCCATTTTCCTCCACTCGTTTAATAAATTCAATAACACATGAACACTATTGGGGCTTGAAGAAATAAATGGACTGCATGATGCTTCCACGCAGAGCTGAAACCAACCGCATACGAGTACTGGTATACCGCTTAGAGGATCTAAGCCTGCCCAGGTAAAGCGGTGCGAGTTGGACCGTCCATGCTTATAAACCCGATTGGTTTCATTGAGCGACAGGGCTTGGAATGTCATTTCATCTCAATGTCGGGTAAAAGTCCAACAAAATTGGAAGCAACGTCTCCAAAATGACCGTTATAGTGTTGACGGGGACGTAAAACCTCAAATCAAACAAACAAAAACAAAACTAGCGTTGATATATTTCATGTATTAAACTGGAAACTTTTCCAAACACAACACTGTCGTGTCACGTTTACAAGTCCGTGAAATAACCACCCATGTTAACCAAACTTTAGTAGAGAAACATGGGTTTACAAGGGTAGATTTTTTTTTCATTACGAAAACACGCCTATACAAACACATTGTAAACTTTACCGCCGAAAAAAGAAAATTTTAAGATAAAAAATTGTGATATTTTTCTTATTTCTGCTCAAAATATATATTGCGGGTACTCGTAAGAACCGCCTCATCGAGGTTTTTCTTATTTCTGCTCTAAAATATAGATTATGGGTACTCGTTAGAACCGCCTCATCGAGGCGGTTCTAACGAGTACCCATAATATATATTTTAGAGCAGAAATAAGAAAAAAATAAGGTTTACCCCTTTGAACCCCAGTTTCACTAAATAAAAGCAAGGTTCAAGAGGGTCATATTTATAGAGGCGTGTTTTAGTGATGTGTGCAATCACATAAACTGTGGCTACTCGATAGAACCGCCTCAATACGATGGTTCTAACGGGCACCAAATGTCTATGGTTGGAATATAGGAAAAACAAGAGCACCGCAAGCGGGTGCCAACGCTCGTCTGCAGTTTCTTTTAGAAAACAAAAGTTCTAAGTCAAATCAAATTGCAAGATGGAGTTATAAAACTTGTAGGGATTGTAGCTCTTGTGATGGTGAGTATGTGTATGAAGTTTCATGAAGGTAGGCCAAATACTTTTGGAAATATGGTCAAGGTTAAGTTTTTTGGTTAATTTTTCGAAAAAATAGGTCAAAGTTCAAAGGTCAAGGTCACAGGTCAAAAAGCGTGGTATGACTGAAAAGGTCTTGTCCCAAGGAACATTAATGTGAAGTTGGAAGGCTCTGTTGTGAATAGTATTGAAATAAGAGACAAAAACAATTTAAAAAAAACGGAGAGAAAAGGGTAGATAATTCAATCAAATTGCAAGATGGAGTTATAAAACTTGTAGGGAATGTAGCTCTTGTGATGGTGAGTATGTGTATGAAGTTTCATGAAGGTAGGCCAAATACTTTTGGAAATATGGTCAAGGTTAAGTTTTTTGGTTAATTTTTCGAAAAATAGGTCAAAGTTCAAAGGTCAAGGTCACAGGTCAAAAAGCGTGGTATGACTGAAAAGGTCTTGTCCAAAGGAACATTCATGTGAAGTTGGAAGGCTCTGTTGTGAATAGTATTGAAATAAGAGACAAAAACAATTTAAAAAAAAACGGAGAGAAAAGGGGAGATAATTCAATCAAATTGCAAGATGGAGTTATAAAACTTGTAGGAAATGTAGCTCTTGTGATGGTGAGTATGTGTATGAAGTTTCATGAAGGTAGGCCAAATACTTTTGGAAATATGGTCAAGGTTAAGGTTTTCGGTTAAATTTTCGAAAAATAGGTCAAAGTTCAAAGGTCAAGGTCACAGATCAAAAAGTGTGGTATCACTGAAAAGGTCTTGTCCCAAGGAACATTCATGTGAAGTTTGAAGGCTCTGTTGTGAATAGTATTAAAATGAGAGCAAAAAATGTGTTTCAGAAAAAAATTGGAAAAGGGGAGATAATTCAGCCAAAATCAACAATGTTGTTATGGTCCTTGGTCAAAATGTAGCTCTTGTGATGATGAGTGTGTGTATGAAGTTTCATGAGGCTAGGTCTAATACTTTTTAAGTTATAGCCAAGGTTAAGTTTTTTTGGAACGACGCAGGACGACGCAGGACGACACAGGACGACGCAGGACGACTACGCAGACGCCGGAGTGATGACAATAGCTCGAAAGTTTTTTTTAAAAAAACAGACGAGCTAAAAATCACATATATGGATCTGGGAATCTCATTTTAGCAAAACATCTGTGCATTCTTTCATATCTCCAAAACAGTTAATTTTTAGATGAAGATTTGTTATATATGTTTTATGTACACACCAAATATAGGTTGTGGCTCACTCAGGCGGTTCTCACGAGCACCAACAACCTATGTCTTGGAACAGGAATCTGAAACAAAATGGTAATCCCTGTAAACCCCCTCTTTAAAAAGTGAGTTTAGAGGAGTGTCCATTACATGGACTTGTTAACAGGTAATCTCTGTCAGGTGTGCTTGCCTAATGTCAATTGCGGTAAAATCTTAACCAGACTTAAACAATAGAATAGCAACTTGTCCAAGGTAGAAGTAAATGAAATGCTTTGTCTCGTGTGTAACGTAGCTCCCAAAATTTCTACCAACGATACAGTGCCATGTCGGGTTATATTTCTTGTCAAACTCCTTCTTTATAAAAGCTGCAATGTCTTTTTCGATATTGTACTTTTCCAGAGCTTGTGTGGCGCAATCCACAGCATCTTGTTGCATGTCTTCAGCCATGTCTGCGTTCTTTATCACAGCTTTTCTGTCCGTCATGATGGCTGGAACATAATAAAGTCATACATCAACAACACGAACACATTTGGGACCATTTACTTTTGTTCGAGATAGCGGTAGTTCGACATAGTGAGGGTTTATCAAAGAGCCAGACTATGAATCATAATGATATGACTTAAGGGGAATGGATACACCTTCAGCGGAGGCAACTCTTGCAAATGTATTTTGTCTCCCATGTCAGTAGTTCTTTTTTTTCGTTTGATTTGATGTTTAACGTCCCCGTCAACACTGTAAAGTTCATTTTGGAGACGTTGCTTCCAATTTTGTGGGACTTTTACCCGACATTGAGATGAAATGACTTCTCAAGCCCTGCCGCCCAATGAAACCAATAGGGTTTATAAGCATGGACGGGCCGACTCGCACCGCTTTGCCTGGGCAGTCTTAGAGACTCTAAGCGGTTTACCAGTACTCGTGTGCGGGTCGTTTTCAGCTCTGCGTGGAAGCATCATGTAGCCCATATATTTCTTCAAGCCCCAGTGGGCGGGGGCCGCCATGTCAATAGGGATCAACTCTTATAGGACAGAATTTGCTCATGAAGAGCAAATTCTTTTCTTTTAAGGGTAGACCCCTTTTTGCGCGGGACAGGGCTTATAGAAAAGCAAACGGGATGTCCCGGAAGTTTTCTCCCATTGAAAAATGGCGGGAAATCTGCCAGGTGTTCCCATTCCCCTAAGGATATATTTTCGACTTTCTATCAAATAAAGGAATGTTGTGTGTACTCATTAGAATCGCCTCACTGAGGTGATTCTAATGAATACACAAAACATACCTTTTAGATATTTAATGAAACAAACCTTCATAACGGGATATCTGAAGCTCTGAGCAGGGTCCTCTGGGTTGGAAGTAGCCGTTGTAAACAAGGTATCCGTGTTCGTGGTATCGAGAACACGCCTATACATCTACATTGTAATTTTATCCCTGAGAAAAAACCTGAATTTTTTTACGAAAAATTGTGATATTTTTCTTATTTCTGCTCAAAATATAGACTGATGGTACACGTTAGAACCGCCTCATGGAGGCGGTTCTAACGAGTACCCACAATCTATATTTTAGAGCAGAAATAAGAAAAATAATGTTTACCCCTGTAAACCCAAGTTTTCAATGTAAAAGTGGGGTTCGAGGAGGTCAAAATAATATAGGCGTGTTCTCGTGATGACTATGTAGGAGAGAAGATTTAGGCTGAAAAAGAGCACCACAGGGACCTAATCGCTCCCCTGAGCACTGAGGCTTACCCGGGCCATCATATACGCAGGAAAAATAAAATCTTTAGATATAGTGTTGATTACGTTTGGCAGGTAGGCCACCATAAAACATACACAAAAACCATTGCTTGAGGTACATTTGTTCATTTGTCTTAACCCATATATGAAAATGGAATATTCCACCTAGAAAGTTTGGTGTGGCCCATTTCCAATTACAGGAGTGTCAGGTTCCTTTGTTTGTGGCAAATTACCAAAACTGAATGTTCTTTAAGCAAACAGTGTAGATCTGGGGCGTCTGATCTGGATCTGCACTGTTTGCCACAGTGAAATTCCGCCATTAAGACCAACTAAATTTCAGACCAATTCTGCGTTAAAAAGCTTATTTACAAGGATGAAGTTATTCTTTCTTCCTGTTTTCTGCCTGGTGGTCCTCTAGTCAAGGACAACCTTTGGGACTGTTTAAAAGTGGTCTTAAAGACCACTTTTAAACAGTCCCAAAGGTTGTCTTAATATAGAAATTCTACTGTATATGGGTTAATCAAGAAGCCTCCGTGGTGTCGTGGTTACGCTACTCTACTTGTAAACCAGGGTTCGCAGGATCGATCCCGGGCTTCTACAGACTCTCGGATGAGTCTTAAAACCGCGGTCCCTTCTCCGTATGACCTTAGCTGTTTGTGGGACGTAAACATCAAACACTCACTCACTCATATGGGTTTATCACAGCTCGGTTACTTTTTTTTTTTTTTGGATTTGAGGTTTTACGTCCCCGTCAACACTGTATAGGTCATTTTGGAGACGTTGTTTCCAATTTTGTGGGACTTTTACCCGACATTGAGATGAAATGACATCTCAAGTCCTGTCGTCCAATTAAACCAATAGGGTTTATAAAATGGGCGGTTAGACTCGTCCCGCTTTGCCTGGGCAGGCTCAGATCCTCTAAGCGGTTTACCAGTACTCGTGTGCGACCGGTTTCAGCTCTGCGTGGAAGCATCATGCAGCCCAAATATTTCTTCAAGCCCCGATGGCCGGGGGCGGTACTCGGTTACTTATAAAAGTTGTGAAAGCGGTTCGAAAAAGAGTTGTCTTAACTACTACAGGGACCATTTCCGCTTTTCTGGCATAATATTTTTCACTATTACCGGTTATTTTAACATCTCAGAATTTTCGTTGTTTCCAAAAAAACTGGCAAAACACAACAACCTCTGATATCAAACTAATATTAAGGTGATGGTTAAATTTGATCCACGAATTTAAGTTTGCCCGAAGTCCCTTTTCAACATAATTCTAGTAACAAAATCAGTAAACTTTGTAATTTAACTGGACAAACATTACGAAAATGCGCCTAGACAAATACATTGTCAATTTTACCGCCGCAGATACGAACATTTTAAGATGAAAAATTGTGATATTTTTCTTATTTCTGCTCAAAATATAGACTGAGGGTACACGTTAGAACCGCCTCATCAAAATATAGACTGAGGGTACACGTTAGAACCGCCTCATCGAGGCGGTTCTAACGCGTACCCACAGTCTATATTTTAGAGCAGAAATAAGAAAAATAAGGTTTACCCCTGTAAACCCCAGTTTTACTATTTAAAAGTGGGGTTCAAGGGGGTCAAAATTATATAGGCGTGTTTTCGTGATGCAAGCCCTGACACGTGTCAGTACGAAAACACGCCTATACAAATGCATTGTACACTTTACCACCGAAAAAACGAGCATTTTAAGATGACAAATTGTAATATTGTTCTTATTTCTGATCAAATATAGATTGTGGGTACATCGAGGCGGTTCTAACGAGTACCCGCAATCTATATTTTAGATCAGAAATGAAAAAATAAGGTTTACCCCTGTAAACCCCAGTTTTACTATAAAAAAGTGGGGTTCAAGGGGGTCAAAATTATATAGGCGTGTTTTCGTGATGAACAGTCCCAAAGGTGGTCTTTTATGGGAATTTTACGATCTTTTCCTTCCTTACTTCCTTTGTTTGTTTGTTTTGTTTGATTTGAGGTATTACGTCCCCGTCAACACTGTAAAGGTCATTTTGGAGACGTTGCTTCCAGTTTTGTGGGACTTTTACCCGACATTGAGATGAAATGACATCTAAAGCCCTGTCGCCCAATGAAACCAATAGGGTTTATTAGCATTGACGGTCCGCCTCGCACCGCGGTTCCTGGACAGGCTTAGATCCTCTAAGCGATTTACCAGTACTAGTGTGCGGGCCGGATTCAGCTCAGCGTGGAAGCATCATACAGCCTATATATTTCTTCAAGCCCCTATGGGCGGGGGCGCACCTGACTTCCTTTAATTTCGTACATAAACTTACTAGAAATCTTAAACATTTTTATTTCAATATGTTTTTCTTCGATTTTTGTACTGAATACATTACGAAAAATCGCCTATACAAATACATTGCCACCTTTATCGCCGAAAAAATGAAGATTTTAAGATGAAAAATTACGATATTTTTTTTAAGTATTTCTGCTCAAAATATAGACTGTGGGTACTCGTTAGAACCGCCTCATTGAGGCGGTTCTAACGAGTACCCACAATCTATATTTTAGAGCAGAAATAAGAAAAATAAGTTTTACACCTGCAAACCCCAGTTTTACTATATAAAAGTGGGGTTCGATGTGGTCAGAGTTATATAGGCGTGTTTTCGTGATGGGTCCCGTCTCCGTATGACCTTAGCTGTTGGTGAGACGTAACACTCAAGCACTCACTCATCCATCAATCAAAATTCAACAGCTAAAACTTACAACACGTCAACAAGGACGTGCATTGGGTCATGATTTATCATGATGAATAAGAATTTCAATAGAAATATTCGCGTTTGTGAGTAAGGATGATATTTTTACATCACAGCAGGCACATGACGTAATCATGACGTCACATCAACGTCGGTCAAACGTTGCACCGACGTTGATTTGACGTTGCCATAATGACGTGCGCCTGCTGAGATATATTTAGAAGTAAGAAATGAAAATGAACTTTACCTTCAAGATGTCTGTCCTTTTACTCTGAGGCTATGGGTGTTTGTTTGTTCTGAAATATAAGAAATAGAGCAATATTCACTATTAGAGGATGATTAGGGGTATTTTTTCCATTACAGTTTTATTTATCTAATTAAGGTCAAGAATTTGTAAATGGGCTTTCCCGTAGAATTTTTTAAGTTCTGCAAGCGAGTACATATTCTCATTTTGCATCGAAACGTGCAATAAAAAAGATAGGTTACCGAGTTCGTTTAGAAAGCAATGGGATTCCGATAAAATTCGCTGATTTTTTTTTTCTTTCTAGCTTCATTGCCAATAGCAAATATACAAGCCCGTAGATTTTTTTTATCTAGAAAACTGATATTTTGTGTCGTATTTATTGTTGATGAGGTGAAGAAAGTTCTTGACAACAGATATAGCCGCATAAAGAATTTAGTTTCTAAGCTATAGCAGCATAAAGAAGTTAGTTTATTAGTTATAGCAGCATAACGAAGTTAGTTTATTAGCTGTAGCAGCACAAATAAGTTAGTTTATTAGCTATAGCAGCATAAAAAAGTTAGTTTATTAGCTATAGCAGCATAAAGAAGTAAGTTTATTAGCTATAGCAGCATAAAGAAGTTAGTTTATTAGCTATAGCAGCACAAAGAAGTTAGTTTATTATCTATAGCAGCATAAAGAAGTTAGTTTATTAGCTATAGCAGCATAAAGAAGTTAGTTTATTAGCTATAGCAGCACAAAGAAGTCAGTTTATTAGCTATAGCAGCATAAAGAAGTTAGTTTATTCGCTATAGCAGCATAAAGAAGAATTTAGTTTATTAGCTATAGCAGCACAAAGAAGTTAGTTTATTAGCTATAGCAGCATAAAGAAGTTAGTTTATTAGCTATAGCAGCACAAAGAAGTTAGTTTATTAGCTATAGCAGCGTAAAGAAGTTAGTTTATTAGCTATAGCAGCATAAATAAGTTAGTTTATTAGCTATAGCAGCACAAAGAAGTTAGTTTATTAGCTATAGCAGCATAAAGAAGTTAGTTTATTAGCTATAGCAGCATAAAGAAGTTAGTTTATTAGCTAAAGCAGCACGAAGAAGTTAGTTTATTAGCTATAGCAGCATAAAGAATTAATTTATTAGCTATAGCAGCACAAAGAAGTAAGTTTATTAGCCAAGGCAGCATAAGAATTTAGTTTATTAGCATAAAGAATATAGTTTATTAGCATTAGCAGCATAAACGCATTTAGACGCAAGTTTTAATTTCGAAATAGATCAGCTCTAACTATGATTTGTTGAGTAATAAATCGCATTTTGGGGTCAGTTGTAAAGTAGATCAAATCTCGAGCGCGTAGCGGAGCCGGAAATCGGAATTTGCGACCGTAAAACCGACGATTTACCTCCCCAAATGACAATTTTGAAAACATTTATCGCCTAATTCTACCGTAAGATTATCTGATACAGCATGCATGATGAAAACTATGACAAGATTGCGAGAGAAAGATGATTAGTCCGAGTTATCGCTGTGTGTGCATTTTATCATATGGCGTCGCGTCTGAGAGTGTAATAACGCCATGTAATATTTTCGATAATCCACTAGTGGATTAAATATGCAAATTAGCTAGATATGTCCCGTAACGTTACGTGCACGACGTGTTTAACGACGTCGCGTTTACTTATGGCGGAATATTGACATTTTTGGTGAAACAATCGTGAATAAAATGCGTTTTAAATGTCATATGATAAATAGAATCTTGCATTCGTGCCCATGTATTATTGAATTTATTAAATTTGTTGAGGAAAAGGGATAAAATGCTCGGCAGAGCCTCGCATTTTATCCTTTTCCTCAACTCGTTCAATAAATTCAATAATACATGAACACTCATGTAAGATCCTCTATATATACAACAGTTTCCTATAATGCAGTTCATTTTTTTTATTATTTATCTGCAAGATTTCAGTAAACGGCTTGCAGTTGTAAAGTGTTCATTTTCCTGCACACGACACATATAAAAATGAATAAATAAGTAAATAAATAAATCATTAACCCATACACTGGCCACTATTCTACCACGTGACCCTCAAAAAGAGTTAAGATTAATCGTAGCACATATACAATACATGCATGTACGAAGGACGTTTGCAATAAAGGATGATGTTGCTGGTCAACGCGCGTAAAGTTTGGCGTCGACGTCACTTACGTATACTTGACCTTAAACTAGTAAACATGATATATGTTTGAGTATTACGTCCTAGCAATGCCACTTTTTTTTTTTTAGTTTTTTTTTTTTTTTTGGTTTTACGGCCCTTTCAAGGTTATTACACTAATATCGAGCCGATCGTTAATCAGAGGTGGGCGAAAACCGGAGTACCCGGAGAAAAACCACCTGACCTTTCGTTGCAGAACTTGGCGTCTCACATGAGACCCGGGCCTTGCCCAACTGTAAGCTATCAGTTGGGCGCCCCAGTGACGCAACTTATGGCGCACGATACACGACACCCAGCCTCCCCTGGAGGGTATGCGTGTATGCATACGTGTGTGTGTGCCTAGAGGGTATGCGTGAATGCATACGTGCGGCGTGCGTGCGTGCGTGCGTGTGTGTGTTATTCTTATGTCCCACCAATAAATCCTCAATGACATTAGCTAATTATATCATCCCAGCAGGCACTCAACGTTGAACTAACGTTGAAACAACGTTGAAAACGTTGTTTCAACGTTAGTTCAACGTTGAGTCAACGTTTTGTGCCCGCAAGGATTGTAGCTGGCTTTTGTTGTGACATAACTCAAATACAATGTGCAATGATCGATAAAAGCAATCAAATACTTGTAATGTTTGGCGTAGTATTTTTTTGTTAAATATGATCTATATTGTTCATATTTGATCACGATGTGTTGTGCTTTGATTTTTAACTTTAGTTTTAGTGTTATTTTTAGCTTCGATTGTTATTTCTTTGTCACATTTTGACTTAGAGTATAATCTTGTTTAAACGAAATGGTTCTCAACGAGGTACTTCTCTTGTATTTTGTTTCCCTTATAGTAATTCATATCTTAAGGGGAATTGGAACACCTGGCAGATTTTCCCCGCATTTTTTTTGCAAAGGGAGACAACTTTCGAAACTTCGTTTTCGCTTTTCTTTAAGCCCTGTGTTCCACTGAAAAAGGGATGTACTCTTGAAGTTAAAGGAAAGTACAGTCGAACTTCAATGGCTCGAACACATTTGGGACCTCGAAAATCTGTTCGAGACTGGGGTAGTTCGAGCCACTGAGGTTACTGTCAGGAGACATAACGAGATACTTTTAGATATATTTTCGGTGTTCTCTAATGAAAATGTATGCTGTGTGTACTCATTAGAATCGCCTCATCGAGGCGATTCTAATGAGTACACACAGCATACATTTGCAGGATAAAAGACTAAATTCTCCTTAATTATCCCCCACTATGTCTTATGTAGAGGATTTCGCTAGGGGCTCAATAATGGGTTCGACACAGCCATGGTGAACGAGTCATCGGTGTTCGAGCCATCGAAGTTCTACTGTAATTGCTCCTGTCCTTAAAGAGTTGACCCCCATTGACATGGGAGGCAAAAATAATTTTGCAGGTGTTACCTCCCCTGAAGGTGTTCCCATTCCCCTTACTTACAAGCTAAAACGCTGCATGTACTCTGTGCCCACTGACTTCCATAGGCGTGCGACAATGCATCACATTATTACGGCCTTGTTAATGGAAATCCATGCTTTATACATAGACCAGACTGCGGTTTTACAGGGGTATACTTGCTTCAATACATAGGTTGTGGATACTCATTAGAACTAATAACACAAATATCGCAAAGTAACCACTTTGGAGCTATGGAAAAGAAAGCAAGAAAAGAAAAGAAAGAAAGAAAGATTGATTGATTGATTGATTGATTGATTGGGGTTTAACAACACGCCAAGGTCAAGGGAGAAAGGAGACAAAGACAGTACAGGAGATGAGAGTGAGGAACCGGGGAGAAATAGAGGATCTTACATGAGTGTTCTATTATCTGTTCATGTATTATTGAATTTATTAAACGAGTTTTCCTCAACGAGTTTAATAAATTCAATAATAGATTCTAGATTCTATTGATCATATGACATTTAAAACGCTTTTTATTCACATGTCAATATTCCACCGTATGTAAACGCGACGTCGTTAAGAAACGTCGTACATGTAACGTTACGGGACGTATCTAGCTAATCACCAAGTTGCAATCTTTGTTGTTTTCCAGTTTCCCCGTGTCGAGGGTCGTCAGCTGGTGGGGTCCCAGGGAAAGAATCCATGCTGGCACTATACCGTACCCCTATTCCCCGTTGTCGGTGAATAGGGAGACCATCGCTCGGCTCCAGCCCAATTTTTCCTATTTAATCCACTAGTGGATTATCGAAAATATTACATGGCGTTATTACAGTCTCAGACGCGACGTCATATGATAAAGAGGAAACATGAATGGAAGTGACGAAAAATAAAGAAATAACAACAATCCCACTCATATATGTTGTGAATGGCCCCGGCTCGTAGGGGCTTGAAGAAATATATAGGCTGCATGATGCTTCCACGCAGAGCTGAATCCGGCCCGCACACTACTACTGGTAAACCGCTTAGAGGATCTAAGCCTGTCCAGGAACCGCGGTGCGAGGCGGTCCGTCCATGCTAATAAACCCTATTGGTTTCATTGGGCGGCAGGGCTTGAGATGTCATTTCATCTCAATGTCGGGTAAAAGTCCCACAAAATTGGAAGCAACGCCGTCAAAATGACCTTTCCAGTGTTGACGGGGACGTTAAACCTCAAATCAAACAAAACAAAATTTATGTTGTGATATTTGAACTCGCCAAAATGTGCGACGCTAGGACTTTTTCATTTTCTCAGTTTTTTTTTCATTTTCTCAGTTTTGTACGCAACAATAATTTTCTATGTTACTGATTTAAAAGATAACTCACTTACCGTTTAGTAAGTTTCACCAAGGCCAACGAAATGGATCTATCATAATAAAATTAATAAAATGCAGTCAAACAAACAAACATTAAAGTGAAAATTCGGTAGAAGCGTCTGGCAGTGATAACCAATCAAATATTGTGTTTAGTGGCGTCTGTTTACCCATACTGCAATGCAGATGAAAGTATGTTTTATCGTGTCTATTCACGTTGCTAAACAAACATGCATTAGTGCGTGACATCATGAAAACATGCCTATATAATTCTGATCCCCTTGAACCCCACTTTTAGATAGTAAAACTGGGGTTTACCGGGATAAACCTAATTTTTCTTATTTCTGCTCTAAAATAAAGACTGTGGTACTCGTTAGAACCGCCTCAATGAGGCGGTTCTAACGAGGACCCACAATCTATATTTTGAGCAGAAATAAGAAAAATATCACAATTTTTCATCTTAAAATTTGCTCTTTTTTGCCGATACAATTTACAATGTATTTGTATAGGCGTGTTTTCGTAATGAACAAAACGATTGTTAAATGTATATGCAAAAACAAAAAAAAAAAACTTTACAACGGCGTTCGTGATTATGATCTTGTCAATCTGATGGTTTAGGGGGGAGGGGGGGGGGGGGGGGCTGCGATTATGCGCGATCGTATGTGGTCGTTTTCGCCGGGCTTATTACAGTGACGATAGGAATATTAATGAGTGTTTACATAACGACGAGGCGTTGTCATAACATCTTTATAATCATTACGAAAGCGCGCCTATTCAAAGATATTGGAAAATTGTACCACCCCAAAATGAAAATTTTTTAATAAAAAGTCTGATATTTCTGCTCCAAACATAGATTGGGGGAACTCGTTAGAACCGCCTCACCTAACAAGTACCCATAATTAATGTTTTTGAGCAGAAATAAGAAAAATAATGTATACCCCTGTATACCCCAGATTCGCTATATAAAAGTGCCGTTTAAGGGGGTCAAAATTATATAGGCGTGTTTTTGTGATGTATGTCTGAAGTCATAATTAACGTCTATAAAAATACTTATTATTGTTTCCTAAGATTGACACAATCTCTTCTTCTTCTTCTTCTTCTTCTCCTTCTTCTTCTTCTTCTTCTCGTCTTCATCTTTTGGAAGGAAATTCCTAGTGAACAATTATTTCATTAGCCCAGTGCATGCGGGAAACCCCTTAATGGGTACCTTGGCAAACAGTGCAGGCCCAGATCAGACGCCACAGGGTCTGCACTATTTGCTAACCGGATTTTCCGTCTAAAATAGAATAACGAAAACAAAAGGCCTGACACCCCTTATATGACAAATAGACTTGTCCAACATACAGCAATGGACGAGTCCACTAGCATATAATGGGTTAGACATGTCTACCATAGTTTCACTAATCTTAGTGCGCAGCGTCACGGGACTACGCGGAATCAATTTTGCCCTGCTTTTCTCATTATGAAAACACGCCTATACAGCTACGTTGTCAACTTCATCGCCGTGTTTTTTTTTGTTTTTTTTTTTTTAAGATTAAAAATTGTGATATTTTTCTTAATTCTGCTCAAAATATGGATTTTTGGGTACTCGTGAGGCGGTTCTAACGAGTACCCACAGTCTATATTTTGGAGCAGAAATAAGAAAAATAAGGTTTACCCCTGTAAACCCCACCTGCACGTAATCCCAGCGAGGGGGTGATGCAGTATAGATATAGATAGATAGATTTTTAGCTGTATAAAACAAGTTTATTGAACTTAGAATGTAGGTTATGCAAATTACATATTGAGAATCGATCAGGCTTTACGGTTCATGTATTATGCATGTAAAAAGGTAAAAGAAAAATAGTTCAGTCCTCGAATACATCGGAGTTTAAGTTTTACGTCTCAACAACAGCTACTAACCCAGCAGGCACTCAACTTTGAACTACCGTTGAAACGTTGTTTCAACGTTAGTTCAACGTTGAATCAACGTTTTGTGCCTGCAGGGAAGGTCATGCGGAGACGGGACCGTGGCAATCAATCATGTACTGATGATTGCTTAAATTGCTGAAATGGATTTACTTTGCTGAACTAAATGTCCATATGACTGCAGAGGTAAAGATAGAAACAAAATCATTAAAGATAAGTTTAACAACAACTTTGACAGAAATTTTCCTACGAAAAGTGCTTAAGTGGTTCTGCTCCTCTGAACAAAATGAATGTCAAAGCTAAATATAGAAAAACCCACTAAACAACAATGTTAGTACATCATAACGCAGCTGAGGGAATTGGGTCCATCATGGATCTCTTGTTATGCCCCCAACTTCAGAGAAGTTGTGGGGGCATATTGGTTTTGCCCTGTTCGTCCGTCCGTCCGTCCTGCTTTTTTACTGCATAGCATAACTTAAGAACCATGGGTGCTAGGTTGTTGAAATTTCATATATAGATTCCTTATGAAAAAATAATTGACCCTTGTTTTTTTTCTCTCGTCAGGATTATGCCCCTTTCTTGAGTTATGCCCCTTTGCAAAAATACTTTGAAATCTTGTAAGCAAGATATCTCAATAACTGTTTGAGCATTTGCCCCGAAACTTTACAGACTGGTTTGGGATGATGAGTAGATAAACTGATTAACTTTTGAAAAAAAAATCCGAAATTTTTTTCTTGAGTTATGGCCCTTTGTATTTTTTTTTTTTTTTTTTTTTTTTTTTTGCGTTTCAAGCTTGTAAGCAAGATAACTAAACAACTGTTTGAGCTATTGCCCTGAAACTTTACAAAGTGGTTGGGGATGATGAGAAGATGTACTGATTAACTTTTGACAAAAATCCATTTTTTTCTTGGGTTATGCCCCTTCGAAATTTTGCGCGTTTTAAGCTTGTAAGCAAGATATCTCAAAAACTGTTTGAACTATTGCCCTGAAACTTTACAGAATGGTTGGGGATGATGAGTAGAAGAATTGATTAACTTTTGAAAAAAAAATCCGAAGGATAATGCCCCTGTATTGAGTTATGCCCCTTTGCAAAATACTTTGAAATCTTGTAAGCAAGATATCTAAAAAAACTGTTTGAGCTATTGCCCTGAAACTTTACAGACTGGTTTGGGATAATGAATAAAATGAACTGACTAACTTTTGAAAAAAAATCGAATGTTTTTTTCTTCGGTTATGGCCCTTTGATTTTTTTTGGCGTTTTAAGCTTGTAAGCAAGATAACTAAAACACTGTTTGAGCTATTGCCCTGAGACTTTACAGAATGGTTGGGGATGATGAGAAGATAAACTGATTATCGTTTGACAAAAATCCATTTTTTTGTCTTGAGTTATGCCCCTTTGAAATTTTGCGCGTTTGAAGCTTGTAAGCAAGATATCTCAAAAACGGTTTGAGTTATTGCCCTGAAACTTTACAGGCTGGTTCAGGATGATGAGTAGATGAAATGATTAACCTTTGAAAAACATCCGAAATTTTTTTCTTCAGTTATGGCCCTTTGAAATATTTTGCCTTTTTAGCTTGTAAGCAAGATATCTAAAAACTGTTTGAGCTATTGCCCTGAAACTTTACAGAATGGTATGTGATGATGAGAAGATGAGAAGATGAACTGTTTAACTTTCGACAAAAATCTATTTTTTTTTCTCGTGAGGATTATGCCCCTTTCTTGAGTTATGCCCCATTGCAAAAAAAAATACTTTGAAATCTTGTAAGCAAGATATCTCAAAAACTGTTTGAGCTTTTGCCCTGAAACTTTAAAGACTGGTTTGGGATGATGAGTATATGAACTGATTAACTTTTGACAAAATTCCATTTTTTTCCTTGAGTTAGGCCCCTTTGAAATTTTGCTCATTTTAAGCAAGATATCCCAAAAACTGTTTGCGCTATTGCCCTGAAACTTTACAGGCTGGTTCAGGATGATGAGTAGATGAACGTATTTACTTTTGAAAAAACAATCCGAGGAATTATGCCCCTGTCTTGAGTTATGCCCCTTTGCAATACTTTGAAATCTTGTAAGCAAGATATCTCAAAAACTGTTTGAGCTCTTGCCCTGAAACTTTACAGACTGGTTTGGAATGATGAGTAGATGAACTGATTAACTTTTGAAAAAATCAGAATTTTTTTTCTTGAGTTATGGCCCTTTGAATTCTTTTTTTGTGTTTTAAGCTTGTAAGCAAGATAACTAAAAAACTATTCGAGCTGTTGCCCTGAAACTTTGCAGAATGGTTGGGGATGATGAGAAGATGAACTGATTAACTTTCGACAAAAAAATCCATTTTTTTCTTGAGTCATGCCCCTTTGAAATTTTGCGCGTTGTAAGCTTGTAAGCAAGAGATCTCAAAAACTGTTTGAGCTATTTCCCTGAAACTTTACAGGCTGGTTCAGGATGATGAGTAGATGAACTGATTAGGTGAATTTTAATGCATTTGCATTTTTGGGGAATTTAATGCTTGCTTGCTTAAGACAGGTTGCTCGCTTAATAGAGGTGGACACTAAGACAGGTTTGACTGTATCTCTAAAACTGTATGAGCTATTGTCCTATAACTTAAAACACTGTTATGGGGTGATTAATAAATGACCTGATTAACTTCAGTTTTTCTTGTGTTATGTTCCTTCTAAAATTTCAGCATGGCAGCCAAATAAAAAAAGATATCTCAATTACTGTTAGGGACAAGCAGTGTTAGGGTCAAGCAGTGTTAGGGTCAAGCAGTTGGGGGCAATGTGTTTCATAAACACTGGCTCTTGTTTAAATTTACATTCAATGCCCCTCATCACTGGGCGAAACAAAAATGCTAAAAGGGTAAACTTTTAAAGCTGAAAAACATTTACACGCTGCTTTTCAACAAAGAGAGGAACAGCGTTGACGTCACCAATGCCCGTAGAGAACCATGGTTTAGACTGACGTCAATTGTCGTCAATAATAATCACGTGACTCGATGAAATGAACCGACTAAAAATGAAAAATGTCAGATGAAAAATTGCGATATATTTCTTATTTCTGCTGAAAATATAGATTGTGGGTACTCGTTAGAACCGCCTCATCGAGGCGGTTCTTACGAATACCCACAATCTATATGTTAGAGCAGAAATAAGAAAAATAAAGTTTACCCCTGTAAACCCCAGTTCTACTATATAAAAGTGGGGTTCAAGGGGGTCAAAATTATATAGAGATGTTTTCGTGATGGTAATTAAAAAGGGGTTCACGTAAGTTTTGCTCGTGACCCAATGTTGTTAATAATTCTATGAACGTTTAATAAATCGCCTTTACTAAAATGAAAGAAGAACACTTGCAAGCAGTTTTTCTATGAACAGCGGAATAGCGTCGTTGGCTACATAACGTCGCCATCGTCCAATCATATTGAAGACAAGCATTGTTTATTTCCACGTCACTAACGTTCTTTGGGTCAATGTATTCACTGAAGTATATTTACATTCCGAGTGTAAAGTCTAATGAAAACCTATAGAAAACAATGTAGTTCATACTTTCATGAACGCATCGAGTCACATGACTATTATTGACGTCAATTTTTCTGCTTTTCATGAAAGTATGAACGAAAGCGGATCGCTAGTAAAGTTTACATGAACCCCATTTACTTTGCACGCGACCCACTGCGTTCAAACTTTCATGAATCGCAGAAAAATAAAATTCATTTCTTAAATAAAAGTGACTATACCGTGTTGACTGGAACGTTAAACCTCAAATCAATCAATCTTAATAAAGATAATTTATTTAATGTTCATCGAATTATGAACAGAATCGGGTCACGAACAAAGTTTATGTTAACCACGTCGGGATTCACTAACTTTGCTCGTGACCAGGGGCTGGTTGTTCCAAAACTAACGATGCTGTTAGTTAACGCATCGTTAAGACTTTGATCATTTAATTTGGCAAATATGCTAATATTTTTGCTGAGAAAAATGAGAGCAGCTTTTGCATTTTTTTTTTTTTCAGAAAAAGTAACACTATAATAGATATTGAACCTTCTAGAACAGTAAACAATTTGTCCACTTGTTTGTTTGTTTGATTTGAGGTTTAATGTCCCCGTCAACACTGTAAAGGTCATTTTGGAGACGGTTGCTTCCAATTTTGTGGGACTTTTACCCGACATTGAGATGAAATGACATCTCAACCCCCGTCGCCCAATGAAACCAATAGGGTTTATTAGCATGGACGGTCCGCCTCGCACCGCGGTTCCTGGACAGGCTTAGATCCTCTAAGCGGTTTACCAGTACTAGTGTGCGGGCCAAATTCAGCTCTGCGTGGAAGCATCATGCAGCCCATATGTTTCTTCAAGCCCCTATGGGCGGGGGCGGCAATTTGTCCACTAACGAGCTCGTTAAGCTAACGATGCTTTGAACAAATGGGCCCAGATGTTGTTCATAATTCGATAACATTAAATAAATTCATTACGAAAACACGCCTATACAAATACGTTGTAAACTTTACCGCTGAAAAATGAAAATTTTCAGATGAAAAAAGTGCGATATTTTTCTTATTTCTGCTCAAATAATAGATTGTGGGTACACGTTAGAACCGCCTCGATGAGGTGGTTCTAACAAGTACCCACAACCTATCTTTTAGAGCAGAAATAACAAAAATAGGGTTTACCCCTGTAAACCCCAGTTTTACTATATTAAGGTGGGGTTCAAGGAGATCAGAATTGCATAGGCCTGTTTTTCGTGATGACATCAATCTATCCGGCTGTCGAGGCTGATCTGAGGAGATTTTTCTGCTAGAAATGTTTACCTGTATGTACGTAGTGAGACGTGACTGCACTTTTCATTTTGGACTCCTCCGTGTTTTAGGTAAGTCACCTTTAGTGGGTATTTATGCAATGGCTTCTAGTCGAGCGTCTCTAGCGTTCGAATCTTGTTGATATTTTTTAGATACATTTGGTTTAAACTTAATATTATTTGCATAATACATAATAAATATACCGGCAAAACACTATAGGATACGATTACAATACAATCACTATACAAATGGGATTCAGAAAAAAGTCAAGTGACTTATTCGAATCTGTATCCCAAGTGTTTGCAATACTATTATGTGTACAATCATATTGTAATTGTCATTCAATTATTGTGAAATTAATCACACTTTTATAACTGATTAAACATAAATATAGTAGATAGTTGGTAGGGGCTCCACGGGGAGTGAAACATATAGCCATTTTTGTAATAGTTAAAAAGTCATTATGTTATGGACAACATTCAACAATAAACCTGTAAATAGCTGGATTTCATGCTGTTCGATATATGTCCGACATGTGTGTGTGTCTACCTGCATTTAAAAGTAGCGCATCTAAATTTTCCTTAACTTAGTTTATACCATATAAACGCTTGCGGTCAAAACTTATTAATTTTTAAAATTAGTTCGAACGTATAAACAGTCGCACGAGCTAACAAAAGCGTCTGGATTTTAGTATGTAATCTTGCACCGCTAAAAAGATGTCTTCATTTTGATCGTTTGGCAGGTCAGTACCACCATATAAGAAAATACTTACTGTTGGTTGACAATATATCGAGACTCTATTTAGCAGCTCTTGCCTGAACTGTCCGAAACGGTTGCATGCATATTAAGAAAAAATGTGAAGTGTTCTCAACTACGCCACATTCACATAAAGGATTGCACGACCCGCAGAAAAAGCAACCGACTGAAGTCGGTTTTTTCTAAGAGTGCCCTAAAATCACCGTGTCATTCTGTCATTCTGTCAGTCTGTCATTCTGTCAGTCTGTCATTCTGTCAGTCTGTCATTCTGTCTGTCCGTCCGTAACCCGTTTGTGAAAATTGGTGATAGTAACTTAACCGCTTGGAATATTTAAACAATTTTTGGCATACTGATAGATATCAATGAGATCTAACCAATGAACTTACGAAATATTACATTCCATTTAGTATAGCCTCGCCGAGGCGAAAAATGTGAAAATTTTCGAACATTTTTGAACTGCTTCTCCTCGGAAACCGTTGGGTCGATTGAAGTCAAATTTCATATGGAGCCTCTATGGGATGGGGGTAACCAAAATTTGCTCATGGGGTCAAGGTCACATGACCAAAATGGCCGCCAAGCCATATATGGTTTGTCTGTCTGTCCGTCCGTAACCCGTTTGTGAAAATTGGTGATAGTGACTTAACCGCTTGGAATATTTAAACAATTTTTGGCATACTGATAGATATCAACGAGATCTAACCAATGAACTTGCGAAATATTACATTCCATTTAGTATAGCCTCGCCGAGGCGAAAAATGTGAAAATTTTCGAACTGCTTCTCCTCGGAAACCGTTGGGCCGATTGAAGTCCAATTTCATATGGAGCCTCTATGGGATAGGGAAACCAAAATTTGCTCATGGCCGCCAAGCCTTATATGGTAAAAACCCTTCAAAAATAGTCTTCTCCAGAACCACTGGGCAGATTTCCACGAAACTTGATAAATAGCATCTGGGATGTAGGCCTATCATAAATTGCTAAAATGGTGACCCTGGGTTGACCTTGACCTTCTTTGGGTCCGTCAGTAACCCGTTTGTGAAAATTGGTGATAGTGACTTAACCGCTTGGAATATTTAAACAATTTTTGGCATACTGATAGATATCAATGAGATCTAACCAATGAACTTACGAAATATTACATTCCATTTAGTATAGCCTCGCCGAGGCGAAAATGTGAAAATTTTCGAACATTTTTGAACTGCTTCTCCTCGGAAACCGTTGGGTCGATTGAAGTCAAATTTCATATGGAGCCTCTATGGGATGGGGGAAACCAAAATTTGCTCATGGGGACAAGGTCACATGACCAAAATGGCCGCCAAGCCATATATGGTTTGTCTGTCTGTCCGTCCGTAACCCGTTTGTGAAAATTGGTGATAGTGACTGAACCGCTTGGAATATTTAAACAAGTTTTGGCATACTGATAGATATCAATGAGATCTAACCAATGAACTTGCGAAATATTACATTCCATTTAGTATAGCTTCGCTGAGACGAAATATGTGAAAATTTTCGAACTGCTTCTCCTCGGAAACCGTTGGGGCGATTGAAATCAAATTTCATATGGAGCCTCTATGGGATGGGGGAAACTAAAAATTGCTCATGGGGTCCAGGACACATGACCAAAATGGCCGCCAAGCCATATATGGTCTGTCTATCTGTCCGTCCGTAACCCGTTTGTGAAAGTTGGTGATAGTGACTTAACCGCTTGGAATATTTAAACAATTTTTGGCATACTGATAAATATCAATGAGATCTTATCAATGAACTTGCGAAATATTACATTCCATTTAGTACAGCCTCGCCGAGGCGAAAAATGTGAAAATTTTTGAACTGCTTCTCCTCGGAAATCGTTGGGCCGATTGAAGTCAAATTTCATATGGAGTCTCTACGGGATGGGGGAAACCAAAATTTCCTCATGGGGTCCAGGTCACATGACCAAAATGGCCGCCAAGCAATATTTGGTAAAAACCCTTCAAAAATAGTCTTCTCCAGAACCACTGTGCAGATTTCAACGAAACTTGATAAATAGCATCTGGAACGTAGGCCCATCATAAATTGCTAAAATGGTGACCCTGGGTTGACCTTGACCTTCTTTGTGCCTAGGTCAAACTTTGACACATATGCTTTTGTGTTGGATTTTATCCTGCAAACGATTCAGAATACAGTACTAAAGTATAAGATATATTTTTGCTCCTTACGATAAGGTGCATTTATTGGAAGAACCGTTTTATGTCCAGGTCACATGACCAAAATGGCCACCATACCCATATATGGTAACACTCATAAAGCTAAAAGCATCCGGCGGGTCGTGCACTTCAGCTGAAGCACTGGTTGTCAATAATATTTTTCTGAAAAAGATGTTGGCGTGAAGAGCTACAGTTCAGTCGTAATCGAGCGTGATATATTTGTCCTAGTCGTGAACAAGATTGGTAGTATTGTGGCTGGTTGTTAATATTATTATTAAGTTTATTTTTAAAAGTTGCTACCGATGGTGAGTTCTTAGTGTCTTCTGGAATATTATTCCAAATTCGCGTAGTTGAAGGGAGAAATGAGTATTGCTGAGATCTTGCAGGGATTGTCTGAAGGTTCGTCTCATTGCGCAAATTATATCGAGATATACTACCTACAGTTGGTGGTACAAGTGAAGAGAGGTATTCTGGGGTCATATTGTTAACCATCTTATAGTAGAGGATGAGTTTGTGTTTTTCTCTTCTAGATGCAAGACTTTCCCACCCGGTTTCAGATAGAAGTGATTGGATTGATGCAAGTTTAGTTGCTCCCGTGACAATACGAGCAGCTTCATTTTGGATTTTTTCCTAATCGTTTGACTCTTGCTGAGTGCAATTATCCCAAACAACATTTGCATATACTAGAAGTGGTCTTATAAAAGATATAAATATAGTTTGAAGAGACTTTCTATCAAGCTGGAATTTTATTCTCCGCATAATATTTATGCGAAGCCATGCTTTTGCTTTTACAAGTTGTATATGGTCGTGCCAGGAACAGTCCTTTGAGAATGTAAGACCTAAGTGTTTGTGGAAGTTCACATCATTAATCAATTGCTGGTTCATGTTAAGCGGTGGATGAAGGGGTTTATTATGTTCCCGTGAAAAATACCATGGAGTCGGATTTCGCCGGGTTGAAAGATACAAGCCATTAGGCGCCTACGAATGTATTTTGGCAGGTCTGCGTTCAGTTCATCGGCCGCATGTATAGGGTTATCTACAATGATATAAAGGCTGGTATCGTCGGCGAAAAGCAGTATGCAAGAGTGAATATCGTATACAATGTCATCAATATAGATAAGAAAAAGAATAGGGCCTAAAATAGATCCCTGCGGTACACCTGCTTTCAGAGGTGCCCACGAAGAAGCAGATCCAGGTAATACAACTCTCTGTTTCCTGTCTTTCAAATAGCCCTTAAGCCACGCCAGGAAAGAACCAGAGATCCAAGCATGATATATTTGTTAAACATTGTTTCGTACTTGTGTTACTTCTTTAATCATGCTATTTCCGCGTATAGTCTTCATTCGTACGCTTTTAAATTTTGTACACACGAGATGTTTGTTTGATTAGTTGATTTTACGTTTATCGTCCCGTCACCACAATATAGGTAATTTTGGAGAAGTTGCTTCCAGTTTTGTGGGGGTTTTACCCGACATCGAGATGAAATGACATCGCAAGCACTGCCATCGATGAAATGACATCTCAGGCCCTGCCACCCAATGAAACTAAACGGGTCCATCTCGTACCACTTTGCTGGGCAGGCTTAGACTTACTAAGCGGTTTACCATTGCTCATGTGCAGTCAGTTTCAGCTCCGCTTGGACATCGTGCAGCCCTACCTATTTTCCAAGCCACAATGGGCGGGACCATCACACTAGATGTATATTCATTTTATTGAAAAATGAAACAAGCACAAGGGAATCGTTGTAGCTCGGATTCTAGAAGAATCCTCAAACATGTTATAGTCCTGAGTGAAGGCAATTGCGCTCATTACGAAAACACGCCTATACTAATACATTGTAAATTTTACCTGGGAAAAACGAAAATTTTCAGATGAACAATTGTGATATTTTTCTTATTTCTGCTCTAAAATAAAGATTGTGGGTACTCGTTAGAACCGCCTCGATTTTTTCTTATTTCTGCTTAAAATATAGATGTGTGTACTCGTTAGAACCGCCTCATCGAGGCGGTTCTAACGAGTACCCACAATCTGTATTTTAAGGCAGAAATAAGAAAAATAAGGTTTACCCCTGTAAACCCCAGTTTTGCTATATAAAGGTGGGGTTACAGTGAGTGAGTGAGTTTTAGTTTTACGTCCCACCAACAGCTAAGGTCATACGGAGACGGGACCTCGGTTTAAAGACTCATCCGAAAGTCAGGAGAAGCCCGGGATCGATCCTGCGATCCCTGGTTTACAAGGCGAGTAGCGTAACCACTGCACCACGGAGGCTTCTAGGTGGGGTTCCAGGGGGTCAAAATTATATAGGTATGTTTTCGTGATGTGTTGAAATGTTTCATAGCATTAAAATGTAATTGTTGAAAATAAAACAAAGGGAACCAAAAATAAAGTATGTACAGTAGAACTTCGATGGCTCGAACACCGAATGCTCGTTTACCATGAATGAGTCAAACACATTCTTGAGTCCCTAGCAAAATCCTCTACATAAGAAATATTGGGGGATAATTCAGAAGATTTTAGTCTTTTATCTTGCAAATGTATGCTGTGTGTACTCATTAGAATCGCCTCGATTAGCCGATTCTAATGAGTACACACCGCATACATATTCACTATAGAACACCGAAAAGATGCCAAAAAGTATCTCGTTATGCCTCCTGACAGTAACCTCAGTGGCTCGAACTACCCCTGCCTCGAACAGATTTTCCAGGTCCCAAACGTGTTCGAGCCATTGAAGTTCGACTGTAAATATAAAATATAAAGCAAAAACAATATAAACATAAAAGATAAAATAAAAAACATTAAAAATTAAATAGAATAATAATAATAATAACAAACACGGGGACTCGAACCGTCGTCTAAAAGATGTAAAGTACATATACGACGCGCAGTTCATCGCAATAACCACACGGCCATGTCTTCCAGCTAATGGTATGTTAAAACATTTATTTATGTATCTAAAATCCTGAGAAAAAAGTTATCCGAAACCTGCTTCCCCTAAAAAGTGGAATAGTCTTGTTACGCTTAAGCTTTGAACTCTCAAAGGTCGTTGATAAAAGTATAACTGCGCGCCGGTCGGCCCCCGTCCATCGTGGCTTCAAGAAATAGATGGGCTGCATGATGCTTCCACGCGGAGCTGAAACCGACCGCACAAGAGTACTGGTTAACCGCTTAGAGGATCTAAACCTGCCCGGGCAAAGCGGTGCGAAATCGGAACGTCCATGCTTATAATCCCTATTGGATTCATTGGGCGGCAGGGCTTGAGAAGTCAATTTCATCTCAATGTCGGGTAAAAGTCCCACAAAATTGGAAGCAATGTTTCTAAACTGACCTATACAGTGTTGACGGAAACGTTCAACCTCAAATAAAACAAAAAACGTTATATCAGGTATTGCACTTTCTAGAACATTTAACAATTTGACCACTTACGAGCTCGTTAAGCTAACAATGCTTTGAACGACTTGACCCAGATGATGTTCATTTAAGAAATGAATTTTATTTTTCTGCCGTTCATGAAAGTATGAACGCAGTGGGTAGCATGAAAAGTAAATGAACCCCGAAGTTTCGTTCATACTTTCATGAAAAAAAAAGAAAAAAACTAAGTTTATTTTTTGCATTTACATTCTTTGCCCCTCACAAAAAAATGTATATAGGGTAACTTTTAAAGCTGAAAACATTTACACGCTGTTTTTCTGCAAAGAGCGGAACAGCGTTGACGTCACCAACGCCCGTAGAGAACCATGGTTTAGAATTACGACACTTAACTTCACTGAAAATCATGTGACTCGATGCGTTCATGGAACTATGAACTAAATTGTTTTCTATAGGTTTACATTAAACTTTACACTGGAAATGTAAATATAATTCTATAAATAAATTACATTCATTTCTTAAATCAATCTATGCGGCTGTCCAGGGTGATCTGAGCACTGTTTACCTGTATGACTGAGTAATGTTTTAACTGTGCGCCGGCTCGTATACATCCGATCTCTCGATTTCTCGTCATGTACAGTGAAACCTCGATAACTCGAGTACGGATGTCTCATTTATCCTGGTTAATTCAAACTCCTTCTTAAGCTCCTACAGAACTCATCCGATAATGCCAGATATTGAGATATTTTAGGGAGATTTTTCCGATTTCATGTGTAAAAGGTATGTTGTGTATACTCATTAGAATCGCCTCAAAGAGGCGATTCTAATGAGTACACACAACATACCTTTATTTTATAGAAGAATGTAAAGATGTTAAAGTGATCCCTGTTATGCTTCATGACCTGGAACTATGATCAAACCTCAATAGTTCGAACTATCTTTATTTCGAACATTTTTTTATGGTCCCAAAGGTGTTCGAGCTATCGAACTTCGACTGTTTCATGAAGGACGTATCACAACCGCAGTTGGAGTCAGGCAGGATGCCTCCTGCCACCAGTTCTCTTCAATATAATCTTGGGGCGAATCAACTCTTCAGTCTTCGGAGTCACTTGATGAACTTCAGACAACTATGAGCATTTGAGGAATGAACATCAAAAATCTGCGCTGCGATAGACCGAAATCATCTTCGCATGGACATAAAGACTAAATACACTGCCTCTGCCAAGCATCCACTAGATTATGAATCGTAAAAAGTGTTGAGAAGGCCAAGGTCATGAGGAGAAACACAGATTACCTTGGATGAGAGAGGTGAGGTAATTGTATCGATGCCTGATCATTGCATTCATTTCTTCAAGCCTTCGTGGTGCAGTGGTTATGCTACTCACCTTGTAAACCAGGGGTCGCAGGATCGATCCCAGGCTTCTACAGACTTTCGGAAGAGTCTTTCACCCAAGTTCCCGTCTCCGTATGGCCTTAGCTGTTAGTGAGACGGAAAAGTCTAAGACTCACTCACACTACATGTATCAAGAGCCTTCATCTGTCACAATGGATCCTAGGTACTGAAGGCTGCTACTCTCTCTAGCCTTTGACCGCTGTATATCTGTAAAAGTTCATTAAGATATTCCCTATAGCAAAGGAGAAACATACCGGAGAAAGCATTTTACACACATCCATTAAGGACAAAAAACTCAAAATCAAGGATGGTCAGAGTGGTTGTCCATGGCAACAATATGCTTCCTGAAGTGGTCTATATGAGCCCCGCCAAGCGAATTTGTGTCTTCGAGCATTCCGCCATGACAAATTTTAACTGCGCATGCCCAGCCATTCAGAGGGGCCAGGGTTATGGCTTTCTGTCTGAAGGTTCCTCTTGATTCACTGCTTGTATGAGCGAGCAGCGAATGTTCTGGCGAGACTGCGCGGATGCGCAGGCTCGCCTGAACCTTCGCTGCTCGCATAGGCGATAAGTACCAAAATCGCTTGACGGGGCCCATATATCTGTGAAGTTTCATCCATATATTCTGTTTAGTAAAGGAACAAAAGTCCACAACTCTGTCAAATGATAACGAATTTTGCCCATTTATGATCCAAAACCACACATCCCCAATATCAGTTTAACTGCAAAATCCGCTGACAAGTACTCACGTTATCGATCGGAAATATCCAATGCCACAACTGGAAATTGTTAACGGCCACAACTCTGTCAAATGTTAACAAATTGCCCATCAACAATCCCAAACAACACATCCCCAATACCAATGTATATGCAAAATTTGAAGAAAATCCATGGAAATATACTCCAAGTTATCGGTGAATAAAGCTCCCAAAACACTTATTCGGAACTCAAACGGGCCAGACATTTAAGCGCACGAAGAAGGTTCATTCTAGGCCATGCTGTCTCAGAAATCCTATTGAAAGGCTCAGTCCAGACGCTTATGGTAGTTCGATTAAGAGAGAACCGTGTTATTCATTGTGAGAGGTGGGTGAGCCACGCGATTCTACTTTTTGGGGCATTAAGACTGATACAGTTTTGCGTTCGTTGAAGTCAGTAAGCCAGTCCGAAGCCCATCTTCATATAGCTCCTAGATCTAAGTTTAAAGAAATAGCTGCAGTTTGTGGGTTTTCAACGACAATATATAGGCTCGTGTCATCGGCGAAAAGGCGAATAGAACATTTTAAGTTTCTCACAATATCATTAATAAATAAAAGAAATAGAAGGGATGTAAGAATAGAACCTTGGGGGACGCCAGCATGGACTGGTGCCCAGTCAGATACAGTCCCGCTGAGAACAACATACAGACGTATGCCTGAGAGATAACTAGAGGACCATTGGATAAATTGTTCAGAACAGCCTATGCGAGAAAGTTTGTACAGAAGATGTCTGTGCCAGACTCTGTCGAACGCCTTACTCAAAACACCGCACGAACCTCTTTTCTAGACTGCTAAGCAGACTTCAGTTTTAAAATAGACGACTGTAGTGAATGGCTGATCACGTGATGTTTCCGACCGCTACTGTAGGTCGATGAAAAAACGTCACAGGATGTAAACATGTCTGTTGGATTCTCTTTGTTTATTTTTAGAACATTAATATGCAACGCCAACAGTGATACCTACTTACATAATGTGTAAATCATCGTTATAAATGCAGCTTGTACTAAAGGAATGGAAATTTTACCGTAGTCTGATTTTTCTGATCGGTTTTATGCAGACCTTGTATTTCATCACGTGAACAAGTCCGTGAAATGGACACCCCCTTACAACCCATTTTGTATAGAGAAAACTGGGATTTACGGGGATAAACATTATTTTTATTATTTTTACTCCAAGACATAGGTTGTGGGTACTCGTTAGAACCGCCTCAATGAGGCGGTTCTAACGAGCACTCACAACCTATGTTTGCAGTATTCATAAGAAAAATATCTCGGATTTTCATCAGAAAAATGGCCATTTCGGAGATGTGAGAAAATGCACTATATCGCACGGGTGTGTTATCGTAATGTCTAGATAATCTTTTCCTGTATCTCAAACTGAAAAATACCTTTATTCCTTGACATTCCCATCACGTTACTAAGTCAAAGTAATAAACAACCCTGCAAACATCACTTTATTGAGAGAAAGTCTGGGGTTTGCAAGGGGTTTTATTCCTCAAAACACAGATGTGGAAACGTATTTTCATTTTTTGTTATGATGCGTACATTTCATCAACACATCCTTGCAATGAGCACCCCTATAAACCTTAATTTATACAATGAATAGTGTGGTTTGCTGGGGGTAAAGATTAGTCTTTTAATTCTGCGGAATACAAAGATTAGAATGTCCTCACTGATGCGGTTCTAGCGAAACCCCAAAGATCGAGAATAAGCAAAAGAAGACGACTTCTAAAACATGCCATTTTTACAACATACAATAAAAAATAGAAGTGAAGACAATGATCAGGAATCGATACAATTAACCCACAGCTCAGTGAGAGACACCAAAGAAAAAAGAAGCACCAGCATAAAACAACTAGACCCTAATGGACACATCAATACCGGGAGGCCAACAAGACAGTTACTTTCCCCCAAAAAGACCAATTCGCTATCCAGAACAAAATAATTTAAGCGATACGGCCACTCAAAGACAAACCATGACAAAACAAACCGCGACGAAACGACCGCCCCGGATCGAACCCCACCGGGGGTCCAAATCAACCTCACGCGGCCACAGTACCCGCCCCCCACCTCTGTCGCGATTTAGACAAATAATTTGTTCAGTCCGCATGAAGGCCTCCTAACTCATCAGTGCAACATATCAACAGTTAGACTCCGATGGGGTATTTCTTTCTACTCTCAAAATATGAACTTACTGCCTCCAAAACCTAAGACGTCTGTAGTGAAATAGGTATTCAAGAAATAGGCACCTTAAAATAGGTATTCAAGAATTTCATAAGAAGTTTGTTTTGACTCCAGCAGATAAGGCCTTTTACAATGTGGTCGATGTTTGACGGCTCCACTACATGTATGTTACCGGCCCCGATAGCTCAGTTGGTAGAGTGTCCGCTCTGGGGAACGGGAGGTCACGGGTTCGATCCCGGGACGCGACATACCAAAGTCGTTAAAAATGGTACTAGCTGCTCCTCGCTTGGCACTCAGATTTACGGGGTAGAGCTAGGACTGGTCGACCGAGTGTCAGGATAATGTGACTGGGTGTGGTATCATGTAATGTGTCTGGGACATGATACTTCAGTGAGGCAGCACTATAAAAGTGAGCATTGAGCTCCCTGTCGCAACCAGACACCGTCGTGATATGACTGAAAATTGTTGAAAGCGACATTAAACCCGAATTCACACACACACACACTACATGTATGTTAACACTCTTCAGCAAGAACTTGGTGGTACTAAGGACTATGAACTGCAACCTTTGGCTGTAGAGAGGGCTTTAGATGATGACCACATTTGTCGTTCAGCCACCAAGTTTGCTGTATGTGCTACAGAAGGTCAAGACAAGCTTCCTACGTTATACGTGTTACTTATACTTCATAAAAGACGATACAAAGCACGGTTTATTGCAAATTCAAGCTCTTGTACAACCACTGAACACTCCAAATTATTAACTTCATGTTTGACTGCCATCAAAAAAGCATGTGGTCAAATATTGCGACAAAGTCTTTGAAAGATTAGGGAGAAATCTGTTTTGGTATATAAAAATTCTAATGAAGTTTTAAATAGATTGAAATCCAGACGCTTTCGTGCTTCAAGTCTGTCTACTTATGATTTTTCCACCATTTACACTACACTTCCTCACAATCTTATAAAAGAAAAACTTAATGATTTACTTGAATGGACATTACATAGGTAAGACTACCTCTATTTTGCTGTCTTGGATGGTGATGTTCCTCGTGCGGCATCCTATGGCGTTTATATTTCGCAGTTAATTCGATTTGCCAGAGTGTCTAGTCATGTCACTGACTTCAACACTCGTAATAAATTGTAAACTGCTAAACGCCTTAATCAGGGTTATCGGTATCATAAACTACGCAAAGCCTTTTAAAAATTTTATGGTCCACATTCCGATTTAGTTTCAAAATTCAATGTTGGACTTAAATCTCTTCTGCAACAAGGTCTATCGGAAACCGAATTTTATGGTGACTTAGTACATAAATTAAGAAACATATATAAATGCAATGACTTCAGCACCCAATTTCGTAAAATCATTATTCGATATAAAAAGATAGGGTTCAACATAAATGCTATACGACAGACTGCATGCATGGTAGTTAACCCAATCACGGTTGACAAATTTGCTTCCCTCTTTTATTGTACGCCGGTGGATCAGGCCTCAGATTCCGTGACGGTTCCATCGTAAAGGCTAACTGAGAATTAGTGAGAATCTAATTTTATGCAACGCCGGTTGGAGCCTAATGCTCTGCCTCTGGTCGGGCCCATTGGAGTCCAACGGTTAGCTTTCTTTTGCTCCAGCATTTCAGTGGTTTCTTGCTGTCGAGTCCTCATCGTTGTTGCATCCATGTGGTTGTTTGATTTTTGTGTTCACGGAGATGTTGCACTTGTGGGTTAGAAGGCATTCATGCGGACTATACAAATTATTTGTTAAATCGCGACGGAAGTAAGGGCGAGGATTGTGGCCACGAAAAATCGATGTAAGGCCCCCAGTGGCATTCGTTCCATTGACCGTTCCAAGGCGGTTATTCTGTCGCGGTTTATTTTTGTTATGGTTTGTCTTTGAGTGTATGTGTGTCGCATATATTATTTGGTTTGGATAGCTAATTGGCCATTTTGTGGAAAAATAACTGTCATTTTGGCTTTCCGCTATTGATGTTTCCATTTGGGTCTAGTTGTTCCAGATTTGTGTTTCTTTCCCCTTTGGTGTCTCTGATGGGAGCTTAGGGTTAATTGTATTGATTCCTGATCATTGCCTTCACTTCTATTTTGTACATGAAACAAAACTTTTGAAAGTGCCTTCTGTTTTCATCCCAGACAATAGCTGACTATTCGAGGACAGGTCTCGCGTATGAACATGCATTTGGTTCAGGGCTTAACGACAAAGAATGTACTTTAGCAGTCTCAGAATTCTAATGATCCCCCTGGCAGACGATAGTTAATATTTTTGGAATTGGTCATTGACTCCTTCTAGACAGAGTAACGCCTAAATGCTAATGATTATCAATAAATTGGACTGCTGTTTTATTAAATGTAAGTGCCTGCAGGTAAATTAAGCATAGATCTTAGTGAAAAAAAAAAATAAAATAAAGATCGCTTCAGTATTTTCTTGATTGATGTGCGCTCACAATTTTGATGCACTCACAGAAGTAATAGTTAAGTCATGATCACTTCGCTGTGAAAATCGGAATAGAAGAGAAAACTATCGTCAGCAAAGAGTCGAATTAAACTTAAAGGAATCCTATGTTACTCTTGCAGAGACATGAAGAGCTTTATAGGAATCTAAATCGCCTTTTTATAGATGGGAGTAATACAACCATTTATCATATGACGTCGCGTCTGAGAGTGTAATAACGCCATGTATTATTTTCAATAATCCACTAGTGGATTAAATATGCAAATTAGCTAAATACGCCCCGTAACGTTACATGTACGAAGTCCTTAACGACGTCGGGTTTATTAATGGCGAAATATTGATATGTTTGTAAACAATTGTGAATAAAATGCGTTTTAAATGCCATATGATAAATAGAATCTTGCATTCGTGCTCATGTATTATTGAATTTATTAAACTCGTTGAGTAAAAGGGATAAAATGCTCGGCAAAGCCTCGCATTTTATCACTTTTCCTCAACTCGTTTAATAAATTCAATAATACATGAACACTCATTTAAGATCCTCTATATATTTGGATAGATGCCTTCATTCAATCCCAGGGAGTGTGGTGGTGGGATACTCTGAATTTTGCCTGATACATAGGCTGAGACCCAGCACCTACTGCTCGACCCAAAAAGTACCAAGACTGACATTGTACCCAAAAAATATCCAGTATATCATCAAACCCACTAAAATACCTGCAAATTTAATATGCCCCTAAAAATATTCCCAAATGATACTGGCTTGCCTTCTGTTAAGAAAACAAAATGTGTTTTAACTTATTTCTGCCTATAAGGATTGCATTTGATAACAAGCTAAACGATTTCCTTTGGAAAACAGCTTTAAAATGTTTCCAACAGTATAGCTCAGTCTGAGATTACTGTAAAACCACTGAACTGTTGTGAAGCAAAGAAAATAAAACACATAATTAAAACAGCTTATCATATGACGTTGCGTCTGAGAGTGTAATAACGCCATGTAATATTTTCGATAATCCACTAGTGGATTAAATATGCAAATTAGCTAGATACGTCCCCTAACGTTACATGTACGACGTCGCGTTTACTAATGGCGGAATATTGACATTTTTGTTAAACAAGCGTGAATAAAATGCGTTTTAAACGTCATATGATAAATAGAATCTTGCATTCGTGCCCATGTATTATTGAATTTATTAAACTCGTTGAGGAAAAGGGATAAAATGCTCGGCAAAGCCTCGCATTTTATCCCTTTACCTCAACTCGTTTAATAAATTCAATAATACATAAGCACTCATGTAAGATCCTCTATTTCTAACATGAGTGATATAATATGTCAACAATACGCATTAAGCATTTAAAGCATAAAAAACGATAAATAAGGTATTTAATAGTCCCAAAAATATTCAGGTGTAGAAGTGACCCCAAAAATATCTGCTAAATGACCAGATCCATAAAAATACCAGCTTTTTCCTAAAACCCCAAAATACTAAAATTTAAAATGTTGAACCCCCCCCCCCCAAAATAGTCCCAGCCTATGTAGCAGGCAGAGTTCAGAGCACCTCCCCTCCCACCCCCCACCCCCTCACACACCCCTGGGCATTCAATGAGCAGTCTGGAAAGTTGTGTCCAAGTGCTTTGGGATTGGACCATGAAGCTATACATCGAAGTACAGCCCGCACACGTGCTTCGGCATACAGTTTCTAAATAGAGCTAATTTCCTAGATACAGGTACAATCATTGTAGCGCCCCCGACCATTGAGGCTTGGGGAAATAAATATGGTTGCATGGTGCTTTCGCGCTGAAAGTACTGGTATCTAAGTCTGCCCAGGAAAAGTAGTGCGAGTCGCACGGCTCTTCAAACACTAGCGGTTTCTTTGGGCAGTAGGGATTGAGTTGTCATTTCATCGCAATGTCGGGTGAACGTCCCACAAAATCTGAAACGTCCCCAAATGACCTATAAAGTGTTGACGGGGACGTAAAACTTCAACATAAACAAACAAATGGTGTATTGTCATGTTATACGTTTTGCAGTATGTGGTACTAAAAACAAAAAAACATGAACAAAAAAGATTACGGTGACTGAGTTGTCGACTGTGAAAAAGTTCCTAACTCGGTTTGTTGCATGTGATTTTGCTGTTTGTTAATATGTTTGTCCGATTTTACCTTTAGTGTTTGGAAAAGGCTTTGTGTTCTGATTCTATCAATTCCTGTAGTATTTTAACTATGGTATCTTGGTTTGTTTCTAATGTTGTTACACGGCCCTTTAATAGACTTAGATAATTTTGAGAGCGGTCTGTTGACATTATCACACTGTTCTTGGGCAGCACACATAAGCGATTTTTCAATGTATTGGACGCCTTATTTCGCCAGAAACTGACACCTGTTATTCATGATTGGTCAATTAAGTAGGTGTATCCGTACACAGGAACTGTTGTAATGTGACAGGGTTTGAAATTATTTCCTTGCTGGAAACAAGTCAAAAGACGTTTTCCAAAAAAGGATCTGTTAATGTTTCGGTTTATAAATGTCCCATTTTAACGTTTTGCAGTTTTCCTAGAAATGACAACGCCCACGAAAAAGAAAGCGACCGACTGAAAATGATACTGCCCAAGAAATAAATTGACATATTCTACAATTATTATCAGAACCGAGTATCATAATTTTGGGAAAAGGTTGAATCGGAATCTAACTGTTGGTCTTCTTTTGCTCCAGCATTTCAGTGGTTACTTGTTGTCGAGTCTCCGCCGTAGTTTCATCTCTGTGATTGTTTGATTTTAGTGTTCACTGAGGTGTTGTAGTGATGAGTTAGGAGGCCTTCATAGGGACTGAACAACTTATTTGTCTAAATCGCGACGGAAGTAAGGGCGAGGATTGTGGCCACGTAAAATCGATTTAAGCCCCCCACCCCTCCACCCTAACCCCCGGTGGAATTCGTTTCACTGACCATTCCAAAGCGTTTCTACTGTCACGGTGTATTTTGTTATGGTTTGTCTTTGAGTGTGTGTGTCGCTTATATTATTTTGTTTTGGATAGCCACTTGGCCATTTTGTGGGAAAGTAACTGTCCTTTAGGCTTCCGCTTTTGATTTTCCATTAGGGTCTGTTGTTTCATGTTTGTGTTTTTTCTCTTTGGTGTCTCTGATGGGAGCTGTGGGTTAATTCTATCGATTCCTGATCATTGCCTTCACTTCTATTTTGAAGCTTTGCAATACAAACGTCATTGGAATAAGGGGAAAAATTCTTGAACTTTTAGATTTCCTCGTTACGTTTCAACAACATATTGTGGCTATTCAGGAAATAAAGACTGACAGTTCCCTTACCACATCTGAGCTTTTCCCTGCAACTTGTCAGTACAGTATCTATAGAAAAGATATGAACTCTCATGGCGGTGGGGTGATGATGCTCTTTCACAGAGACATCCCTCACATGCCTTTCATGAAACTGGAAAATGACACCGAATCGGCCGGGTCTGTGTTAAGATTTTTATGAATAAAACTTCTGATAAAACTTCAAATAAACATTGTATCGATTCCTGTTCATTGCCTTCACTTCTATTTTCTCATTTCGTAGCAAGTTGGTATCGACCACCAAATGATACGGTCGAAAACTTCCAGTTGTTTAAAGATCAACTTGATTACATTGAGTCGCAGCACAGTGGTAAAAACAAACTCCCGGCTATACATGTTCTAGGTGACCTCAATTTCAGAGACATTGTTTGGCCCGATAGGCTCAGCAAACAAGGCACAATGCTGAGTCAGTCCGAAGGACATAATTGACATTATGAACGATCATGGCTTAGAACAAATTGTTAACTTCCCCAGTCGTGATAAGAACACATTGGATCTGACGTGTACGACTTTGGCAGGACAGTTTGATGGTATTCAGTCCGCCGATAAACTAAGTGATCATGATATTGTCTCCGGATATTTACAAATTCACATACCACCAATAAAGAGACATCGGAGGAAGGTGTACTCGTATCAAAAAGGTGACTATGAAACTATGAGGAAGCATGCGCTCAGATTTGCAAAGGAGAAATACTTTAATGGTCATTCAGATGCTCGGTCTGTCCAGGAGAACATCGATTTGATAAGTTATGTCATCCATACTTCGGACGAAAATCATATCCCTTCAAAAACTAGTAGGTCTGTATCTTCGATTCCCTGAATCTCACAAGAGACAAGAAGAAAAATTCGCAGAAGAAATAAGATTCATGATTTTCATCAGCGCTTCTCAGCCCTTTCAAAACCATGTTCAAACAATTGAATATGGATGATAACACTTCACCAAATAAATATATCCAAATCTGTTTAAAATCACAAGTAATCTCCAAATACAGAAAGAAAGAAAAAGCCTTTCATTACGATAACACGCCCGTGTGACATTGGACATTCCTTGATATCCCCAAATGACTACTTTTCCGATGAAAATCTGCGACTTTTTCTTGTTCAGAAACATAAAATAGGTTGTACATGATTGTATTGATAAGTTAAGTAAAGCGTGACAGCGATAGGATCTTATTTTTAAGAAGGTTTCTGCGGTGGATCGAACATCATAGTGTAGATTATATTTTCTTGTCCTTTGGGATCATTGATTCCATTGTGGAATTTGAAAATATCTGAGGGTCACTGATGAGGCCTAATTGGCCGAAACTAGCTACTCTGGCCCAGCAAACATGAACACTCCATATTTTAAATCTGTTTAAAATCACAAGTAATCTCCAAATACAGAAAGAAAGAAAAAGCCTTTAATTACGATAACACGCCCGTGTGACATTGGACATTCCTTGATATCCCCAAATGACTACTTTTCCGATGAAAATCTGCGACTTTTTCTTGTTCAGAAACATAAAATAGGTTGTACATGATTGTATTGATAAGTTAAGTAAAGCGTGACAGCGATAGGATCTTATTTTTAAGAAGGTTTCTGCGGTGGATCGAACATCATAGTGTAGATTATATTTTCTTGTCCTTTGGGATCATTGATTCCATTGTGGAATTTGAAAATATCTGAGGGTCACTGATGAGGCCTAATTGGCCGAAACTAGCTAGTCTGGCCCAGTAAACATGAACACTCCATATTTTAAATCTGTTTAAAATCACAAGTAATCTCCAAATACAGAAAGAAGAAAAAGCCTTTCATTACGATAACACGCCCGTGTGACATTGGACATTCCTTGATATCCCCAAATGACTACTTTTCCGATGAAAATCTGCGACTTTTTCTTGTTCAGAAACATAAAATAGGTTGTACATGATTGTATTGATAAGTTAAGTAAAGCGTGACAGAGATAGGATCTTATTTTTAAGAAGGTTTCTGCGGTGGATCGAACATCATAGGGTAGATTATATTTTCTTGTCCTTTGGGATCATTGATTCCATTGTGGAATTTGAAAATATCTGAGGGTCACTGATGAGGCCTAATTGGCCGAAACTAGCTAGTCTGGCCCAGCAAACATGAACACTCCATATTTTTTGTTCTGTGGTGTATTCCTTGCTTTCAAAGGATAACTCTTTTATAGAACATATTCCCATCAATAGTCTTATACATTCTGCTTTATTCTGCATAAACGATAATAAGAAGGAGAAGCGAAAATAAGAGAAAAAAAAAAACGTATTTCATGTTTCAACATTGTCTCATATCCGTGCTTGCGCTGCAAATCGTTTCTCATGCTTGGTGTAGGTGTAGCCGTAAAACGAAATTTCCGACCGTAAAACCTCCGATTTACCTCCCCAAATGACAATTTTCAATACTGTTATCCCCTAATTCAATACAAAGCAGATGTATACTCACGTCATATTTGATAATAGACGATGGAACCAAATATTTTGTGTATCACCAAGTGTCTATATAGTATGTTGCCATGGTACTATAGCATAAAAGGCCTAGTTAAAATAGAAATGAAGGCAATGACCAGGAATAGATACAATTAACCCACAGCTCCCATCAGAGACACCAAAGGGAAAGAAACACAAACATGAAACAACTGATGGAAACATCAATAGAGGAAACCCAAAAGGACAGTTACTTTCCCACAAAATCCAAACCAAATAATAAAGCGATACACACACTCAACGACAAACCGTAACAAAAATAAACTGCGACAGAAGAACCGCCTTGGAACGGTCGGTCAGTGGAACGAATTCCACTGGGGAGGGCTTAAATCGATTTTACGTGGTCACAATTCCCGCCCTTACTTCCGTCGCGATTAAAAATCTTGTTAAAGTTTTAAATAATATAAAACATGTATATGAATAGTCACCAATTATCTGTAAACGTACTTGTCTGAGTTGAAAATAAAATAAAAAAAGATACATGCAAAGTTAAAAAGGGCGGGAAGTGGTAAACTCCGGACAAAATGTGAAAACTCGAGACGTGAAATCAAAACTGAAGCGAATGCAATAATCAGGAATCGATACAATTAACTCACTGCTCAAAGCAGTGACACAAAAGGGAAATAAACACAAACATGAAATAACTGGACCCCAATGGAAACATCAACAGTCGAAAGCATGAAGGACAGTCACTTTGCCAAAAAATGGCCAACTGGCTATCCAAAACAAAATAATATAAGCGAAACACACACTCAAAGACAAACCATAACAAAAATCACTGGGTTGGGGCGGGGCTAAAATTGATTTTACGCAGCTACAATCCTCGCCCTTACTTCCGTCGTGATTTAGACAAATAATTTGTTCAGTCCGCATGAAGGCCTCCTAACCCATCAGTGCAACTTCTCCGAGAATACAAAAATCAAACAACCACAGAGATGCAACAATGGTGAGGACTCGTCAGCAAGAAAGCACTGAAATGCTGGAGCAAAAGAAAACCAACAGTTAGTCTCAGATACAAAAATCATAATGAGTTGTATGTGAACAACTTGGTAGATGATGTAAAGGCAAATCCCAGAGACTTCTACAAATATATCAATAGCCAGAAGAAAGACAGGCAATGTATCCCGCCCCTTAATAAAAGAAGAGGGAACGGGTCGCTGAATCAGACTCTGAAAGAGCAGAGAAACTAGTTGGTCAATTCAATGATGCGTTAAATAACAATCCAGTGACTGGAAGATCGGCCCCATTCATGGATAATATTGTTGTGCCAGCTGCAGGAGTGATCAAGTTACTTTAAGACTTAAAGACTCTCCATATTTTTCAGTTCTGTGGTGTATTCCTTGCTTCCAAAGGATAACCCTTTTATAGAACATATTTAACTTCACTACAGCTGGTGTGTGGGAATGTGTGGCGGCGGTAAAACGTCTCCCTGTCCTACATCATAGTGTAGATTATATTTTCTTGTCCTTTGGGATCATTGATTCCATTGTGGAATTTTGAAAATATCTGAGGGTCACTGATGAGGCCTGATTGGCCGAAACTAGCTAGTCTGGCCCAGAAAACATATACACTCCATATTTTTCAGTTCTGTGGTGTATTCCTTGCTTCCAAAGGATAACCCTTTTATAGAACATATTAAACCCCAGTAAAGCCTTAGGACCTGAAGAGCTTCATCCTAGAGTCCTGAAGGAAAGTAGAAGCGGAGGCAATGATCAGGAATCGATACAATTAACCTACAGATGCCATCAGAGACACCAAAGGGAAAGAAACACAAACATGTAACAACAGACCCTAAGGGAAACATCAATAGCGGAAAGCCAAAAGGACAGTTAATTTCCCACAAAACTCGCAAATGAGTTAGGTCCAGTTTCTGCACACTTGTTTCAACAGTCACTTGATACGGGTGAAAACCCCAAAGAATGGCCCCTAGCGAACATTTATCCACTCTTCAAAAAGGAGATAGGGCTCTTGTCCGTAGTTATCGCCCTGTGTCTCTGATTTGTGTTCTGTGTTAATTGCTTGAACATATAGTTTGCTCAAACATCATGGCCCACTTGGATGAGCTTAAACTTTTGTCAGACAGACAACATGCATTTAGGAAAAGGCATAGTGGTGAAACTCAGCTGAGCAGTTATTAATGACTGAGCAAAAATCTTGGACAAAGGAGGAAAGGTGGACACATTTATTCTGGATTCGAGAAGGCTTGTGACATCCCGCCACACGAACTACTTAAATCTAAGTTATTTGGTTATGGAATTGGGGGCAGACTCTCAAATGGATAAATTCCTTTCTTTGCTACAGAAAATGTTGAATCTTGGAAGTGGGCTCCAGTTTTGACTGGGGTCCCACAAGAGACTGTTCTTGGCCCACTGTTGTTCTCCCTGTACATCAATGATATTTCCACTCACATTGACTCGGAAATAAGACTGTTCGCAGACGACTGTTTTCGCTACCGGAAATTAGAGGTACAGATGACTCACAGAACCTTGAGAATGATATAGGTAGAGTAGGATGTTTGGTACGAAAATAGGACATGATATTTCAGGCCATTAAATGCAACATTATGTAGATAACAACGAAGAGAACTAAAAAAATGAGGCTTCATACACCTTACAGGGAACGATCCTCGACAATGTGGATTCCATTAATAACTTTTTGTGACAATCACACACAACTTGAAATGGAATACACATATTAGCAACTTGTATACTAAGGCAAATAGAAGTCTTGGTTTCCTGTGACGAAATATTCATCTGTGTTCTCAGGATGTAAAAGAGGCGGCATATAAAGGTCTTGTTCGCCCAATCTTGGAATATGGTAGTTGTATCTTGCACCCCGGTGGACTGGTCTTAATGAAGAAATTGAAAAAGTTCAAAACTGCTAGATTTGTAACAATTAAGCAATTACTGCTTTGAAACTGGTAGCATGACTGGAATACTTGGAAAGTTAAGATGGGAGTCTCTCAAGAAAAGGGGAAAAAGACTGTAGGCTCTTTCTTTTATAAAAAGGTCTAAAAGGTGCTGTCAGCATTCCAACATATGACCTTGTTCCCCCAGCTAGGCACTGTAGTAATCACCATTCATTGGCGTTTCAAACCCTTACTGCAAGAACTGACATTCATAAAGAATCGTTCTTCTACCCAACCATTAGAGATTTGAATGCCGTTCCCGATTCGATTATTTTGACAGCTGAAGGTGCTGATGATTGTTTACCTCTTTGGTTAGAGCTAGGGTCTAACATCCCATATCACAGGTCCCGGTGTATGTATATCATTTGACGTGTCACCAGTAGCAATTCCGATTCTGATTCTGAACCATTAGAGATTGGAATGCCATTCCCGATTCAATTGTTTCTACAGCTGTAGGTGCTGAGGATTGTGCAGCTAAGTTTACCTCTTTGGTGAGAGCTAGTTACTAACTTCCCATATAACAGGTCCTGGTGTATGAATGTCATTGGACGTGTCAGCAGTAACATGAGACATTAACTTCCCTAGCCTGTCCTAAGATGAAGATGATGTTCGGTTGTCAAGCCTGTGTGTAGCTGCCCCAGTGTTCACGAAGAATTAATAGATATTATGAATGATTTTAACCTCTTCCACCGGCCCCGATAGCTCAGTTGGTAGAGTGTCCGCTCCGGGGAACGGGAGGTCACGGGTTAGATCCCGGGCCGCGACATACCAAAGTCGTTAAAAATGGTACTAGCTGCTCCTCGCTTGGCACTCAGCTTACGGGGTAGAGCTAGGACTGGTCGACCCAGTGTCAGGATAATGTGACTGGGTGTGGTATCATGTGATATGTCTGGAACAGGATACTTCAGTGAGGCAGCACTATAAAAGTGAGCATTGAGCTCCCTGTCGCAACCAGACACCGTCGTGATTGACTGAAAAATTGTTGAAAGCGACGTTAAACCCGAATTCACACACACATAACCTCTTCCAGGTTGTCAGAGACGCCACCAGGTATGGAATATACTCGATCTTTCCCTTACAATAAATAACGCTCTGGTGAACACAGTCTCTATCTTTCCTGGCCTTTAGGATCACAACATAGTGAAGTCTGGTGTCAGTGTTAAACCAGTACAACATAAGCAACAGCCACGTAGATCATTTCTCTATAGGAAGGCTGTTTGGGAGTCCTTTAGAGACTTCACGAGGTCTTTTAGTTCAACATCCATGGATTATTTACACGGTAAATCAACCGATCAGGCGTGTTCCGAATTCAAAGATACCATACATGAGGGCATAAGGAATTTTATAATTTTATCCCTTTAAGACCTATTGGGTCAAATAAGCAGATTCCTTGGATAACAAGCCGTATTAAAAGGGATATAAGGAAAAGAGATAACTTTTACCAAAAATTTAAATGTTGTAAATCCCCTGTAAGCAGAATAAAAAATTCTTAAAAGTTAAACTCGCATTCAAATTTCTGATAAAACGCTCTTATGAAAACTATCTTGAAGGTATTCTGGGAATCAATAATCAAGGTGAAGATACTGATGATATAAGTAAAGTAGAAGCCTTTTCTAAGTTTTATAGACGTCATTCTGATTTGGTTTCAAAATTCAATGTTGGACTTAAAACACTTCTGCAACAAGGCCTATCGGAACCCGAATTCTATGGTGACTTAGTATATAAATTTAGAAAAAATACATGCCTGTAATGACTTTAGTACCCAGTTTCGTAAAATCGTTCGTCGATATATAAATATTGGGTACAACATAAATGTTATAAAACAGACTGCATGCATGGTGGTTAACCCAATCACGGTTGGCAACTTTGCTTCCCTCTTTGATTGCACACCGGTGGGTCGGGCCTAAGATTATATGACGGTTCCAGCGTAAAAAACATAAATGGAATTTTATTTTATTTTAGTATTCTTTATGTTGGTTGGCGCCTGATGCTCCATCTTTGGTCGGGCCCCGCGGAGTCTAACTGTTGGTTTTCTTTTGCTCCAGCAATTCTGTTGTTATATGCTATCGATTCCTCAACCATGTTTCATGTCAGTAGTTTTTTTTTTTTATTTGTATGTTCTCGAAGATGTTACACTGATGAGTTAGGAAGCCTTCATTCGGACTAAACAAAATTAGTGTATACCGCGACAGAGGTAAAGGCGAGGATTATGGCCATGTGGAATCGATTTAAGCCCCACAGTGGAATTCTTTCCACTGATCGTTCCAAGGCGGTTCTTCTGTGGCGGTTTATTTATGTTGTTGTCTGTTACTTACCGTGTGTATCATTTGTGCTTTTTTATTTTGGATGCCCATTTGGCCATTTTTCGGAAAGTAACTGTCCTTATGGCCTTCCTATGTTTAGGTTTCCATTATGGTCTGGTCGCTTCATGTTTGTGTGTCTTTCCCTTTGATGTCTTTGATGGGGGGAGTAAGTTATTTGTATCGATTCCTGATTTTTGTTTTACTTCTACTTTGTTTGTATGCTTTACAAAATCATTGTTGGCGTGGTTGCTATTCAAATTCAACCGTATTTCGAGCAGCCCAGGACAGCGACCCGTCAAAGCCTACGTCACCTCCTTGTGTATCGTCAAATTCATACTTCAGCCAATTGTGTGTTTGTTTTGTTTGATTTAAGGTTTAACGTCCCCGTCAACACTGTATAGGTCATTTTGGAGACGTAGCTTCCAATTTTGTGGGACTTACACGACGTTGAGATGAAATGACATCTCAGGCCCTGTCGCCCAATGAAACCAATAAGGTTTATAAGCATGGACGGTCCAACTTGCACCGCTTTGCCTGTGCAGGCTTAGATCCTCTAAGCGGTTTACCAGTGCTCGTGTGCAGTGAGTTTCAGCTCTGCGTGGAAGCATCGTGCAGCCCGTCTATTTCTTCAAGTCCCGATCGGTGGGGCCGTACTTCAGCCAATTATTATAAATATTCTTTCATTCCATTGGCTGTTGTGCAATGGAATAGGCTGACATCTTCTGTTGTCACGCTGCCAACACTGAATCAGTTCAGTGTGGCAGTCAGGTCTCTTGCCCACCAGCTACCCTTATAGCACAACAGACCTGTTTTTAACTGATTTTATTGTCATCTGTTTTAACACAGTCACTTTCATCTGTTACCCAGTATCACTATCAGAATCAGAATCAGAACTATTAATCTTTCTTTATTCCTCACGACGGGCAATCACCTACACGTATTCTTCGCGAGGGGGTGTTGTAGATCTGGAAATTGCTGGAACATATTGTCTGCTCAAACATCATGGCCCACTTGGACGAACATAAACTTTTGTCAGACAGACAACATGCATTTAGGCAAAGGCAGAGTTGTGAAACTCAGCTAAGCACAGTTATTAATGACTGGGCAAAAATCTTGGACAAAGGGAGACAGGTGGATACATTTATTCTGGACTTCGAGAAGGCTTTTGACACCCCTCCTCATGAACTACTTTAATCTGAGATATTTGGTTATGGAATATGGGGAAAGACCCTCAAATGGATAGATTCCTTTCTTTGCTACAGAAAACAGCGGGTTGTTGTTAATGGTGAATCTTCAGAGTGGGCTCCAGTTTTGTCTGGAGTCCCGGCCCGCAAGGGGCCGTTCTTGGTCCGCTTTTGTTCTCCCTGTACATCAATGATATTTCCACTGGCATTGACTCAGAAATAAGGCATTTCGCAGATGACTGTGTTTTTGACCGGGAAATTAGAGATACATATGACTCATTGAAACTTCAGGCTGACATAGATAGATTAGGATGTTGGGCCCGAAAATGGGGCATGAGATTTCAGCCAGTTAAATGCAATATTATGCAGATAACCAGGAAGAGATCTAATAAAGTTGAGGCTTCTTACATCTTAGAGGGAACGGTCCTCGAGAGTGTGGACTCCATTAAATACCTTGGGGTGACAATCTCACACAACTAGAGATGTAATATTCATGTTAGCAACATGTGAACTAAGGCAAATAGAACGCTTTGTTTCCTGAGGCGAAATCTTCATCAGTGCCCTCAGGATGTAAAAGAGGCAGCATATAAAGGTCTTGTTCGCCCAATCTTGGAATATGGTAGTTCTGTATCTGGGACCCCAGTGGAGTGGTCCTTAACGATTAAATTGAGAAGGTTCAGAATAGAGCTGCTAGATTTGTAACAGGCAATTACTGGGTCAATTTTAAGACCGAATTAACTGCGGCTATGGAAAGGTTTATTCCAACGAAAATGACCAAAACAAACCATAGTGCGCCTTGGATCGACAACACGATCAATTATCTAATTAGAAGACGCAATCGAATGTACTTTCGTGCTCGTAAGTCTAGTAGCCCTGACGTTAAGAGCCATTACAAACGGTTCAGAGCACATGTACAAAAGGTAATAAGAGATGCATATTGGAAGCATGTTTCCAGCATCTTTACCTTTGAGGATGATAATACAGATCCCGACAGTCCCCAGAAGAATGGTAAAGTAAAAAAGTTTTGGTCATTCGTAAAGTCCCTGAAAAAGGAAGCTTTTGGGATCACTTCGTTAAGAGATAACGGTATTCTCAAAACAGATTCGCGCTATAAGGCCAACATATGTAACAAACAGTTTCAATCTGCATTTACGCGTGAAACTGATGGTGAGCTACCAACTAAAGGTAATAGTCAGTTCCCCTCAATGGGATACATAACAGTTGGCCCAAACGGGGTCGCCAAACTGTTAGGTAAGCTCAAAATACATAAGGCATCTGGGCCGGATGACCTGAATGCCAGGGTGCTTAAAGAATGTGGTGCTGAAATTTCACCTGTGCTCGCCTTTATCTTTAATGAATCACTTGCCCAGGGCACTGTACCAGATGACTGTCGACAAGCTAATGTTACCCCGGTCTATAAAAAAGGAGAAAAATACGATGCAGCAAATTATAGACCAGTGTCGCTAACATGCATCTATCTATCTATCTATCTATCTTCTGATACTGCGTCGGTCACATTTGACCATTACCGCAGGTGTATATAACATACACTCCAAGTTTTGCAGGATGAAAGCCTACACAGTAATCATGTAATTACGGTAGGGATCTTTAACCTGCACAGGGGATGGTTCTCCCTGTACAGGGGGCCTCCAGTTAACGTCCCGATCCGAAGGACGGTGCACTTTATAACATTCATCCCTGCAAATGATGCCAATGGAGCGTGTTCGGACACCGAAATTTTATCGCCGCTGCCGGGGATCGAACCCGGGACCTCTAGCATCAGAGGCAAGTGCACTAACCACTGAGCTATCACGCTCCACAATCTGTTGCAAAACCCTGGAGCATATAATAGTTAGTAACATCAACAAGCACCTAGCCTTTGAGAGCATTCTTGCTGACTGTCAACATGGTTTCCGAAGTCAAAGGTCTTGCGAAACTCAATTAGTTCAGTTTTACCATGACATTGTGAGCAATCTGGATGGGGCCACAAACCGTGGCCACAAACAGACTGACTTGATTATCATGGACTTCACTAAGGCCTTTGACAAGGTACCTCACAGGAGGATATTGTATAAATTGGATTACTATGGGATAAGAGGATCCACACACAGGTGGATTAGCTCATGGCTCTCAGGGCGCTCACAACAAGTTGTACTTGATGGCCAAGCGTCTGATCCAGTCCCTGTTTTATCTGGTGTCCCCCAAGGTTCGGTCCTTGGACCGGTCCTTGGTATTCATTAATGATCTCCCTGATAACATCAGGTCATCTGTCCGTTTGTTTGCTGATGATTGTGTCCTTTATAGGAATATATATTCATCTTCTGACTGTCTTATTCTACAAGATGACCTGAATCAACTACTACAGTGGGAGGCCGATTGGCAGATGAAGTTCAATGTGGCCAAATGTCATTCAATGAGGGTGTCGCGACACCCTCCGGACAAACAAATTAAGTTTGACTATAAACTACACCAGCAAATCTTGGAGCAGGTTCAATCCGCCAAATATCTTGGTATCATCATCACTGATGATCTTGATTGGGGTCAACACGTTTCAGAAATAACATCAAAAGCAACTAGGACTTAATTTAGGATTTCTTAGACGAAACTTGGCTTTTGCACCTAGGCAGACAAAGGATGTTGCATATAAAACATTGGTTCGCCCTCAGCTAGAATATGCATCACCCATTTGGCATCCCTATGTTAAAACTCAGATTCAGCAGGTGGAGAAGGTGCAGAGGACAGCTGCTCGATGGACCTGCCGACGATGGCGCAATAGAAGCAGCGTCGGTGACATGCTTAACGAGCTAGAATGGCCGTCCCTAGAGGCCCGTCGTGAGCAGTCCTCTTTTACCTTCTTCTATGAGATACATTCAGGTACAGTGGCCGTTAATAAAGATAAATACTTGACCCCTGTGACAGTTTCAACTCGAACAAGAGCATCAAAAGTAAACAACTCACAGTATCACAGGTACCAGTCCTACAGTGATGCCCTGAAAAATTCCTTCTTCCCTAGGACTTCCCCTGTGGAATAGTCTTCCCTCTTCTGTGGTGAGTGCTAAGACTGCAGAGGAGTTCAAAGCCCATACAGTGTAAGATTGAGACTCAGAGGTATGCGTTTTAGTATACCTCTGTTATTCAGATTGTAAATAGTTTTAAGGACTCATCCAGTGACTTCTCTTTTTTCTTTTTTTTTAAGCTAAATTCTAAATTTAGCTACGCACCCAACTGAGGTAATGGCCAAATATGATCGACTGAGTATAAGAAGATAGATAGATAGAAACTGGGAGCATGACTGGAATACTTGGAAAATTAAATTTGGAGTCTCTCAAGAAAAGGAGAAAGACAATAGGCTTATCCTTTTATACAAAGGTCTAAAGGGTGCTGCCAGCATTCCAACAGATGACCTTGTTCCCCCAGCTAGACACTGTAGAAATGACCATTCGTTGGCGTTTCAGAACTTACTGCAAGAACTGACATTCATAAAGAGTCGTTCTTCCCCAGAACATTTAGAGATTGGAATGCCCTTCCCGATTCGATTATTTCGACAGCTGAAGGTGCTGATGATTGTGTAGCTAAATTTACGTCTTTGGTTAGAGCGTGAGACTAACTTCCCACATCACAGGTCCTGGTGTATGAATGTCATTTGACGTGTGGTTAGTAACAATTCTGATTCTGATAGAACAGATAGACAACTCTAATGCGGCGCGGTGCGGCGAAATGTGTGTTCCGTTTTTACGAAAGCTAAAACTTGTATATTAATTTTCATTTCCGGGTTACAAAATGTCAGGCGACTCTTGGTAAGGTTTAGAATTTGAGGCCGTTAGTAGAGAATCTTCACTTTGTTTCGCTTAGATATGTTTTAGATTGCCTGTTTCGTCACCTCCACTCGTTGAAAATGAACTTAAGTGACTGTCTATGTTTAAAGAATCCCGTTTTTCTTGGCGGTCCTTTTATTCTTGCGTTTGTTCGCAAAGGATCTTATTTCGGACGAATGAATTTCTGTTTGACGTATTTGACTAAACAAATTTTTATACAGTTCCTTTTTCTCCACCCCCTATCACACCCTTACCCATACACACCGAAAATGAAATTTCTAGAGTTTTATGCCTGTAAAGGGGTCGGGTATAAAAGCCAAGGCCGCGCCGGGCCGAGCCGCCGAGCCAAAAATTGCCGATCCGAAGATTTTATTTTTCGGAATTTTAACCGAAAATCAAATGTTAGTGGTAAATTTTGATATAATAATGTTAATTATATCAAATGTGATACTCAGCATAAATTTTGTTCTTTTTGGTGCCCTAATTTTTGTTTTATAGCAAATTTGCCAAATTTTAGGGGTATAAAAGCCAAGGCGGTTTTTTCGTACGTTTTGATCGAATTTGAATTAAATCGACATGAATGTGTGAAAATATGTACATGACAACATCAAAAAAGTATTTTCTAAACCTTTTATTGTAAAAATTCCAGTCAATTCCTTTAAGTATTTGTAATAACCGTATTTTTGGTGGATTTATGTAGGCCACGTCGAAATGAACCGCAACGGACGGCAATGTCAAATCAATGATAAGGGCATTTAAATATAATATCTGAATGGTAGGAAATAAAGATAGAGCTTTATGAAACTCATCATATTTCTTAATCATGTTTTAGACAAATTAATTATGTTTTGATACTTACCTATTGTAGAATTATTGCTTGTTAATATGCATCAGTCAGTAAGTGATTAGTGCATTAATTGACTCATCTTATTGTTTTAATTAGTGAGATCTTGTCAATTAGGGTTCTTAAAGCATTCGGTTCTTTAATTTTACTGAACTGCGATCATCATGATACTCGTTAGAACCGCTTCGACAAGGCAGTTCTGATGAGTACCCACAATTGTGTATACTCGTTAGAACAACCTCGACAAGGCAGATCTAACGAGTACCCACATTCTATGTGTCCGAAATAATGTTTAATGTAAATAATGTATATACTATAAAAAATGGGGTTTGATGGATTCTAAATTAAATAGACATAAACTGGTTAGCAGTGATGTTCTTTATTATTATTATCATTATGCATGTATACATTCGAATAAAAAAAAAAAAAAAAAAAAAAAAGATTTTTAATTCTTTATTGTTTTTTTTTTTAATTTGGATCATTGCCTTCATTTCTATTTTTAACGGCCAAGCCAACACTATTTAAGTCATTTTGAGCCGGTCAGTTTACCTATCCACACTTTTCCAGAGCAGATTGACACCTGCCCTTCTTGAATCAGTGGAACAGAGAGAAACCGTAGAAAATATTACATGTTCAATCTTCACGAAAGAATGCTGCCGACCTCAGCAGGTATCGAACCCGCGTCCTCCTGGTCACCAGTCAGTAAACAGCTCCTACTGGCAGTAAACAGAACCCTACAGGCACACAACGTTGAATCTACGTTGTTTCAACGTTGATTCAAAGTGGAGTGCCTGCTGGGAACATCTATTTACACTTTTTATATAAAAAAAAAAGTTTGGTGGACAAGAGTGTTGATTTCCCTTTAACGACGTCGAATCAACGTCATAAAACCATGAAGTCCTTGAACAATCATTTAAACAACTTCGCATATTCAAAATTTTGTTCACTGATGTCGTTGAACAGCATGGGTCGTCATTCGATTCGGATCATTTCGGTCGTTGTGTGCCTTCCCTTTCGGTCCTTTTTGGTCGTTTCCTGTAATAAGGTAATTCTAAAAATAGAAACAAAAAAAATATAAGTAATTCGATCAATTAAGGTGATTATGGTGAATATATTTAATTTTATCACGAACACATAATAAGTAAAATCAATTTCAAATATCATAAGGCCAAAAAGAAGTAATTTAACCGATGAATTTGAAAGAAATTCGGAATTGTCAATACTTTTTCGCCGCCTTGGCTTTTATACCCCTGGATTTCGGAAAACAGCTATTAAAAGATAAATAAGCCATGTAGATACGTAAAACTACTTCTAGTTATAACATATCTAATATATAATAATTTAATCTCACTTTCACCAAAATAAATATCTAACTTTTAACTAGAGACTAAAAATAAAATTTTAGGTAGGCTCGGCGGCTCGGCCCGGCCCGGCGCGGCCTTGGCTTTTATACCCGACCCTGTAAAGGTTGCAGTCTGTCTTGAGTGGGATAGGACAGCGTCGATAGGAGCCTGATAGCTCAGTGGTTAGTGCACTTGTCTCTGATGCTAGAGGCTCCGGGTTCGATCCCTGGCAGGGACGATAAAATTTTGGTGTCCAAACATGCTCCATTGGCATCATTTGCAGGGATGAATGTCATAAAGTGCACTGTCCTTCGGATCGGGACATTAACTGGAGGCCCCCTGTGCAGGGAGAACCAGCCCCTGTGCAGGTTAAAGATCCCTACAGTCATTACATGATTACTGTTAGGCTTTCATGGGTACGTAAAAACTCCGGATTGGACCCAATTACCGGATCGGACCTGGTTTTCTGTGCTATGGTCATTTTTTCTTCGATATTTTATTCTTTATGCACAGTTGGAAGAGGCTTACAGGGGTACGTTTACTAACCGGAATGGACTGGAATGGACCCAATAACCGGAACGGACCTGGAATAACCGGAACGGACCTTTATTTTAGTCATAAGTTAGAGAATTATATGTCTTTGGTCATATTTATTCTGCTATTAAGTGTAGGTTGACTTTATAAGTATGCTAGCCGCTTTAGGAAATACTGGATTTTACCCTGGAATAGTCTTGGCCTAGTCCGGTGATCCTGACCAGATAAAAATTGATTAATCTTACATGCCTACAATCTAAATGACTTTACTACCAGAATCCCGGAGAGCGTATGCAAGAAAAAGATTCTTTCATTGTCTGGGGACTAGACAGAAAAAATATGTCCTGCAATACCACTGTCCAGCATCAATGAAGATGTTGGACTGCAACGCTATTGACGGAATTCTCTTTAAAATATCTGTGTGATATAATGGTACCTCTTATTGGCCCATAACTAGCATTTTTTTTTTTTTTCAGGCAAATAATTGATTTCTTTTTCTCCGTATTTTTGCACCAAACAGATAGTGGGTGTTCAATAGAACTGTCTCAACAGATGCGGTTCTAACAAGTATCCACAATCTGTGTTTTTTGTGCCAGCATTCAGAAATTAATATATACCATTGTAAACCCCACTTTTCTCTATATCAAGTGGGATTTACAGTGTTCACATATTCAAGTATTTCTTGAATCCAAGGTATTTGTATCATGGGTATTTGTATGGAAGACAAATGACCAATAACGAAATGTATAGCAATCTATGTTTATAATTGGTTTGCACAGTTGTCACAATTGAACATTGCCACTTTTACTGATATAATTTAATGGTTTTACTAAGAACAAACAAACATATTTACATTTATTTTAAAAAGACTCTGTGTTGTATTGGTGACGCAACATGTCTCATACATCGTTAGAACTGCCCCCACATTTGCGATTCTAACGAGTGCCCACAATCTATTTTTTTTTTTTTCAAGAACACAGAAATAATGTATACCACTGTGAACCACACTTTTCTCATTCTAAAGTGTAATGAGTTAATGAGTGTTTCAGCTTTACGTCTCACCAACAGCTAAGGCCATATGGAGACGGGACCTCGGTTTAAAGGCTCGTCCGAAGTCATATAAAGCGTAATTTACAGGTTTTTAATAAGAACATAAAAACATATGTACATTTATTTAAAAAGCCTCTGTGGTGTATTGGCAAGGCTACTCGTCTCATAAACAAAACAGATTGTGGATGTTCGTCAGAACCGCCCCCACATTGGAGATTCTAACGAGTGCCCACAATCTGTATTTTTTTTTCAAGAACACAGAAATAATGTATACCACTGTGAACCACACTTTTTCTCATTCTAAAGTGTAATGAGTTAATGAGTGTTTCAGCTTTACGTCTCGCCAACAGCTAAGGTCATGCGGAGACGGGACCTCGGTTTAAAGACTCGTCCGAAAGTCTTGAGAAGTCATATAAAGTGTAATTTACAGGTTTTTAATAAGAACATAAATTTACATTTAATTAAGAAGCATCTGTGGTGTATTGGCAAAGCTACTCGTCTCGATGCATAAACCAAACAGATTATGGGTACTCGTGTGCTGGTCGGTTTCCGTTCTGCGTGGAAGCATCATGCAGCCACAACTATGTTTGCAGTATAAATAAGAAAAATATCACAGGTTTTTCTGGACATTGACGTATTCAGGGGTAAAATGGCTTTAATTAACGTGAACGCGTGTTAACGTTTCATTAACGGTCATCTAACATAGGAACAAGTCTGATCAGGTTCTACACCTAATTGAGTGTCGAATGAGAATGAAAGGAATTGCCCACGTAAACTAGGGCTTAGCTATTCAAAATTAAACCTGTCGTTAATATATATTAATATGTTTAATACGTGTATATTGATATTGTGCTTGATATAATAAAGCAGTCAACATTTTGGCCAGGATGTCTGGTCCTCGGACATTGCTTAATTTATTCTGCTGGGCTATTTCACACAGTCATTCCACAGGTACGACACGCGCTTATTTAATCTTTGACGCCCGACTTATAATATTTTAAATCTAATTGCATACAAAGTCGTCTGCACAAAGTGCAATAGATAAACAACATTTGAATTGGTAATTACCAATAATCTGTGTTTTGATAAATAGGCCCTTTGTGATTTGGTATCCGATAAATGAATAAATTAATAAAAAATAAAATAAATAGATTATTCCGTGAGTCTCTCTTTTTAAAGATGAAAGTTAATTTGTTTTCCTGCCTGGGCACAACATTTCTTACAATTAAATTGTGCGCTCACTGGTGACTCAAATCAGCCTGCACAGCAGCGCAGTCTGATCAGAGTATTTGCAGTGCGCTCTACGGATACCTAAGGACACAATTCTCATGCAACAAGAGAAGTTAGATTGTATTTTCTAAGCCGGTACACAGCATTTCCTTCACTTTACCTGTACGCATCCGCGCAGTCTGATCAAAGTCTTCGTTGTGTGCTCTAAGGGTAGTTAAGGGCGCAAATCTCCCTCATGCAATAAGAGAAGTTAAATTGTAATTGAACCGGGCACAGCATTTCCTGCAATTTACCGGTGTGCCCAAATGAACCCAGATCAGCCTGCACATCCTCGCAGTCTGATAAGAGTCTTCGTTGTGCGCCCTAAGGATAGCTAAGGACCCATTGCTCCTTCATGAGCAAGAGAAAATTCTGGTAACTTGTACAGGTAAAATTGTAGGAAATGCTGTGTCCCAGCTCATTTGCAATTATAACGACATTGATGAACAGCAAGGCTCACACAAGACAGCGCATTGGCGCAGTCTCGCATGAGACATTGTTAATATGTATTTTGGCAGTGACAGTGAAAATAATACATAAATTGGTACATGTATCGTGTGAATAAATAAACCCGTTGGTGGTTAAAAGATAAATAAAACTGCTGTAATGTTGAGTTTCTGCTTTCGGGACATGGCATGTGATACTTGTTCACCATAGTGCATGTAATTACCTGCAAGTGCTCACTAGTTAAGACCAGACGTTTGCTCCTGAGCATTGAACAGTGATATCTTTAAACCTATAAAAATAAATAGGCTTCATGGTGCTATTTACAAACGCCTGGTTTAATTAATCTAGGCTTAATTTTTTAAGGCCTTTGAGTGAGTAAAATACAGAATCTTTCATCCAAAATTGCCTCCTCTCACTCTTAATTTCCCTACTACCTCATATATTAAGTATATTCATTAGATAATTGGATAAAATAATGATTTAAAAGGTCCGTTCCGGTTATTCCAGGTCCGTTCCGGTTATTGGGTCCATTCCGGTTAGTAAACGTACCGGGCTTACAGCATACAAAACTATTTTTATCTCACACCTTCATTCCAATATAAAAAAGAAACGGACCTAAAAATAGCCAAACGGCTATGTGGGCTATGCTAGGAGTCTGGAGCATTTGCATTAATTAGGTTTGGATGACAAGCCAGCCACAAACAGCGGGCCAACGTCGGACTGACAACGATACCTTGTTACGTCGACCGACACCGACGTTGGTCCGGCATTCTATGATGACAGGGCAGATTCTAAAGCATGAGATTATCTAGCAACAAATCTATGACCCATTCTTCTTACCCAGCAGGCACAAGTTGCAATGACGTAGATGTGATGTTGCATAAAAGGAATGACGTTGCACGGACGTTGGTCTGACGTCACAATTATATCATGTGCCTGCTGGGTATATTCTTTGACGAGACGGTTCTGGCGATTACCCACAATTAATGTTCTGAGCAGACATAAGAAATAAATCTCTACCCTTGTAAATCATCGCCGGTAGGGCAAAGACATATCAGCGTCGGCGCAAAGTCATTAAGTTCCATCTTAGATGTGATCTTGCACCGACGTTGATGCGACATTGCAGTAAGGTCATGACGTTAGGCTACATGCACGGCAATCTGACTTCGCATTAAAGTCAAGTGCCTGCTTGACTTGACTTGATAGGTTTTGTAAGGTAACCGGGCGCTAAAACCACATAGGGGCTACCCCCATCTCGCTAGATGGGATTAGTTTATGAACTGCTCTTCCCAAGGCCTCCAATATGCTGGCACTTGTCAATTTGACTGGTGTCAGCTGACCAATGGGAATATACTGACCTCTTGCTCAGAGGAAGGCACAAATCGCACCCAAGGAACAGCATTTGTCCTAAGAAACGAGCAGTCCTCTAGCGATTTTAGAATTTTGAGTGCAGGAATTGGACCAAAGAAGGGCTCTAGTGTGTGATGACATGTTGCCAATTGCGGCTGCCAAATGTATCAGAGCACAGCCCTGTTTTCGAATGTCTGGCCGAGGAAAAAAACTAACATACATTATCGGTTCTTGCTTCCATTATTCTCTGCCCCCACCCCTGACTTGGCAAAGAAAGCGCCTTAACACATGCCTGCTGGGTTCATTATAATCATATAAGGCATGTCTTCGTGATGAGATTAACAACAGATTACATATTTCATCATTTCAATAGAAATGAAAGTCTTTATTTTAATTTTAGGAAACGAGAAAGAGAGAAAAAAATGGAAGAAAGATCATCTCTTTGTCGACCATCACGAAAAACACCTATGCAAATGGACACACTCAAACTCCTATTTTTATTAATTAGAGAAACAGTTTAGGACAAGAATCTGATTTTGTCATTCCTCAATATGGATCTGAGAAAAAAAAAAGGTGGTCATTCACTTTAAGTTTTCTAAATTTTATTATTGGCAATATATTACCATACAAGTAAACTTTTACAAGTTGGACTGTTTTACTTCTAGGGATGGGCCCCCACCCACCGGACCTTGGAGAACTAGATTGGGCATCATGGTACTTCCATGCAGAGCTGAAACCGACCACACATGAGTACTGGCAAACCACTTAGGGTGTCTAAGCCTGCCCAGGCAAAGACTCAAGAGGTGGGAGTCGAACCGCCCATGCATATAAACTTTATTGGTTTCATTGGGCAGCAGAGCTTGAGATGTCATTTCATCTCTATTCCAGGTAAAGTCCCAAAATTTTGGAAGCAACGTCTCCAAAATGGCCTGTACAGTGTTGATGGGGGGCATTAAACCTCAGATCAAACAAACAACTATTCCAGGTAAAGTCCCACAATTTTGGAAGCAACGTCTCCAAAATGGCCTCTACTGTATTGATGGGGGGAATTAAACCTCAGATCAAACAAACAAAACTTCTTTGCAGATATTTTTGGCTAAAATCTATAACTGTTATGCCAAAGACCAATCATTGGCTTAAACATCTGTTTATTCGGTGATGGTGGTTTAGAGTGTAAATTCAACTCTTATCCTGTTGATTTTCTTTGATTTGGGGTTTAACGTTCCCGTCAACACTGTATAGGTCATTTATGAGACATTGCTTCCAATTTTGTTGGACTTTTACCCGACATTGAGATGAAATGATATCTCGAGCCCTATCGACCAATGGAACCAATAGGGTTTATATGCCGTTGATGGTCCCAATTAATCTTTGAAAAAGGTTTACATCCAGATCAGATGGCTGATCAGGATCTACACTGTCATTCATTTTGTGAGTTTGAATGGGTACGGTATATCAAGTACTTTGATTGGTTGATAGCCGAAATAGGAATTTTTTCATGCAGCAAGATAAGGTTTAAAATTGGCCTAATTTCCCAGGGCATGTTATCAAGTAATCTGATTGGTTGATAGCCGAAATAGGAATTTATTCATTCAGCAAGATAAGGTTTAAAATTGGCCTAATTTCCCAGGGCATGTCACCTTCAGGAGATTTTTATGTTCATGACCTCTGTTTTGTTTGATTTGAGGTTTTAACATCCCCGTCAACACTGTATAGGTCATTTTGGAGACATTTCTTCCAATTTTGTAGGACTTTTACCTGACTATAAGATGAAATAGCGTCTCGAACCCTGCCGCCCTATGAAACCAATAGGATTTATAAGCATGGACGGTCTGAATCGCACCGCTTTGCCTGGGCAGGCTTAGATCCTCTAAGCAGTTTACCAGTACTTGTATGCAGTCGGCTTCAGCTCTGCATGGAAGTCGCCACCTCTACAATGATTGGGTGAGGTGAAGGTGTCGTATATCTTGCATCTCTGGGGCGTCACTTGATACTTGATTACAGTTGGGAAACGCCTGTTCTTGCAGCAAGTAATGGTAGAAGGGATGGGTATTGTTATTTCTTCAGTTTCTACACTTCCATTCAATTTCCTTCTTCACATGTCCTTCACTATCCTGTCCTCTACTGGGACGCCACAAACTGACCCACAAGGGTTGACCTGTCATTTAGCTAGGGCTAGCTAATCCAAGCTGAAATAATAATCAATTATCTGTCCTGCCATTGTGAGCGATAATCGATTGGTAATCACTAAAGATTTGATCATAATTTTACCTTTCAGGCTTGGACTCTAACCACATGTCATACATTACCATATTTATTAGGCGCAAACAGTGTAGACCCAGATGAGATGCCGCAGAATGTGGCATCTCATCAGGGTCTGCACTGTTTGCCACTCATCCAGCTATTTTAGACACAAGATTGAGTAGTAACTTATACTTAAATGTATCAAATCAATTACTACAAAATCGGAGCCAGCCTCGGTAGCGCAGTCTGATACATGTCTGACTGGTGATCAGGAGGACGCGGGTTCGATGCCTGTCAGGGTCGGCAACATCTTTGGTGGAGATTGATCATGAAATCTTTTCTATGGTCATTCTCTCCCTTCTGCTGATTCAAGAAGGGCAGTTGTCAGTTTCTTGCGAAAGAATGCACTGTAAGCTTGCCCAGGAAAAGTGTGGATAGGTAAACTGACCGGCTCAAAAATTACCTAAATAGTGTTGACTGAGCCATTGAACTCCAATACAAACAAACAAACCAAATCAGTAATGATAATTATTTTAGAGGAATTTATTGATCGATTAATTGATTATCCAATTGATTGTGTCAGCCTTACATACGTTTAAACCCATCCATCATGTGAACAAGTAAGTGAAATGAAGACCCCCCACCTATACCCCACTTTATATAGAGAAAACTGGGGTTTACGTGGGTATACATGATTTTTCTTATTTTTGCTCCAAAACTTAGGTTGTGGGTACTTGTTAGAACCGCCTCAATGAGGGGGTTCTAACGAGCATCCACAACCTATGTCTGCAGTGTATATAAGAAAAATATCACGGATTTTCATCAGAAAAATGGCCATTTTGGAGATGTGAAAAAGTGCACTATGTCGCATGGGTGTGTTATCGTTATGCACAGTCAATCAATCTAAATGCCTTGTATGATTTCAGGCTAACCCGTTATGATGCCTGCTCAGAAGTGGGTCAGGATATAATGACAAAGATAAATGAGAGAAATAAACATAACAGAACCAGCAACCAGTACACAAAGGTAACGTTAAACACATCACGATAACAAGTCCGTGTAAAGAAGACCCCCCCCCCCCAAACTCCAGTTTATATAGAGAAAAGTGGGGTTTACAGGGGTATACGTTATCTGCCTTATTTTTGCTCAAAAACATAGATTGTGGGTACTCGTTAGAACCGCCTCATTGAGGTGGTTCTAATGAGCACCCACAATCTATGTTTAAAGCTGAAGTAATAAAGATGTTATCATTTTTAGCTCACCTGAGCACGAAGTGCTCAAGGTGAGCTATTGTGATCGCCTTTTGTCCGGCGTCCGTCGTGCGTCGTGCGTCGTGCGTCGTGCGTCGTCAACAATTCACTTAAATGACATCTCCTCCTAAACCAGTGAATGGATTTCAAAATACTTTCATAGAAATGTTCCTTGGGTGACCCTCTACCAAAATTGCTAAAATGGTTCCGCTCCGCAGAACAAAATGGCCACCAGAGCTAAAAATAGAAAAACCTTTAAACGACATCTCCTCCTAGCCCTTTGGCCGGATTTCAAAATAATTTCACAGAAATGTTCCTTGGATGACCCTCTACCAAAATTGCTAAAATGGTTCCGCTCCGCTGAACAAAATGGCCGCCAGAGCTAAAAATAGAAAAACCTTTAAACGACATCTCCTCCTAGCCCTTTGGCCCGATTTCAAAATAATTTCACAGAAATGTTCCTTGGATGACCCTCTACCGAAATTGCTAAAATGGTTCCGGTCCGCTGAACAAAATGGCCGCCAGAGCTAAAAATAGAAAAACCTTTAAACGACATCTCCTCCTAGCCCTTTTGCCCGATTTCAACATAATTTCACTGAAATGTTTCTTGGATGTCCCTCTACCGAAATTGCTAAAATGGTTCCGCTCCGCTGAACAAAATGGCCGCAAGAGCTAAAAATAGAAAAACCTTTAAACAACATCTCCTCCTAGCCCTTTGGTCCGATTTCAAAATAATTTCACAGAAATGTTCCTTGGATGACCCTCTACCAAAATTGCTAAAATGGTTCCGCTCCGCAGAACAAAATGGCCGCCAGAGCTAAAAATAGAAAAACCTTTAAACGACATCTCCTCCTAGCCCTTTGGCCCGATTTCAAAATAATTTCACAGAAATGTTCCTTGGATGACCCTCTACCAAAATTGCTAAAATGGTTCCGCTCCGCTGAACAAAATGGCCACCAGAGCTAAAAATAGAAAAACCTTTAAACGACATCTCCTCCTAGCCCTTTGGCCCGATTTCAAAATAATTTCACAGAAATGTTCCTTGGATGACCCTCTACCAAAATTGCTAAAATGGTTCCTCTCCGCTGAACAAAATGGCCGCCAGAGCTAAAAATAGAAAAACCTTTAAACGACATCTCCTCCTAGCCCTTTGGCCCGATTTCAACATAATTTCACTGAAATGTTTCTTGGATGACCCTCTACCGAAATTGCTAAAATGGTTCCGCTCCGCTGAACAAAATGGCCACAAGAGCTAAAAATAGAAAAACCTTTAAACGACATCTCCTAGCCCTTTGGTCTGATTTCAAAATAATTTCACAGAAATGTTCCTTGGATGACCCTCTACCAAAATTGCTAAAATGGTTCCACTCCGCTGAAAAAAATGGCCGCCAGAGCTAAAAATAGAAAAACCTTTAAACGACATCTCCTCCTAGCCCTTTGGCCTGATTTCAAAATTATTTCACTGAAATATTCCTTGGATGACCCTTTACAGAAATTGCTAAAATGGTTCCGCTCTGCTGAACAAAATGGCCGCCAGAGCTAAAAATAGAAAAACCTTTAAACAACATCTCCTCCTAGCCCTTTGGCCCGATTTCAAAATAATTTCACTGAAATGTTCCTTGGATGACCCTTTACAGAAATTGCTAAAATGGTTCTGCTCCGCTTAACAAAATGGCCACCAGAGCTAAAAATAGAAATACCTTTAAGCAACATCTCCTCCTAGCCCTTTGGCCCGATTTCATATTATAGCCTGGGCCAATAATGGCTCTCCCAGGGGCCCACTTGATACCCTATGGATCAGGTGAGCGATCCAGGGCCATCATGGCCCTCTTGTTTATCTAATATTTGTCATTTCTGACACCATGTTGGATGCCATTATTTCTCACAGACATGTTTTCCTAATGACCTCTTTATGCTCGTCTGTCTTCTCATATGTCACAAAGAGACATAAATCAGTCAAATCGCATGGCACAATTATAGAAATGGGTCAGAACACGGCTCTTGTGATGATACAGATGTGTGGCTGGGCCAAATGATTTTGGAAATTATGGCCCTCGAAGTTTTTTTTTTGTTACATTTTCGAAAATTAGGTCAAAGGTCAAGGTCACAGGTCAAAAAAATGATATTGATCAATGGAGAGGTCTTGCCCAAAGAAACACACATGTGAAATTTGAAAGCTGTATTGCTTGTGGTATTAAAATGAGAGACCAAAACCTTCCTTGAACAGGTGGTTTTTCGTATGTCACAAAGGGAGGTAAATCAGTCAAACTGCATGATAGAGTTATGGAACTTGGTAAGAATGTAGCTCTTATGATCATACAGATCTCTGTCTAGTTTCATGAGGATAGGGAAAACAGTTTTGGAAATATGGCCAAAGTTTCAGTTTTTGGTAACATTTTAAAAAAAAAAATAGGTCAAAGGTCACATGTCAAAAAGCTTGGACTGTATGGCCTTGTCCCAAGGAACATCCATGTGAAGTTTGAAGGCTGTATTGTTAGTTATATAAAAGTGAGTGACAAAACATCTTTTTTTAGCTCACCTGAGCCTTTAGGCTCATAGGTGAGCTTATAGTATAGCCATGGTCCGTCGTCCGTCCGCCCGTCCGTCGTCCGTCCACCATTTTCAAAGATCTTCTTCTCCTATACTGCAGGGCCAATCAAAGCCAAATTTCATATGGAGCCTCAGTGGGATGGGGGAACGAAAGTTTGTTCGCGGGGTCTGGATCACATGACCAAGATGGCCGCCATGCCCATATATGGTAAAAAGCCTTCAAAAATCTTCTTCTCCAGAACCATAAGGCCAGTGGCCTTGAAACTTGGCATGTAGCATATGGTACTCGGGCCCAGCATGGTTTGTACAAATGGTGACCCTGGGTTGACCTTGACCTATTTTACAGCAATGTCAAATTTGTCGACTTAGGCTTTTGCATGGGGCAAAGTGAAAATAATGGATTTATAGGAAACCATTGAAGACAGTGTCACCAAAATTTGTAGATCAGGTAAAGTAACTGATTACATGAATGTACATGTATATGGATCAGAAAGGTCAAGGTCATTCATTAGCCTTGTTCGCGGGTCTGGATCACATGACCAAGATGGCCGCCATGCCCATATATGGTAAATAGCCTTCAAAAATCTTCTTCTCCAGAACCATGAGGCCAGTGGCTTTGAAACTTGGCATGTAGCATATGGTACTCGGGCCCATTACGGTTTGTACAAATGGTGACCCTGGGTTGACCTTTACCTATTTTACAGCAATGTCAAATTTTCCGACTTGGGCTTTTGCATGGGGCAAAGTGAAAATAATGGATTTATAGGAAACCATTGAAGACAGTGTCAACAAAATTTGTAGATCAGGTAAAGTAATTGAATACATGAAGATCTATGGGTCAGAAAGGTCAAGGTCATTCATTGGCCTTAGACCAAGGTCATTCAGGATCCATATTTCAAACATTTTTTTCTCCAAAACTGCTGAGCCAATTTAAGTAAAATTTAATATGGAGCCTTTGTGAGTTGAACAAATGAAAAAATGCCAATACGGTCTAGATCACATGACCAAAATGGCCGTCGCGCCCATATATGGTAAAAAGCCTTAAAAATTCTTCGCTTCCAGAACCGTAAGGCCAATGGCCTTGAAACTTGGCATGTAGCATATGGTACTCAGGCCCATCATAATTTATACAAATGGTGACCCTGAGTTGACCTTGACCTATTTTACAGCAATGTCAAATTTGCCGACTTAGACTTTTGCATGGGAAAAAGTGAAAATAGTGGATTTTTAGGAAACCATTGAAGACACTGTCACCAAAATTAGTAGATAAGGTTAAGTAGCTGAATACATGAAGATCTATGTGTAAGAAAGGTCAAGGTCATTAATTGACCTTAGACCAAGGTCACGCATGTTCCATATTTCATACATTTTTTCTCAGAAACTACTGAGCCAATTGAAGTGAAATTCAATATGGAGCCTTTGGGAGTTGAACAAATGAAAAGCTGCCAATATGCTCTAGATCACATGACCAAGATGGCCACCACGCCCATATATGGTAAAAACACTTTGAAATTCTTCTTCTCAAGAACCGTAAGGCCAATGGCCTTGAAACATGGCATGTAGCATATGGTACTCGGGCCTATCATAATTTGTTCAAATGGTGACCCTGGGTTGAACTTGACCTATTTTACAGTAATGTCAAATATGCTGACTTAGGCTTTTGCATAGGAAAAAGTGAAAATAATGGATTTTTAGCTCACCTGAGCCTTTAGGCTCATAGGTGAGCTTATAGTATAGCCATGGTCCGTCAGTCCGTCCGTCCACCATTTTCAAAGATCTTCTTCTCCTATACTGCAGGGCCAATCAAAGCCAAATTTCATATGGAGCCTCAGTGGGATGGGGGAACGAAAGTTTGTTCGCGTGGTCTGGATCACATGACCAAGATGGCCACCATGCCCATATATGGTAAAAAGCCTTCAAAAATCTTCTTCTCCAGAACCATAAGGCCAGTGGCCTTGAAACTTGGCATGTAGCATATGGTATTCAGGCCCATCATGGTTTATACAAATGGTGACCCTGGGTTGACCTTGACCTATTTTACAGCAATGTCAAATTTGCCGACTTAGGCTTTTGCATGGGGCAAAGTGAAAATTATGGATTTATAGGAAACCATTGAAGACAGTGTCACCAAAATTTGTAGATCAGGTAAAGTAACTGAATACATGAAGATCTATGGGTGATAAAGGTCAAGGTCATTCATTGGCCTTAGACCCAAGATGGCCGCCATGCCCATATATGGTAAAAAACCTTCAAAAATCTTCTTCTCCAGAACCATAAGGCCATTGTCCTTGAAACTTGGCATGTAGCATATGGTACTCGGGGCCCATCATGGTTTGTACAAATGGTGACCCTGGGTTGACCTTGACCTATTTTACAGCAATGTCAAATTTGCCGACTTAGGTTTTTGCATGGGGCAAAGTGAAAATAATGGATTTATAGGGAACCATTGAAGACAGTGTCACCAAAATTGGTAGATCAGGTAAAGTAACTGAATACATGAAGATCTGTGGGTGAGAAAGGTCAAGGTCATTCATTGGCCTTAGACCCAAGATGGCCGCCATGCCCATATATGGTAAAAAGCCTTCAAAAATCTTCTTCTCCAGAACCATAACGCCAGTGGCCTTGAAACTTGGCATGTAGCATATGGTACTCGGGCCCATCATGGTTTGCACAACTGGTGACCCTGGGTTGACCTTGACCTATTTTACAGCAATGTCAAATTTGCCGACTTAGGCTTTTGCATGGGGCAAAGTGAAAATAATGGATTTATAGGAAACCATTGAAGACAGTGTGAACAAAATTTGTAGATCAGGTAAAGTAACTGAATACATGAAGATCTATGGGTGAGAAAGGTCAAGGTCATTCATTGGCCTTAGACCAAGGTCATTCAGGATCCATATTTCAGATATTTTTTTCTCCAAAACTGCTGAGCCAATTTAAGTGAAATTTAATATGGAGCCTTTGTGAGTTGAACAAATGAAAAAATGCCAATACGGTCTAGATCACATGATCAAGATGAAAAGTTGCCAATATGGTCTAGGTCACATGACCAAGATAGCCACCACGACTATATATTTATATATTTTTCTTATAACTATTTGATTTTGTGCAGAGTTTAATAAAAATAAATAAATAAAGGCTATTCATAGTTTTAAGCGTCGGTTGTTATTGTTTTTTTATTATTATTTTCTACTTGAAAATAGACAAAAAGGGGACCAGTCTGAAGCATAGGCACCGAGGTTATAAAACTTTTTTCACGCTCAACTCACTTCAGCATGAAATTTACCCTGCTCATAAGTTTTAAAATGCCAACAAATATTGAGATGGCATTTTAAAATTTATGAGCAGGGTAAATGACATTTTCTGCTGATCTAAGTAGGAAAATTGTCACCAGACAGGTGAGCGGTTCAGGACCACTGGTCCTCTGGTTTTTTAATCATCATGAAAACACGCGTATACAATTTTGACCCCCTAGAACCCCACTTTTATATAGTAAAGCTGGGGTTTACAGGGGTAAACCTTATTTTTCTTATCTGCTCTAAAATATAGATTGTGAGTACTCGTTAGAACCGCCTCATCAGTTTCTGCTCAAGAAAAATATTACAATTTTCCATCTAAAAAATTTCGATTTTTCAGAGTTAAAGTTTACAATGTATTTGTATACCCGGTAGGCATGTTTTTGTAATGGGAGATCTAGAGGAAAGGGTGATAAGTCAGTCCATTTGCCTGATAGAGGTTTAGAACTTGGAAAGAATGTAGCTCTTATGCGAGTTAGTTAGTATGAAAGTTCATGAAGGTAGGTCAAATACTTTTGTAAGTATGGTCAAGGTTAAAGTTTTTGGTTAAAATGGTCAAGGTTAAAGATTTTGGTTAAATTTTCGAAAAAAGGCCAAAGTTCATTGCTCAAGGTCACAGGTCAGACATTTGGTATCAATGGAAAGGTCTTGTCCCAAGGAACATCCATGTGAAGTTTAACGGCTCTGTTTTAAACAGTATTGAAATGAGAGGATAAAATGAGTTTCAGCAAAAAATAGAAAAAGGGAGATTATTCATCCAAAATCAACAATACGGTTATGGCTCTTGGTCAGGATGTAGCTCCTGTAATGGTCAGTATACGTACATGTATGAAGGTTCATTTTTGTTTGTTTGTTTGTTTGATTTGGTCCCCGTCAACACTGTAAATGTCATTTTGGAGATGTTGCTTCCAATTTTGTGGGACTTTTTCCCCGACACTGAGATGAAATGACATCTCAAGCCCTGCCGCCCAATGAGGTCTAGGCCTGCCCAGGCAAAGTAATGCGAGTTGGACACTCCATGCATATAAACCCTATTGGTTTCAATGGGGGGCAGGGATTGAGATGTCTTTTCATCTCAATATAGGGTAAGAGTCCCACAAAATTGGAAGCAATGTCTCAAAAATGACCTAAATAGTGTTGCTGGGAATGTTACACCTCAAATCAAACAAACAAAAACCTTTGTTTGTTTGATTTGAGGTTTAAGGTCCCCGTCAACACTGTAAAAGTCATTTTGGAGACATTGCTTCCCACAAAATTGGAAGCAATGTCTCCAAAATGACCTAAATAGTGTTGATGGGAATGTTACACCTCAAATCAAACAAATAAAAACCTTTGTATGTTTGATTAGGTTTAAGGTCCCCGTCAACACTGTAAAGGTCATTTTGGAGACATTGCTTCCAATGTTGTGGGATTTTTACCCGACCTTGAGATGAAATAACATCTCAAGCCCTGCCGCCCAATGAAACCGATATGGTTTATAAGCATGGACGGGCCGACTCGCACCGCTTTGCCTGGGCAGGCTTAGATCCTCTAATCAGTTTACCAGTACTAGTGTGCGGGTTGGTTTCAGCTCTGTGTGGAAGCATCATGCAGCCCATCTATTTATTCAAGCCCCAAAAGGGGACCTCACATAAAACTTTTACCATGTTTTGCTAACACCATGGGTTATATCTTCCAACCGCGATAAAAGTATATTAAAGAGATTTTGGTGTTCTTATTATTCTGTTCTTACATGTAAGTTTTGGATATGTGTGTCTGTAAAAACATCATTAGATTTAGTTGATTTTGTTTTAGCTCACCTGTCATATAATGACGAGGTGAGCTTTTTGGATCACTTTTCGTCCGTCGTGCATCCGTTCATGTGTCCGCAAACAATTTCTTCAAACGACATCTCCTAAACCACTGATCAGATTTTGACCAAACTTCACAGGAATGATCCTTAGGTGGTCCCCTTTCAAAGTGATTCAAATGGTTCTGGTCCATTGCACATCTAGGTCACAGGAGCCAAAAATAGATTTTTTTTCACGAAAACTTAAAAAATCTTCTTCGCTGAAACCACAAGGCCCAGGTCTTTGATATTTGGTATGAAGCTTCATCTAATGGACCCCTACCAAGATTGTTCAAATTATAGTGGTGGGGCAAAAACATAGGCTTATATAGGGAAAATCTTTAAAAATCTTCTTGTCTGAAACCGCAAGGCCGAGAACTTTGATATTTGGTATGAAACAACTAATGGACCTCTACCAAGAATGTTCAGATTATAGCCCTTGGGCCAAAAATGCCCGCGCTCCGGGGCCCTTTGGTTTTACATAGACTTATTTTGGGAAAATCTTTAAAAATCTTCTTCTCTGAAACCACAAGGCCTAGGTCTTTGATATTTGGTATGAAGCTTCATCTAAAGGACCCCTAACAGGATTATTCAAATTATAGTGCTGGGGCCAAAAATCCCCCCCCCCCCCCCCGCCCCGGGGCCCTTTGGTTTTACATTGGGTTATATAGAGATAATCTGTAAAAATCTTCTTCTCTGAAACCGCAAGGCCCAGGTCTTTGATATTTGGTGTGTAGCTTAATATAGTTGACCTTTGCCAAGATTGTTCAAATTATAACCTTTGTTGATGTTTGGTATGAAGCTTCACCTTTAAGACCTCCCTCAACATTATGCACATTAACGCCCTTGGGCCAATAATGGCCCTCCCTGGGGCCCACTTGTTATACTATGGATCAGGTGAGATATCCAGGGCCATCATGGCCCTCTTGTTTTTAGCTCACCTGTCATGTAATGACGAGGTGAGCTTTTGGGATCACTTTTCGTCCGACGTCAGTCCGTCCGTCTGTGCGAGCGCATCCACGGGCACATGTTTGGTAGACATAAGTTGGGTACTTTCCGTTTATTCCGTTAGTGTCCGAAAAAGTAGCCAACAAATTTGATGGAACATGTTGGGTACTTGTGCAAATTTTAGCTGATTGTTGGGTACTTATAGGTGAAAAATTAAGACTGTAGTACCGGTACCCTGGTGAGTGAACAAATGTCCATCTGTAAGAACGTCCGTCCGTAAACAATTTCTTCAAACGACATCTCCTCCTAAACCACTGATCGGATTTTGACCAAACTTCACAGGAATGATCCTTAGGTGGTCCCCTTTCAAAGTTGTTCAAATGGTTCCGGTCCGTTGCACATCTAGGTCATAGGAGCCAAAAATAGATTTTTTTCACCGAAAACTTAAAAATCTTCTCTGAAACCACAAGGCCCAGGTCTTTGATATTTGGTATGAAGCTTCATCTAGTGGACCCCTACCAAGATTGTTCAAATTATAGTGCTGGGGTCAAAAATGCCCCCGCCCCGGGTCCCTTTGGTTTTACATAGGATTATATAGGGAAAATCTTTAAAAATCTTCTCTGAAACCGCAAGGCCCAGGTCTTTGATATTTGGTATTAAGCTTCATCTAGTGGACCCTTACCAAGATTGTTCAAATTATAGTGCTGGGGCCAAAAATGCCCCCGCCCCGGGGCCCTTTGGTTTTACATGGGCTTATATAGGGAAAATCTTTAAAAATCTTCTTCTCTAAAACTGCAAGGCCCAGGTCTTTGATATTTGGTATGAAGCTTCATCTAGTGGACCCCTACCAGACTTGTTCAAATTATATTGCTGGGGCCAAAAATGCCCCTGCCCGGGGCCCTTTGGTTTTACATGGGCTTATATAGTGCAAATCTTTAAAAATCTTCTCTGAAACTGCAAGGCCCAGGTCTTTGATATTTGGTATGAAGCTTCATCAAGTGGACCCCTACCAGATTTGTTCAAATTATAGTGCTAGGGCCAAAAATGCCCCCACTCCGGGGCCCTTTGGTTTTACATAGGCTTAATAGGAAAAATCTTTAAAAAAATCTTCTATGAAATCACAAGGCCAGGTCTTTGATATTTTGTATGAAGCTTCATCTTGTGGACCTCTACCAACAATGTTCAAATTATAGGCCTGGGGCCAAATAAGCCCCCACTCCGGGGCCCTTTGGTTTTACATGGGCTTTTATAGGGAAAATCTATAAAAGTCTTCTTCTCTGAAACCGCAAGGCCCAGGTCTTTGATATTTGGTATGAAGCTTCATCTAGTGGACCCCTACCAAGATTGTTCAAATTATAGTGCTAGGGCCAAAAATGCCCCCACTCCGGGGCCCTTTGGTTTTACATAGGCTTATATAGGAAAAAAATTTAAAAAATCTTCTTCTCTGAAACCACAAGGCCCAGGTCTTTGATATTTGGTATGCAGCTTCATCTTGTGGACCTCTACCAACAGTATACAAATTATAGCCCTGGGGCCAAAAAATGCCCCCGCTCCGGGGCCCTTTGGTTTTACATAGACTTATATAGGGACAATCTTGAAAAATCTTCTCTGAAACCACAAGGCCTAGGTCTTTGATACTTGGTATGAAGCTTCATCTAGTGGACCTCTACCAAGATTGCTCAAATTATAGACATGAGACCAAAAATGCCCCCGCCTCTGGGCCCTTTGGTTTTACATACTTATATGGGGAAAATCTTTAAAAATCTTCTTTTGTGAAACCACAAGGCCTAGGTCTTTGATATTTGGTGTGATTCATCTAGTGGACCTCTATCAAGATTGTTCAAATTATAGGCCTTGGGCCAAAAATGCCCCCACCCGGAGATTCTTTGGTTTTACATTGACTTATATAGGGAAATCTTTAAAAAAAATTCTTCTCTGAAACTGCAAGGCCCATGTCTTTGATATTTGGTGTGGAGCTTCATCTAGTGGACCTCTACCAAGATTGTTCAAATTATAGACATGATACCAAAAATGCCCCCGCCTCTGGGCCCTTTGGTTTTACATAGACTTATATGGGAAAAATCTTTAAAAATTTTCTTTTGTGAAACCACAAGGCCTAGGTCTTTGATATTTGGTGTGAAATTTCATCTAGTGGACCTCTATCAAGATTGTTCAAATTATAGCCCTGGGGCCAAAAATGCCCCCACCCCGAGACTCTTTGGTTTTACATTGACTTATATAGGGAAATCTTTAAAAAAACTGCAAGGCCCATGTCTTTGATATTTGGTATGGAGCTTCATCTAGTGGACCTCTACCAAGATTGTTTAAATTATAACCCTCGGGCTACAAATGCCCCTGCCCGGAGGCCCTTTGGTTTTACATAGACTTATGTAGAGATAATCTTTGAAAATCTTCTCGCAAAGCCCAGGTCTTTGATATTTGATGTGAAGCTTCATATAGTGGACCTCTATCAAGATTATTTAAATTATAACCCTGAGGCCAAAATTGCCCCTGCCCCGGGGCCATTTGATTTTACATAGGCTTATGTAGGGAATATCTTTAAAAAAAAAAAATTCTCTGAAACAGCAAGACCCAGGTCTTTGATATTTGGTGTGTAGCTTGTGATCATGTGATCAACCAAAATGGCAGCCTCCATGACCTAACAACGCTTACTTGTTGGAGCAAAAACAAAAGCATTTAAGCAAGGTTTTGTTGCATTTTAGGAGAGAAGGTAATGCCGCTTGAAGTCGGAAAACTTGAGCTATCTAAATGATTTTGGTCTATGGATTTTGCTGAGCTATCTGTCGGCAAGACAGCATAGATGACTGGTTTGACGCGTGACTGTGTTGATTTGATAAAAAAACCTGGGGTCTTTAGGCGCACCTACAGCCTATTACACACGTCCATAAAGGCCACAGAAGGACAGTCTGTGCATTTAAGCTTCAACCCTTTAAGTGCCAAAGAAAATTGTAGAGCAGATCTTTTTTATCCATGTTCTGCATATTGCGAAGAAGTTTCTCCAACTGGCTCACGTTTTAAGATTTTGGCTCAAAAAAAAATTAAATTGGCGAAAGTGATGGCGAAAGAAAAAAAAAAAACTAGCACGAACCCTGGGCTTCATCTAGTGGCCTTTGCCAAGATTGTTCAAATTATAGCCTTTGTTGATATTTGATATGAAGCTTCACCTTTTTAGACCTCCCTCAACATTATGCACATTATAGCCCTGGGGTCAATAATGGCCTTCCCCGGGGCCCACTTGTTACTCTATGGATCAGGTGAGTGATCCAGGGCCATCATGGACCTCTTGTTTATATGTAGTGTGAACATTTTTGGGATCCATCTTTAAACCATGTTATATCCAATCGTTTGGACATTTAATAATGAACAGTGTTATAAATAGAGGATCTTACATGAGTGTTCATGTATTATTGAATTTATTAAACGAGTTGAGGAAAAGGGATAAATGCGAGGCTGTGCCGAGCATTTTATCCCTTTTCCTCAACGAGTTTAATAAATTCAATTATACATGAGCACAAATGCATGATTCTATTTATCATACATGTATGACATTTAAAACGAATTTTATTAATGATTGTTTTACAAAAATGCCAATATTCTGCCATTAGTAAACACTACGTTGTTAAGGATGTCGTACGTGTAACATTAAGGGATTAATCCACTAGTGGGTTATTGAATATATTACACAGCGTTATTACATTCTCAGGCATGACTTCAACTGATAAAGAGGTTTAAGATATCTATAATACATGTATATGGAATGATACACAGTATTATGCACAATAGAATCAGAGGAACAGTCATTTTAACATCACTTGATAGATACCATCACATGGACAAGTCCATGAAATGAACACGTGCACCCCTAAACCCCACTTTATACCTATAGAGAAAATTTGGGGTTTACAGGGGTGTACACATTTTTCCTATTTCTGCTGCAGGACATAGGTTTAGGGTACTCATTAGAACTGCCTCAATGAGGCAGTTCTAACGAGCAGCCACAACCTATGTTTTCAGTATAAATAAGAAAAAACTTTTGAGATGTGAAGAAATATACATGTACTACATGTATGTCCCACAGATATGTTACTGAAATGATATTGGCTTGCTTATTTGATTTTTCAAGTTTACTCATATGCTTTAAGATTTTATAGGGACATTATAACTATAGAAATCACACCACACAAAATTATGTTCTAGAAAGGGTTATCCTTTGGAAGTAAGGAATACACCATAGAACTTGAAAATATGGAGTGTACATGTTTTCTGGGCCAGACTAGCTAGTTTCGGCCAATTGGGCCTCATCAGTGACCCTTAACTATTTTCAAAATTCCACAATGGAATCAATGATCCCAAAGGACAAGAAAATATTAACTACACTATAATGTAGGGCAGGGTTGCCACACATTCCCAGACAACAGTTGTAGTGACGTCAAATATGTTCTAGAAAGGGTTATCCTTTGGAAGCAAGGAATACACCATGGAACTGGAAAATATGGAGAGCTGTCATATTTTATGGCTTAAGTTACTGTTGATGATGTAAACTATTTATAGCTAAGCAAAATTCCGCTATTATGGGGAATGGATAGACCTGGCAGATTTTTCCACCATTTTCCAAAGGGAGATAACTTTTGTGGCTTCCAGTTCACTTTTCTATAAACTCTATCCCACAGAAAAAGGGGGCTACTCTTAAAGGAAAGAATTTGCTCCTCAGGAGCAAATTCTTTCCTTTAAGAGTTAACCCCTGTTGACATGTGAGACAAAAATACTTTTGCAGGAGTTGCCTTCCCCTGAAGGTGTATCCATTCCCCGTAAGACCAACTAAAATTCAGACTAATTCTGTTTTTAAAGGCATGTTTAGAAGATTTCAGATATTCTTTTTTATATTTTCTACAATAGGTGTCAAGAGATCACCTTTGGAACTGTTCAAATGTGGTCTGTAAGACCACTTTTGAACAGTCCCAAAGGTGGTCTTAACATAGGAATTTGACTGTATTTGTAATTTTGTACAGTAAATCAACACCAACAGGAAATAATCTTTATCATGTATTAACTTCTTCAGGATGTTATAAACAATAGACATAGATGATATCGCACGCAAAAACATAACGTGATGCGGTGCGCCACGCCAGATAAGTTACACAAACATTAGCGGCAATGTAGAATAATATTATTTGTATATAAAAGAAGGGTTGTTGCAGAGATATTGGCAAATACATGTATTGTCTGATGTTGGAATATCTAAAGCCACTCACAAGCTTGTGTCTTTTGATATCACAACTTGGAACAATATCAGTGCAATAATCATTTGAAGAAATACATGGGCTGCATGATGCTTCCACGCAGAGCTGAAATCCAACCCAACACTAGCACTGGTAAACCGCTTAGAGGAACTTAGCCTGCCCAGGTAAAGCGGTGGGAGTCGGACCGTCCATGCTTATGATCCCTATTGGTTTCATTGGGCGACAGGGGTTGAGAAGTCATTTCATCTCAATGTCGGGTAAAAGTCCCACAATCTCCAAAATGGCCTATTCAGTGTTGACAGGGACGTTTAACCTCAAATCAAACAAAGCAATAATTATACAATATAGTTTGTGTCTTTTATTGTTCCAGCTGTCTGGTCAAGTGCGGTCCTCTATGAAACAGTTCTCGGGTGAGATACAAAAGCTGAAGAGTGATCTCATCAGAGCCACATCTTCTTACCATATGTATCCTTTACCTTTTGACTTCCTATTGTTTGAATTGGAGTTTAACAGCCCAGTCAACACTATTTTAGGTCATTTTGAGCGGGTCAGTTTACCTATCCACACTTTTCCTGGGCAGGCTTATACGTAAGCGGTTTACCCTTTTTGTCCCAAATGGAATCTTCCTCCTTTTATATACATGTAGTAGGAGTCCATTCCAAACTTTAGGGGTGTCTTTTTATGTTGTATTTTCATGAAAATTTATTTGGAAAATGACTGAACTTTTAGCAAATAGTGGAGGCCCTGATCAGACGCCGCGTTGTGCGGCGTCTGATCTGGGCCTGCACTGTTTCCCAACTACCCGTTTTGGGGTGTCTGGTACTAAATGGGTTAATTCAATGTCCTGTCTCCGTATTACCTTAGCTGTTGGCAGGACATGGAGCTCAAACAAATATTCTTGCATAAATACCTATGCGCATGGCTGTTTGAAGCCGTTGTTAAATGGACCGAATGCTCAAACAGTAAAAACCATGTTCAAATCATGAAATTCGTGTGCTCTTTGAACATGGATTTTGAGCTTTTGCTATCACAAGACGGGCCTTGCTTTGTTTACGTTACGTTGAACGACGTAACGTTATCGCCCTGAACGTAGCGTTTGAGGGTTCTATGATGACGTCACTGCATGACAACGTCATTGAAAACAACATTCTGAATTGGCCGCCATTTTGGTTTGCCTGTCGCATTAGAAGAGTTTAAATGGAATTTATATGGCGCTTTAGGGAGTTTTCGTCAAATTTCCTGTCGGATTCGGTAGTTATGCAAGAACAACGATCATCCATGGTTATTTCAATGCATTAACATTTGCCGGATCAATCGGAAGCTATTTGAACATTCGGCCTGGCGGTCTCATGTTCAAACAGCTTCCTCGGGATCCGGCAAATGTTATTGCATGAAAAACCATGGTTGATCCCTATAAACATAAATTCCTATGTTTGGGGTGATTAGCACACATCATTTTGATAAGGTACACCTGGAAGAGTTGTCGGCCTTGGCAGGTCAGTCAAATGCAAATCTAACTGGTGACCAGGAGGGTGCTGGTTCAATCCCTGCAGGTCATGATATATTTTTATATATCACGAAATATTTTATATGATCATTCTCTTGCTCCTGCGGATTGAAAAATTGCAGATATCAGTTTCTGGCAAAAGAATTTGCACCCTACTGGTTAACTGCTTAACCTTTTTTGCACCAAATGGACTCTTTCCTCCTTACGAAATTAATGCATATAAAGTGGTAGTCCATTTCAAAATTAAGGGGTGTCCGGTTCTGTTTACTATTTGGAAACAGACTCAAGTTTATGCAAACAGTGCGGCATCTGATCTGAGCCTGGGCTGTTTGCCAACTACCGTTTTGGGGTTTCCGGTACAGAATGGGCAAGCCTTCTGATGCCGGACAGTGACCCTCGGGACGGATTTTTCTATCCACCACTCACACCATGTAAGATTCTTATATACTCCCTTTCTAATATCTGTTCTTCCTGTATTATCTAAAATACTTGAAAAACACGTTCATTTGTCATTGACGAGTTATCTTAATGTGCATAACCTTCTTCACCAAACTCAGTCTGGTTTTAGATCCGCCCACTCTTGTGAAACGGCTCTAGTAAACATGATTGACAGGTGGCTCCAGTCTCTGGACAATAGTAAATTGGTCGGGGTAGTTTTGGTTGATTTTAAAAAGGCTTTTGATCTTGTAGACCATAATATTCTTGTTCAGAAACTAAAATTGTATAACCTTAGTGAAAAAGCCTTAAATTGATTTTCGTCATATTTAATGAATCGCACACAACGAGTATCAATAAATAATGTTTTATCAGAACATAGATCTGTCTTATATGGCGTGCCGCAGGGCTCAATACTTGGCCCGCTTTTGTTTTTAATGTTTATTAATGACCTTCCTCTATATACAAATGACGTTACAACAGACATGTATGCTGACGACACCACTTTATTTGATATTAACGTTTCAAAAGAGGCTGTACAAACCAATCTTCAAAAGGCACTTTTAAATCTTGATGTCTGGTGCAAACACAACGGTATGGTGATAAATTCTTCCAAAACCAAAGTAATGCTTATAACCACCTCACAAAAACGAAGTAAATTAGACAATGATTCATTGCACTTGAACTATAAGGATGTAACTCTTCAGACGATTTCTTATGACAAGATATTAGGTGTTTATGTAGATAATAATCTCACATGGTCATACCATATAAATTTCGTAACCAAAAAGTGTCTTCCTATTTGTGGCTTCTCTCTAAGATTAAGGAATATTTAACTATTGAAAACCGGGTCAAATTCTACAAATCGTATATTCAGCCCCATTTAGACTTTTGTAACATCGTATGGGGTAATACTTCGCAAAGAAATCTTTCAAAAATTTACAGACTCCAGAAAAGGGCCTGCAGAATTATTCTTAACTATGAAATAGATGATATGGTTAATAGTTTTAATACATTGAAGATATTAACAATCTATGAACGGATATTTTTGAGGAAGGCAAAATTTATGTATAAAGTTTATATCCAGGAAGCGCCTTTATACATTCGTAATATGTTCGAACCAACGGTCGTAAATAACGAAGCTCGAATTTTAAGGTCATCTTCAAATAACAATTTTGTGATTCCCAAACCAAATAAAGAATTGTTCAAATTTAGCATATCATACTCCGGCACATTAATCTGGAATATCTTACCCGATTATATTAAAATGTCAAATAATGTGTCAACTTTCCATAATCGATGCATCAAGTGGATGAAATGTCAATAATGTTCTATGTCTTTATTTTTTTTTTTTTAGCTCACCGTCACGTAGTGACGAGGTGAGCTTTTGGGATCACTTTTTGTCCGTCGTCCGTCGTGCGTGCGTCCGTGCGTCCGTGCATGCGTCCGTGCGTCCGTGCGTAAACAATTTCTTTAAACGACATCTCCTCCTAAACCACAGATCGGATTTTGACCAAACTTCACAGGAATGATCCTTAGGTGGTCCCCTTTCAAAGTTGTTCAAATGGTTCCGGTCCGTTGCACATCTAGGTCACAGGAGCCAAAAATAGATTTTTTTCACCAAAAACTTAAAAAATCTTCTTCTCTGAAACCACAAGGCCCAGGTCTTTGATATTTGGTATGAAGCTTCATCTAGTGGACCCCTACCAAGATTGTTCAAATTATAGTGCTGGGGCCAAAAATGCCCCCGCCCTGGGGCCCTTTGGTTTTACATAGGCTTATATAGGGAAAATCTTTAAAAATCTTCTTCTCTGAAACCACAAGGCCCAGGTCTTTTATATTTGGTATGAAGCTTCATCTAGTGGACCCCTACCAAGATTGTTCAAATTATAGTGCTGGGGCCAAAAATGCCCCCGCCATGGGACCCTTTGGTTTTACATAGGCTTATATAGGGAAAATCTTTAAAAATCTTCTTCTCTGAAACCACAAGGCCCAGGTCTTTGATATTTGGTATGAAGCTTCGTCTAGTGGACCCCTACCAAGATTGTTCAAATTATAGTGCTGGGGCCAAAAATGCCCCCACTCCGGGGCCCTTTGGTTTTACATGGGCTTATATAGGGAAGAGCTTTAAAAAATCTTCTTCTCTGAAACCACAAGACCCAGGACTTTGATATTTGGTATGAAGCATCATCTAGTGGACCCCTACCAAGATTGTTCAAATTTTAGTGCTGGGACAAAAAATGCCCCCGCCATGGGGCCCTTTGGTTTTACATTGGCTTATATAGGGAAAATCTTTAAAAATCTTCTTCTCTGAAACCACAAGGCCCAGGTCTTTGATATTTGGTATGAAGCTTCATCTAGTGGACCCCTACCAAGGATGTTCAAATTATAGTCCTGGGGCCAAAAATGCCCCCGCCCCGGGGCCCTTTGGTTTTACATAGGCTTATATAGGGAAAATCTTTAAAAATCTTCTTCTCTGAAACCACAAGGCCCAGGACTTTGATATTTGGTATGAAGCTTCATCTAGTGGACCCCTACCAAGATTGTTCAAATTATAGTGCTGGGACAAAAAAATGCCCCCGCCACCGGGCCCTTTGGTTTTACATAGGCTTATATAGGGAAAATCTTTAAAAATCTTCTAGGCCCTGGTCTTTGATATTTGGTATGAAGCTTCATCTAGTGGACCCCTACCAAGATTGTTCAAATTATAGTGCTGGGGCCAAAAATGCCCCCGCCCCGGGGCACTTTGGTTTTACATAGGCTTATATAGGGAAAATCTTTAAAAAAATTTCTTCTCTGAAACCACAAGGCCCAGGACTTTGATATTTGGTATGAAGTTTCATCTAGTGGACCCCTACCAAGATTGTTTAAATTTTATTGCTGGGACAAAAAATGCCCCCGCCACGGAGCCCTTTGGTTTTACATTGGCCTATATAGGGAAAATCTTTAAAAATCTTCTTCTCTGAAACCACAAGGCCCAGGTCTTTGATATTTGGTATGAAGCTTCATCTAGTGGACCCCTACCAAGATTGTTCAAATTATAGTGCTGGGACCAAAAATGCCCCCGCCCCAGGGCCCTTTGGTTTTACATAGGCTTATATAGGGAAAATCTTTAAAAATCTTCTTCTCTGAAACCACAAGGCCCTGGTCTTTGATATTTGGTATGAAGCTTCATCTAGTGGACCCCTACCAAGATTGTTCAAATTATAGTGCTGGGGCCAAAAATGCCCCCGCCCTGGGGCCCTTTGGTTTGAGATAGGCTTATATAGGGAAAATCTTTAAAAATTTTCTTCTCTGAAACCACAAGGCCCAGGACTTTGATATTTGGTATAAAGTTTCATCTAGTGGACCCCTACCAAGATTGATCAAATTTTATTGCTGGGACAAAAAATGCCCCCGCCACGGAGCCCTTTGGTTTTACATTGGCTTATATAGGGAAAATCTTTAAAAATCTTCTTCTCTGAAACCACAAGGCCCAGGACCCCGATATTTGGTATGAAGCTTCATCTAGTGGACCCCTACCAAGATTGTTCAAATTAATTAGTGCTGGGGCAGAAAATGCCCCCGTCCCGGGGCCCTTTGGTTTTATATAGGCTTATAGAGGCAAAATCTTTAAAAATCTTCTTCTCTGAAACCGCTAGGCCCAGGTCTTTGATATTTGATGTGTAGCTTCATCTAGTGGACCTTTGCCAAGATTGTTCAAATTATAGCCTTTGTTGATGTTTGGTATGAAGCTTCACCTTTAAGACCTCCCTCAATATTATGCACATTAAAGCCCTGGGGCCAATAATGGCCCTCTCTGGGGCCCACTTGTTACACTATGGATCAGGTGAGCGATCCAGGGCCATCATTGCCCTCTTGTTTTCTCTCTCTCTCACTTCTTCTTCGTTTGTATATATCGAGAACTTTTGCAAGCTCTTGGCCTGTGTGAAATCGTGTATAGGTGGGGAAGTGTGTGTATTACATGCTTGAATTATGCGTGTAAATCTTATACACGCAGCTGCTCAGGAGCCGGAGCTCGTTCTTGCATTTCGTTTTTCGGTAAGGGCGGGTTACGGAACGGCCTGTGTTTAGGTTGAAAATTTGTGATATTTTTCTTATTTGTGCTCAGGATATGGGTTGTGGGTGCTCGTTAGAAGCCACCTCATATATACTGAGGCCGTTTTGAAGAGTACCCGCGGCACGTGTCTTTGGGCGGGAATGAGAAGACTAATGTATGCCTATGTGAGCCTCAGTTGCCAGTGGGGTATGGAGGGTTATTCATTACACGCACTTGTGACTGTGATGGACTTCCCTTCTCTTGAGGAAAAGTGTAGCTGCAGGCATATAAAGATAGACATTTTCACCTCTGACTTGGGGAGCTTGCTGATCTGTGAGTGTATGACGTATTTTATATATTAATTATTTTTGTTGTTGTTGTGTAAATTGTGTATATTTGTTAAGTGGGCCTCAAGGAAGAGTAGCTTGTAGCTAATTGTGTCACCCACTGTAAATAAAGTCTTTATTATTATTATTATTATTATTATTATTCTGATGTAAGTTTAAGAAGTAATGGGCTGCACAATGATGCCACGCAGAGCTGAATCCGACCACACACAATTACTGGTAAACCTCTAAGCCTGCCCAGGCAAAACAATGCCAGTTGGACCTTCCATGCTATAAACCCTATTGGTTTCATTGGGCAACAGGGCTTGAGATGTCATTTCATTTCAATGTCTGGTAAAAGTCCCACAAAATTGGAAGCAATGTCTCCAAAATAACCTATATAGTGTTGACGGGGACGTTAAACATCAAATCAAACAAAAACAAAGTTGGCCCTGGTGGCTGTGTTGGATATGGAAATGTCCCTGAGATCAAGTGTTTCATCTTTTGACATTCCAGCTAATTGTTTTGTGGAGATAGAATCCGGTGAGTCGAAAAACCCAAATCTACCCAAATCCACTGTATTTACCCAAATCCACCCAAATCCACCTGATAATTACCCATATCCACCTATAGCTGGCCCATTTAAAGTCATATAAGTTGTTTTTAATGTTTACATGATAGAATATATCACTTTGGACAAATAAATAATCAAATTTAGTAACTTGTAACAATTTAACACGCACTATACATCGCATGTAGTGTAACGAAACATCTTTCAGTTGGTTGCCTAGGGTTACCACTGTAATAATCATAGTTCACACACGACTATTACAAATAATGTTAGATAATTGTAAACCTCAAAAAATATTTATTTATTTATTTATTTATTTATTAAGAAAGGAAGAAATGAAAGGAAAATAAATAGACAATTGAATGTTTGACGGTTGAGTGAAAAAAACACACACAAAAACATGCAGAAAATACCGCAGAATATACGACCTTATTAAACACAACTTTTTATAAAGTAAGGCTTTGGTTTACAGGGGGAACATATTATTTTCATTAGTTCTGCTAAAAAAAAAACAACTTTTTATAAAACAAGGCTTTGGTTTACAGGGGAACATATTATTTTTATGCTAAAAAAAAAGAAAAAAAAAAAACATATATCGTAGACATAGACTGTGGGTATTTTTTGGACCCCCCTCCCACAATCCGTGCTGAAAGAAACTGATTGGGCTGCACCTCTGAAATGCTTCCACGCTGAGCTGAAACGGAGCCCACGTTAAACCTCCATTCAAGCAAACAAACACTCTAATTTAGAACCGCCTCATCGAGGCGGTGAGGCGGTTCTAACGAGCTTCAAAAATCCATGCTTTGAGCCGATATGAAAAAAAAAATAAAAAATAAAAATAATTTTTAATAGAAAATTTCATTGTGATGAATATATTTCGGCCCATAAGTTTCAATATGTGTGTTTTCGAAAGAAAGATGGAAAGAAAGAAAGAAATAAAGAAAGAAAGGAAGAAAGAAAGGTACAACCAACCAACTAACCAACCCATTACGAAAACACACCTATTAAATATACTGGAAATTGTATCCACCAAAATGAAAATTTCCAGAAAAAAAAATCCGATATTTTAATTTTTCTTCTCAAAACCCCGTTAGCCCAAATCCACCGTAAAAAAAAAACAAAAAAAAAAAACAACATAATATTGGAGTCATTGCTTCCAATTCTGTGGGACTTTTACCCGACACATTGAAATGAAATGACATCTCAAGCCCTGCCGCCCAATTAAACCAATTGGATTTATGTGCATGGACGGTCCGACCCGCACCACTTTTCTTGGGTAGGTTTATAGCCTCTAAGCGGTCGGTTTCAGCTCTGCGTGGAAGCATCAGGTAGCGCTAGCTATGACCCGATGGGCGCGGGGGGGGGGGGGGGGGGGGGGGGGGGGGCTATTGATAAGCGTCTGTCTATATCTATTATCATCATTATTTGTGATTTAGAATGGGTAGTTTGTCAGAATCACCAGAATAATCCTTGCCTGACTCAGAAAAAAAATGGAAAGGAACTTACCTGCTGGTGCCATAGATAGTAGCAGTTATATGCAGGCTGAGTAAATGCAATGCACACAAATGTGTTTTATGTGTGAAACTTTTTGGAAATGTATAATAACATTTCTGTCTACACGTATTAAATCTTGGGGAGTCTGCATAACTGCTACTGTCAGTCAGTCATCGACGAAAATGTATCTATTAAACTTGGCATTGCGAAAACACGCAACATGCCTATATAATTTTAACCCCCTTAAACTCCCCTTTATACATTAAAACTGGTGTTTACATGGATAAAGATCATTTTTCCTATTTCCGGTATATACACATTGTGGGTACTCTTTAGAACGGCCACGCCGAGGCGGTTCTAACGAGTTCCAACAATCCATGTTTCGAGCAGAAATATGAAAAATATACATTTTATCAGAGAAGTTTCATTTTTGTTGGTACATTTACAATTTATTGGAATAGGCGTATTTTCGTAATGCAAGCCTTACTGAAAAAAAATCTCGATGTCCAGCTCCTGTCGCTTGGAAGCCACCCCAGAGAGGAGCCGCACGTGAGTCAGGCTTACAAATTTAAAAAATTATTGATAATAATAATAATAATAATAATTCACAAATTCAATCAAGTACAACATTAAAGCAAAAAGAACCATCATCACGTGTCCTATCGTCAAAGCCAGACCTGAACAGCGGGCCAACGTCGGGCCGACAGAGATACGACGTTGCCATCTATTGCTATCGGCCCGACATTGATCCGACACTCTCTGCACATGTGTCGTACAGTATCTATTACTTCTGAAAAGAATTTGATAATCTCGAACATATTAATAAAAATGCAAACAAATTAATTTTTGAGAAAATGGTATGAAAAATGAAATTTGAAAATAAAAATGAATAAATAAATAAAAATCACCTGACCGGAGATCATGACATTAATATTTGACGAAGAATTAGAATAGTGACAATGCAAGTGGTCGTAGCCATGAAGTATGCTCGAAACACAGTGGTAGGAGACCAAGTGATTAGAGTCAGCGCTCTTACCCACAAAGTCACGGAGGCCAAGGGTATACGCAAAAAAAATAAATAAATAACTTTTAAAATGTATGTTGAAGCACCGGTCAAGCACATTCTGCTCTTCACAATCTAATTTATGTTCATAACAAAATGGATATTAACGGAGTCGGAGATCACCCATTCATTCATTTACTCATGTGAACAATATGTTCTATAAAAGGGTTATCCTTTGGAAGCAAGGAATACACCACAGAACTGAACAATATGGAGTGTACATGTTTTCTGGGCCAGACTAGCTAGTTTCGGCCAATTAGGCCTCATCAGTGACCCTCAGATATTTTCAAAATTCCACAATGGAATCAATGATCCCAAAGGACAAGAAAATATAATCTACACTATGATGTAAAATTAACATTCCATAAACCCCATTTCATATAGAGAAGGGGTATACATAAACAGAGGATATTTACTTTTTTACTTTTTTTGTTTGTTTGATTTGAGGTTTAACGGCCCCGTCAACATTGTTAAGGTTTTTTTTTTAGACGTTGCTTCCAATTTTGTGGGACTTTTACCCGACATTGAGATGAAATGACATCTCAAGCCCTGTCGTCTAATGAAACCAATCGGGTTTATAAGCATGGACGGACCAACTCACACCGCTTTGCCTGGGTAGGCTTAGATCCTCTCAGCGGTTTACCAGTACTCGTGGGCGTGTCGGATTCAGCTCTGTGCGGAAGCATCATGCAGCCGTTTTATTTCTTCAAGCCCCGATGGGCGGAGGCCGTCTGTTTTTTTGTTGTTTTTTTTTTTTTAGATAAAAGCGGCCCAGGCAAAGTGGTGCGAGTCGGACCGTCCATGCATATAAACCCTATTGCTTTCATTGGGTGGATTTGTTTGTTTGAGTTGAGGTTTGGTTTAAACAATATTTATTTCAATAAAGGTGTAACATGTTTAAATGACACAAATACAAATTTCATGACAGGATTTGAAAACAAGCCATAGGCTTATGTGAATCATCTCCTGTAAATGACTATGAGCTAGTGTGAATGACATATCACATGTAAACATGCATAAATGGTTAAACATGGTCGAAGGAAAACCATTTGAGTGTGAAAACAACTGCAATATAATAATAATAATAATAACATCAATCGTTGTAATAATAACAGTAATAAATGAAGAATATGGTTTTAAATGCAATGGTTGTACTTGTAGTAGTAACAATGATAGTCAAAGTAATCATCTACAAAGTGCATGTACCAATAGTAAATAAGATAGTATTAGTAGTAGTAGTAGTAGTAGTAGTAGTAGTAGTAGTAGTAATAGAAGTTAATAAATAGTAACACGAGTAAGTGTAGTAGAGGGAGAGAGAGAGAAAGAAGGAGAGAGAGAGAGAGAGAGAGAAAGAGAGGGAGAGCGAGAGAAGCAAAGTGTTCACGTCACGTCGTACCAAGGGGTGCAGCATTAACAGCTCGAGTCAACCAGGTGTCGTGTGATTGAATGATATTTAGAACAGTAAATTGATAATGAACTGAGTGTGATGTTGTTAAAATGCAAATCGTTTAGTTTTTCTGATATATTTGTGCACTTCAGAGAAAATAAAGGAATTGTCATCCGTAGAAAGACGAGCGTCATCGCCACTTAATAGCAGTTGTGTTGTGACTGGAAAGTGAAGTAGCTGACTTTGAATGGCAGTTAACATTTCTTGGCGAATCACATTGTATCTAGAGCAGTGCAAAAGAAAGTGCGTATTGCTTTCTATTTCTCCACAGACACAATTAGGAGAAGGCACCAGACTTCGACTGAACAGATGTTGGTTTAAGGAACTGCATTCAGTTCGAAGGCGAGTGTGAAGAATTTTCGAGAGTCTCTCCCCGCCAAAGAGTCTGGGATTGTTGGTGTATTCTGTGTTAATAGACGTTTGAAAGAAGCTATCGTAGTAGCTGACTTAGTCGTTGCCGGCAGGTTATTCCATGCATTAATTGTTGAGGGCAGAAAGGAGTTTGCATATGAGGCAGTTTTTGCATTGATTGATACGTAATGGTCTGAGTTACGGAGAGGATAGTTGGACATGTCGCCTACGCGAGGCGGGATCAAATCTGTTAGATAAAGCGGTGCATAGCCATTCACCATCTTGAAGAATAGAAATAGTTTATGTAGGCTTCTTCTTTCGGATAGTTTAAGCCATCCCAATTCGGTATACAATTTGTTGATCTCCACCAGTTTTGTTGTACCAGAAACAATTCTGCCGGCTTCGAGCTGTATTTTCTCAAGAAAATAGCTCTGCTGCTGTGTACAGTTATCCCATACAGTGTCTGCATACTCAAGAATGGGGCGGATGAATGTGAAGTAAATCTTTTGGAGTGATTTTCTGTCTAGTGTAAATTTTAGCTTTCGCAAAAGATTCATACGCGACCAAGCCTTCTGTGCAATATAGTCTATATGGGCTTGCCAATCCAAACGCTGAGAGAAATATAGACCAAGATGTTTGTTGGTTGCTACTTCTTGTATAGGTTCATCGTTTAAGTAAAGAGTTGGGTGATTAACTCTATTGGTTTTGCGAGTTGCAAGAAAAGCTTCAGTTTTAGTAGCATTGAAATTTACCAACCATGATTCAGCCCATTTGCCGATTCGATTAAGATCCACGTTAAGAATTTGAGCTGCTGAATCAGGAAAATCAACAATTATGTAAAGACTTGTATCATCGGCAAATAATCGGATGTTTGAGTTAATTTCATTTACAATGTCGTTTATATATAAAATGAAAAGCATTGGTCCAAGAATGGACCCTTGAGGGACTCCTGCATTAATTCTTAGCCATTCTGACATCCCCCCCTGGCAAGGCAACCCGTTGAGATCTATTGGACAAGTAACTTTCAAACCACGCCAGAAGTTGCCCGGTTATACCATAGTGTTTGAGCTTTGCCAGAAGCCCTTTATGCCAGACCCTGTCGAAGGCTTTACTTATGTCACAGAAAACAACGCGAACTTCTTTGCCTTCATCCAGGGCCTGGCCAAAGGTGTTGTAGAGGTCAACAAGCTGATTGACAGTTGAGTCGCCGAGGTTTAACGTCCGACGGTCCCCGTCAACACTGTAAAGGTAATTTTGGAGACGTTGCTTCCAATTTTGTGGGACTTTTACCCGACATTGAGATGATATGACATCTCAAGCCCTGTCGCCCAATGAAATTAGCATGGACGGTCCGCCTCGCACCGCGGTTCCTGGACAGGCTTAGATTCTCTAAGCGGTTTACCAGTACTAGTGTGCGGGCCGGATTCAGCTCTGCGTGGAAGCATCGTGCAGCCCATATATTTCTTCAAGCCCTATGGGCGGGGGCCATTTCATTGGGTGGAAGGGCTTGAGTTGTCATTTAATCCAAATGTCGGGTAAATGTCCAACAAAATTGGAAGCAACTCGAATCTAACAAACAAACCCATACAACAATGTACCGATCGTTTATTTTGACAAACCGGTAATTGATATTGACGGGTGTACTTTTCCAGTGGGCATACAACGTCGGAAATACATTAAAACCACATTCATCCAACGTCATGACATTGAATTGAAGTCTGTTCATCAACGGTCGACTGGGCTTTATTAAAAACATTGAAAAAAATTGGTTCCTCTCCAGTATGGATAATTTCGACCATAGGTGTAGAAGACTGTGAAACTTATCGCCCCTACCCAAAAGGGCTTCCCAATATTAGGAAACGGTACACGCCTCATTTCACAGTCTTCAGCAGAATGTTGAAACACAAATCTTTGAGGACTGTTCTAACACGCGCCTACAACCCGTATTGCTAGCATAAATGAGCGACATATTACACAATTTCCTAAAATTAACTATACATACTGTGTTTTCGTAAAGAGACCTGCGCTTAGCGAATGCTTTGTTCAAGCTGCGTGTCTGCGCAGTCTGATCATGGCCTTCACTATTCACTTATGGAAAATGACTGAACGTTTTGCAGGCCACATGTGAAAACTCAGATTCTGAGTGCGTTGAATGCGCTATCACTTGGCACAGATTTTAATTGATTTTAAACACACACACACACACACACACACACACACACACACACACACACACACACACACACACACACACACACACACACACACACACACATGGCGTCTAACATGGTGTCAGATAGTATAAATAATAAGTAAAAATTGTAATATCTTTATATATTTTGCTTTCAACATAGATTGTGGGTGCTCGTTAGAATCGCCTCAATGATGCGGTTCTAACTATTACCCACAATCTATGATTTTGAACAAAAGGCAGATAATGTATACCCCCGTAAACCCCATTTTCCTCTATATAAAGTGGGGTTTAGAGGGGTCTTAGTTTCACGGACATGTTATCGTGATGTGCATAATGCTTCCACGCAGGGCTGAAACCAACCGCACAGGAATATTGGAAAACCGCTTAAAGGTTCTAAAACTGCCCAGGAAGCGTGGTGCATGCATATCAGCCATATTGGTTTAATTGGATGGCATGGTTTGGGATGTAATTTAACCCCAATGCCGAGGCAAAGTCCCACTAAAAGGAAGCCTCGCCTTTAAAATGACCTCTAAAGTGTTGACGGGGACGTTAAACCGCGAGCCAAACAAACAAAACCTGGGCCTCGGTGTTCAGTCCAATAAAACAATAGCGCATCACAAAATCACGCCTGTTCAAATTCAGTTATATTGAGGATACTGCAACAATAACAAAGAAAGGGGGAAAAATACGATAAAAATACGGTGTTTTTCATACTTTTTTGCGTGGATGGGGGTGCAAAATTATAAGGGTGTGTTACCGTGATAATAACACACACCCTATCGAATTCCACTCCCAATGAGTACCCTTTTTATACACTAAATTCGAGTTTTACAGTAGTTAACATTACTTTTCTTAGATCTTTACCAAAATGTAGAATATGGGTGTTCGTTATAGAACCAACTGGCTGAGGCGACCCTAACGTGTACCCACAATCTACATGTATATTTTAGAGCAGAAATAGGAGATCTTTCCCAATTTTTCAGCATATAAGTTTCGCTTTTTCTTTTTTGTTTTGTATTTTATTATTTTTTTTTATCATTATTATTTTATTTATTTATTTTGCGTTTATATAGGCATGATTTCGTAAAGCAGTCGCCATCACGTGAAAAATTCCGTGAAATGACCCCAAAAACCCACTCCATATGAAAAAACGGGGGTTTCCGGGGGTACACATTATTTTTCTTATTTCTGCGTCAAGACAGGTTGCCGGTACCCGTTAGAACCGCCTCAATGAGGCGGTTCTAACGAGCATCCACAACCTTGTTTTGTGCATGTTTAAGAAAAATATCACGGATTTTCATCAGACAAGTAGCCATTTTGGAGATATGAAAAATGTACTTATGTCGCACGGATAAGTTATCATAATGGCGCTTGTCTCGCGACGGCATGACACCTTGGCGAAACGCTCCTTAGTGCAAAGCCCATGAGCCGCAATAACAGCGTAACGCCTCCGCACATCCGTTACTGGTCCAAACACGCCCCGAGTAAGTAATTTTGGGCTCAGGATTTCTCTTTTATTGCCTATGCTCGGGTTATATGAACTGCTGCTGCTGCTGAGTGGGTGAGGGATATCTCAGACGCTATCAAAAATTATTAATAAAATATTAAATTAAGAGGGACGGGTAATTCACATTCACTTAAACTGTTAGTCTATTGGCCCCTGCAGTGCCAGCGGGGCGTGACTTGACACATTTGCTTTGGATATGAAGCGTTCTGATTGGCGAGGATTTTTGTTCGAATAAACACAGCGCTTGACAACTGGGCGTGACTTAAAGCTTTCTAAAGGTTTTTGTCTGAATAAACAGGCTTTTTGTCGCACCTGCTTTAGCAGGAAGACATAGGCGTGCAAGTTTCCGTCCGTCCGTCCGTCCGTCCGTTCGTTCGTCCGTCCGTCCGTCCGTCCGTCCGTCCGTCCGTCCGTCCGTCAACATTTTACACTGGATGTCTTGTCATCGCAACTCCTCCTACACTTTTAGACCGATCATTTGGAAACTTTGCATGTGCTTTCGCCATGGTATGAGGATGCGCATGTGGTTTGGACTTAATCTTCAAATCAATTTTTGTCACTTTTTCCATATTGTGAACTTAGTCATTTTTAGGTATGCGATACGTACCTCTTGTCATCGCAACTCCTCTTACAGTTTCATATCGATTATTTTCAAACTTTGCGTGTGTTTTTGCCATGGTATGAGGATGCGCATGTGGTTTGGACTTTATCGTCGGATCATTTTTTGTCACTTTTTCCACATTGTGAACTTAGTCATTTTTAACCTTCAATTGATATATGATAGGTACCTCTTGTCATCGCAACTCCTCTTGCAGTTTTATACCGATAATTTTGAAACTTTGCGTGTTCTTTTGCCATGGTATGAGGATGCGCATGTGGTTTGGACTTTATCGTCGGATCATTTTTTGTCACTTTTTCCACATTGTGAACTTAGTCATTTTTAACCTTCAATTGATATATGATAGGTACCTCTTGTCATCGCAACTCCTCTTGCAGTTTTATACCGATCAGTTTGAAACTTTGCGTGTGCTTTCGCCATGGTATGAGGTTGTGCATGTGGTTTCAACATAATTCTCAGAATTTTTTTTTTCACTTTTTGCACATTGTGAACTTAGCCAATTTTAAGCTTCAGTTGATATACAATAGGTACCTCTTGTCATCGCAACTTCTCTTACAGTTTTATATTGATCATTTTAAAACTTTGTGTGTGTTTTTGCTATGGTATGAGGATGTGCATGTGGTTTTGACTTTATCTTGGGATCAATTTTTATCACTTTTTCCACATTGTGAACTTAGTCTGTTTTTACCTCACATATATAGGCTATGGATTCTTCTCAAAGCCCTATATTCATTTCTTCTGCCTTAAATAAACTTATATTTTTTGTGTGGGGCAGGTGGGGAGCAGGTGCGACATCAACTTCACCGAAGTTGAATTTCTGGTTATAAAAAAAAGATAAATACATAAATTAATATAAATAAATAAATAAATAAATAAAACAATAATAATGTTTTCCAATACTACTTCTACTACTACCAATAATAATAATATTTATAATATATTTTTTCTTGACTATAGACGTATCTTAGTTTTATGTCTTAGCTATTGACCTTACTGTTCAAGTGACAAATTTTGTTGACTTGGATGGAAAACCAAAATGCACAGAAGCGAGTAAATACTATTTCTTTTTTCAACCTTTCTATTCTTCCTGTCTTTCTCTCAGATAACGGCTAAAACGTAGATTGTGGGTACTCATTAGAACCGACTCGGCGAGGCAGTTCTTTGGTGAGTCACAATCAATGTTTTTGATCAGAACTAAAAAAAATAATCTGTGTTCTTGTGAACCCCAATTTTACTCTATCATAGTGGGGCCCTAGCGGACAAAATTACATAGCCATGTTTCCGTGATGCTTTCGATAATCTTCTTTCTTTCTTTCTTTCTTTCTTTCTACCATCATACAATATTGTTGACGAGGATGCGGAACTAAAAGAATGAGGCAGGTTTACTTTCTTTCTGTTTCTTTCTTTCTTTCGTATTTTCTTGGTTATAATCTAAAATAAAGAAATAAATAGACAGGTAATGGTGATCGCTGTGTGTGCTATGATCATAGGACAGCCTAAGGCAATCTGTGTATTCTGACTAGAAGATGTTTTGTCGCACTACACCTGCCCAGTAGGTGCGTATCTTAAAAAAAAGATAACACGGATAAATGACATTTTTTTTTAATTTAATCGTCAATAGAATATCAAATTGAATTTGTAATGTTTAGGACCTGTTAGGACACATTGAGTTCAAACCCTTTCCATATCAGCAACAGAAAATTGATTCATATGAGTGAGGGGTGTGAGAGGTATGTGCGGTAAATAGTTATTGTGTAATTACCATCCATAAAAAATAAAAACGTTACTAAATTAGATTATTTATTTGTCCTAAGTGATATATTCTATCATATAAACATTAAAAACAACTTAAATGACTTTAAATAGGCTAGCTATAGGTGGATATGGGTAATTATCAGGTGGATTTGGGTAAATACAGTGGATTTGGGTAGATTTGGGTTTTTCGACTCACCCGAAAGATGATGAAATAACTCATACAGTTATTCTCTTTCTTCCACTGATTCAAGAATGGCAGTTGTCAGTTACTTTCAAAATGCTGTGCAAGGTGTTGCTTGCCAGAAAAAAAGTGTGGCTAGGTTATATGGCCCCGATGATTTTATCTGGTCTGTTAAACTCCAAATGCATAAACATCAGCTTGTTTTTACAAATCATGGATCAAGAATGGACATTAAAAGTTTCAGTTAAGTCTTAACTGAGACTTTTAATGTCCATTCTTGATCCATTAACTTAAGCCTTCATTGTATGCATACCTTGATGATCTGTCAAGAGGTAATAAAACATTTTTCATGCTCAAATCACCTGTGCAAATTGGTCTGTCCACAACAACTATTGGCATTTTCAAATTGATAACAGGGGTACTGATCTGTCATTTTTAAACATATTTTTGAAATTTTAATCATTAAATATGACAAATATACTAATATTTATGCTGAAAAAATGTGAGTAGCTTCTGCATTTTCATCAGCAAAAACAGTCTGGAATATAACCCCAGATTTTCATGAAAATTGGGAATACTAGCCAATCTTGAATGATTATTTTCTTAACGGTAATATAATTGCAGTGTAAATAATTCTTGTACCGGTAGTTAAATTCTGGGAGAGTGGCAGACAAACAATTTATGCTCAGCAGGGTCATTTATACTTGGTAACAAGATGGTAAAGAAGATAAATTATTAGCACTACTGGTATACTTTATTTTTGAGTATTAAAAATGGCTGAACATTTTGCAAACAGTGTAGACCCTGATCAGACGCCGCATTCTGTGGCGTCTGATCTGGGCCTGCACTGTTTGCCAATTACCCGTTTTGGGGTATCTGGTACAAAATTGGTTAATAGCCATCACAATACCAGAAACTCTTGACTGAAAATACCATTCACAAAATTAGATATTGTACCTCCTAGAACAGGTTACATTTTGACCGCTAGCTACCTTGTTAAGCTAATGTTGCTTGATCAACTGGGCCTGGAACTAGGGCTGGCTAATCGGAGCTGAAAAGATAATTGATTATCAGTCATGTCATTGCGATCGATAATCGAATAATAATCGCTAAGGTTGTTGTTATAATTTTACCTGTCTGGCTTTCTATCTGAGCATGACTCTTACCATACGTTGCACTTTACCATATGAATATTTGAACAGACAGGCCTGAGCAAACAGTGTAGACCCAGATGAGACGCCGCAGAATGCGGCGTCTCATCAGGGTCTGCACTGTTTGCAACTCATCCAGCTATTTTAGGCATAACTTTGGGTAGTAAATTGTACCTATCAACTAATAATCGATTAAAAGCAAATCAGAAATGATAATCATTTTTGTGGAATTTATCGATCGATTAATCGATTATACGATTAATTGTGTCAGCCTTACCTGGAACATTAACCCATTGTATGTTGGAAACCCCTAAAGCGGTACATTGGGAAACAGTGCAGGCCTAGATCAGACGCCGCAGAACGCGGCGTCTGATCAGGGCCTGCACTATTTGCTAACAGAATTTTCCATCAAAAATAGGATAAAAATGAAAACAATAGGCCTGACACCCCTTATATGACAAATGGACTTGTCCAACATATAACAATGGAAGAGTCCACTAGTATACAATGGGTTAATGGATTAAACAAGCCTAAGTTGTTGGTATTCTAATATTTATGAGCCATGTGCATATGTCTTGCCATGATATCTACCCTTAACTACCATTAGTACCCAGCGAGAAGTGGAGAGGAGGCAGATTATGGTAGATCAGCTAGTCACCAAAGAAAAACAGATAGAACAAGCTTTCAGAAATGAAGGCAGTGAGTCAAGGTAATACTAATACAATGTTTTTGTGGCTCAAAGACTGAAGTTCTCAACAGGCCTTCGATGCCTGGTGGGTAAGAGCGCTCACTCTTAAATCATTTGGTCTCTCACCGCTGTGGTTCTAAACTGGCTTTGGTCACCTTTGATGGCAAGTTCTGCAACGGAAGGTCTGGTGGTTTTTCTCCGGGCACTCTGGTTTTTGCCCACCTCTGATTAACAGGCAGCTGGATATGAGTGAAATAATCTTGAAAGGACTGTAGAACAAAACCAAGAAAAAAAACAAGACTGAACTTGAAGTTCTTTAGGTGACCAGATAAAACATTAATTTTTGTGCCCATTGAATTAAAGATACAAAGATACAGGAGCATATTGCTTTTGACCTGTCAGTTCTGTGTGACAAAAGGCTTTTGACACTGACCATAACTTTTTCACAATTTGCCATGTAGCTTTCATATTTTGACCTTTCTCTTGAACCCTTTGTTTTGAAAAAATATACAGTGTTTGTTCATTAGAATTACTTCATTGATGATGTCAGTTATGTTTCAAGTTTCTGTAAGAAACATACAATTGCAATACAAAAAGGAAATGTGAATGAGTGACAGTGTCCAAGTTTGTATTTTTATACCCCCGGCATACGGAGTATGCCATGGGGGTATATAGTTTTCGTCTTTTCTGTGTGTGTGTGTGTAAACTTTTTTTTGTGTCAAAGATTTCTCAGGAACTACTATACCTAGAAACTTGAAATTTGGTACAAACAACATGCATAACTAGTTGTATTGTGGGAAAGAAAATTGGGGCTGTGGGGCCAGGTTCTTTAGAGTTATTCCCCTTTGTTATATTTGCTACTGAGATGTGCATTTTGTGACTTACCTTAAATTTTGTGTCAAAGATTTCTCAAGATCTACTGTACCTAGAAACTTGAAATTTGGTACAAGCAACATGCATAACTAGTTGTATTGTGGGAAAGAAAATTGGGGCTGTGGGGCCAGGTTCTTTAGAGTTATTCCCCTTTGTTATATTTGCTACTGAGATGTGTATTTTGTGAGTTACCTTAAATTTTGTGTCAAAGATTTCTCAGGAACTACTGTACCTAGAAACTTGAAATTTGGTACAAGCAACATGCATAACTAGTTGTATTGTGGGAAAGAAAATTGGGGCTGTGGGGCCAGGTTCTTTAGAGTTATTCCCCTTTGTTATATTTTTTTTATAAAATTTTGTCAGCAAGATATCTCAAAAACTATTGGAGCTAGAGCCTTGAAATTTGGTGAATAGATTGGTGGTGATGAGTAGATGAACTGATTAACTTTTGACAAAATTCCGAAAAATACTTTGTGAGTTATGGCCCTTTGTCATTTTGGTAATTTGTGCCATTGTACTGTATGGTAAAAGTGATGCATAGCATAACTTTAGAACCGTGTATGCTAGGGTTTTGAAATTTCATATATGGATTCCTCATGGAAAATTAGCCGACACGTATTTTTTTTCTCGTCCGGATTATGCTCCTTTCAAGAGTTATTGCCCTTTGAAATTTTTTTAATAAAATCTTGTCAGCAAGATATCTCAAAAACTATTGGAGCTAGAGCCTTGAAAGTTGGTGAATAGATTGGTGGTGATGAGTAGATGAACTGATTAACTTTTGACAATATTACGAAAAATACTTTGTGAGTTATGGCCCTTTGTCATTTTGGTAATTTGTGCCATTGATCTGTATGGTAAAAGTGATGCATAGCATAATTTTAGAACCGTGTATGCTAGGGTTTTGAAATTTCATATATGGATTCCTCATGGAAAATTAGCTGACGCGTATTTTTTTTCTCCTCCGGATTATGCCCCTTTCAAGAGTTATTGCCCTTTGGAATTTTTTTAATAAAATCTTGTCAGCAAGATATCTCGAAAATTATTGGAGCTAGAGCCTTGAAAGTTGGTGAATAAATTGGTGGTGATGAGTAGATGAACTGATTAACTTTTGACAACATTCCGAAAAATACTTTGTGAGTTATGGCCCTTTGTCATTTTGGTAATTTGTGCCATTGATCTGTATGGTAAAAGTGATGCATAGCATAACTCATGGAAAATTAGCCGACACGTATTTTTTTTCTCGTCCGGATTATGCTCCTTTCAAGAGTTATTGCCCTTTGAAATTTTTTTAATAAAATCTTGTCAGCAAGATATCTCAAAAACTATTGGAGCTAGAGCCTTGAAAGTTGGTGAATAGATTGGTGGTGATGAGTAGATGAACTGATTAACTTTTGACAATATTACGAAAAATACTTTGTGAGTTATGGCCCTTTGTCATTTTGGTAATTTGTGCCATTGATCTGTATGGTAAAAGTGATGCATAGCATAATTTTAGAACCGTGTATGCTAGGGTTTTGAAATTTCATATATGGATTCCTATGGAAAATTAGCTGACGCGTATTTTTTTTCTCCTCCGGATTATGCCCCTTTCAAGAGTTATTGCCCTTTGAAATTTTTTTAATAAAATCTTGTCAGCAAGATATCTCGAAAATTATTGGAGCTAGAGCCTTGAAAGTTGGTGAATAGATTGGTGGTGATGAGTAGATGAACTGATTAACTTTTGACAACATTCCGAAAAATACTTTGTGAGTTATGGCCCTTTGTCATTTTGGTAATTTGTGCCATTGATCTGTATGGTAAAAGTGATGCATAGCATAACTTTAGAACCGTGTATGCTAGGGTTTTGAAATTTCATATATGGATTCCTCATGGAAAATTAGCTGACGCGTATTTTTTTTTCTCGTCAGGATTATGCCCCTTTCAAGAGTTATTGCTCTAAGAATTTTTTTTTTATAAAATTTTGTCAGCAAGATATCTCATGCTATGCATCACTTTTACCATACAGATCAATGGCACAAATTACCAAAATGACAAAGGGCCATAACTCACAAAGTATTTTTCGGAATGTTGTCAAAAGTTAATCAGTTCATCTACTCATCACCACCAATCTATTCACCAACTTTCAAGGCTCTAGCTCCAATAATTTTCAGGAGTTATTACTGAATCAGACAATTGGAAGAGAAATAGCCTTTGTTCTAAAAAGACTAAACAGACAACTTGTGATACTGACATTTCAAACATCTGTTCAAGATCTCATTAGTTATCAGGTGAGTTATTTAGATGTAATGGTATTCTCCTTACTTTTGCAAGATTAATTCTGTGTTCATAATAGGTTTTTGTCAAACTTGATGGCTTTGAATTGCCAGAAAGTTACCGATGGCTTTGGCCGGGGGTATTAGTGAGCATATGCTCACTTGATAGTCTAGTTTACAGAGCAATACTGAAAATTATCCAAGCTTTATATCCAGTTCTCTTCTTTCTCTACTGCTGGTTCCTAGTCTGAAGGTAATCAGTGTTTGGAAAAACAGGTAACCAGACCCCCCTGACCTTGAAAGGTCAGGGGGGTCTGGTTACCTGTTTTTCCAATATTGACAATGTGCAAGCTGGGAGCCAGCAAATAATGCAAATATGGTGAATACAATCAACTTTCAACTACTCAAACACCTTTGGGATCATGAAAATTGTTTTAGATGGTTTGAGGTAGTTCCAATGACTGAGATTTAAAGGTGCATTATTGAGCTATCTGGAAAAAATGCGTCCAAAAATAAAATACATATAGCCGGTATTTTTCTTTAAAACAATACAAATGAATGCATTTCATGCCAAAAATGTGAACAATTATGATGACAGGTAAACGAATTCGAGAGGGATTCCCTAACTATGTTTCGAACACTAGTTAGATCTATTTTAAGTTTGTGACAAAAATAGAATCCCCATATATGACGTTATGCGACGTTCATTTTTGGCCTTGTTTGCTAAGGCCATGTCTGAATCGGAAAAAATATGACACTGAATACCATGCCGTAAGTATTGACACTCAGAGACGGTACTGTCGCCATGTATGTATAAAGTGACAGATTTATTTTTAGAACATAAATTCCGAACACATGTTCAGAGCGAAGGGTAAACACGAATGAAAACGACCATTTTCACAAAGTTCCGAAGCTGTATTTGGCTCCAAAAGTGTACACATGACAAAGGAATATGCATTGAAGATAAGAACCAGGAAAAAAAATTTGAGACCCGGTAGCTCAATAATGCACCTTTAATCTTAGCTCAAGGTCAGTAGGTATAAAGAGTTATCTTTTTGCTTCAAATAGAACATAATGTACAACAATGCAATATTTTCCAGAATCTGACAATAAGCCTTAGCTTTTCTGAAACTCGTCTCCTTGGGGGTTATCTTTTTTGATCTTTTGTTCAATGAAGGTATGTTGTGTATACTCATTAGAATTGCCTCATGGAGGCAATTCTAATGAATATACACTACATACATTTACAAGATAAAATAAGAAAGGTCTACATGTACCATTCACAGGTACCTTAGCTATCCCTAAATATATGTAAATTTGAAAGTACCAGCTCCAATAGCTCAGTTGGTAGAGTGTCCGCTCCTGGTAACAGGAGGTCACGGGTTCGATCCCGGGCCGCAACATACCAAAGTCGTTAAAAATGGTACTAGCTGCTCCTCGCTTGGCACTCAGATTTATGGGGTAGAGCTAGGACTGGTCGACCCAGTGTCAGGATAATGTGACTGAGTGTGGTATCATGTAATGTGTCAGGGACATGATACTTCAGTGAGGCAGCACTATAAAAGTGAGCCTTGAGCTCCCTGTCGCAACCAGACACCGTCGTGATATGACTGAAAAATTGTTGAAAGCGACGTTAAACCCGAATTCACACACACATGTAAACTTGAGCTATTGGAAGAGTGCTCTGAATGCAAATCAACTGTGGTATATACAATCCATTGGTGTTGAGCTATTAAAGCTTCATTATATTTCCTGATCATTACAATAACACCTGTGTGACATAGTGCATTTTTTTGCATCTCCAAAATAGCTACTTTTCTGATGGAAATCCATGATATTTTTCTTATTAATGCTCGAAACATAGGTTGTGGATGCTCGTTAGAACCGCCTTATTGAGGCGGCTCTAACGAGGACCCACAACCTATGTCTTGGAGCAGAAATAAGAAAAATAATGTATACCCCCGTAAACCCTATTTTTCTTTATTAACCCATTGTATACGGGAAACCCCTAAAGGGGTACCTTGGCAACCAGTGCAGGCCCAATCAGACGCCACAGAATGCGGGGTCTGATGATGGGCCTGGACTATTTGCTAACAGAATTTTCCCTCAAAAATAGAATAAAAACAAAAAAATAGACCTGACAACACTTACGTGACAAATGGACTTGTCCAACATATAGCAATGGAAGAGTCCAATAGCATAAAATGTGTTAAACGTGGGTTTATGGCAGTGTTCATTTTTTCGGGCTTGTTCACATGATGTTGATTTTCTTACCTCTAGGTATACCTTAATGACAGGTGGTAGGGAAGGGAATGATCCCTGGGGCGTTAGAGAAGATCCGGAAGAAATACAGGGGATGGGCAATATGGAAATTAGACAACAACAACATCAAATTTTAAGAGGTAGGTCCGCTTCATTTCTACTTCAATCAGAGAGGGAATAAACAAAGCGTGAATGAACCAGAATTATAGTTTAAACATACTTATTCTTAGACATACGTAATATGCCATGCAAGCATATAGCCACAAATAAATATCTCTCTCTCTCTCTGTATATAATGCAACACCCTCTCGCGAGGATTATGTGAAGGTGTACATTACATACACTGCAGGTTTGCAGGATGAACTTCTACACTGTAATCATGTAATTATGGTCGGGATCTTTTACCTGCGCAGGAGATGGTTCTCCCTGTACAGGGGGCCTCCATTTAACGTCCCGATCCGAAGGATGGTGCACTTAGTGGCATTCATGACTGCAAATGATGCAATTGGAGCATGTTTGGACACTGTGATTTTCTTACCGCTACCAGGAATCTAACCGGGGGCCTCTAGCATGATAAGCAAGTGCACTAACCACTGAGCTTCTACGCTCCATTGAAAAAAAAAAATTCGCCCCCACCCATCGGGGCTTGAAGAAATAGATAGGCTGCATGATGCTTCCACGCATATCTGAAACCAACTGCACACGAGTACTGGTAAACCGCTTAGAGGATCTCAGCCTGCCGAGGCAAAGCGGTGCCAGTCAGACCGCCCATGCTTATAAACCCTATTGGATTTATTGGGTGACAGGGCTTGGAAGGTCATTTCATCTCAATGTCTGGTAAAAATCCCACAAAAATTGGAAGCAACGTCTCCAAAATGATCTATGCAGTGTTAACAGGGACGTTAAACCTCAAATAAAACAAATAAGCTCATCTCCTTAAACATGCTTGGGTTATATACCATAGTGGAAAAACTGCAAGAAAACAAAATTCATATGATATGAGAAATATCACACAAGAGTGCTTTATCATCATGTAACAAGTCCGTGAAATGAACAGCCCCTTAATCGCCACATTATATTATAGAGAAAACTGCCTTGCTTATTTCTACTCCAATACGGACCCACAACCTATGTTCGGACTAAAAATATCCCACATTTTCATCAGTAAATTTACCCTTTTGGAGATGGGAAAGAAATGCACTATGTTACACAGATGTGTGCCCAACAAAGAATTAGTTAGCTGGCCCTATCCATCCTTGTATGAGAAAATGGTTTCTCTTCATTATGAAAACATGCCTATACAAATAGGCTGGAAACTTTACTGTTGAAGAAAAAATGAAAATTTCAAGATGAAAAATTGTGATATTTTTCTTATTTCTGCTCAAAATATAGATTGTGGGTACTGGTTTGCAAAAGCTACTAACATTTTTTAGCAAAAATGCCTAAGTATTACCGAGGTACTTGCTAGAATACTTAAGATTTTGACCACTAACAAGCTCCTTAACCCATGGCCCACTTGTTTAAAGCATTGTTAGCTTAACAAGCTCATTAGTGGACAAATTGTTAACTGCTGTAGCAATTTTAGTGTTTGATGATAGCCCCAGATAAAAGGGGGTATCCACATATTTTTTAGCTCACCGTCAACGCAGTGACAAGGTGAGCTTTTGGGATCATTTTTTGTCTGTTGTCAGTCGTGCGTCCGTGCATGCATGCCTGCGTGCATAAACAATTTCTTCAAACGACATCTCCTCCTAAACCACTGATCGGATTTTGACCAAACTTCACAGGAATGATCCTTAGGTAGTCCCCTTTAAAGTTTTTCAAATGGTTCCGGTCCGTTGCACATCTAGGTCACAGGAGCCAAAAAAAAGATTTTTTTCACTGAAAACTTAAAAAATCTTCTTCTCTGAAACCACAAGGCCCAGGCCTTTGATATTTGGTATGAAGCTTCATCTAGTGGACCCCTACCAAGATTGTTCAAATTATAGTGCTGGGGCAAAAAATGCCCCCGCCTCGGGGCCCTTTGGTTTTACACAGGCTTATATAGGGAAAATCTTTAAAAATCTTCTTCTCTGAAACAGCAAGGCCTAGGACTATGATATATGGTATGAAGCTTCATCTAATGGACCTCTACCAAGATTGTTCAAATTATAGCCCTTGGGCCAAAAATGCCCCGGCTCCAGGGCCCTGTGGTTTTACATAGACTTTTATAAGGAAATCTTTAAAAATCTTCTTCTATGAAACCACAAGGCCTAGGTCTTTGATATTTGGTATGAAGCTTCATCTAATGGACCTCTACCAAGATTGTTCAAATTATAGCCCGTGGGCCAAAAATGCCCCCGCTCCGGGGCCCTTTGGTTTTACATAGACTTATATAGGGAAAATCTTTAAAAATCTTCTCTGAAACCACAAGGCCCAGGTCTTTGATATTGTTCAAATTATAGTGCTGGGGCAAAAAATGCCCGCGCCCTGGGGCCCTTTGGTTTTACATAGACTTATATAGGGAAAATCTTTAAAAATCTTCTCTGAAACCACAAGGCCCAGGTCTTTGATATTTGGTATGAAGCTTCATCTAATGGACCACTACCAAGATTGTTCAAATTATAGCCCTTGGGCCAAAATGCCCCTGCTTCGGGGCCCTTTGGTTTTACATAGACTTATATGGGGAAAATTTTTAAATATCTTCTTTTCTGAAACCACAAGGCCTAGATCTATGATATTTGGTATGAAGCTTCATCTAAGTGACCTCAACCAAGATTGTTCAAATTATAGCCCTTGGGCAAAAAATGCCCCCGCTCCAGGGCCCTTTGGTTTTACATAGACTTATATAGGGAAAATCTTTAAAAATCTTCTTCTCTTAAACCACAAGGCCTAGGTATTTGATATTTGATATGAAGCTTCATCTAAAGGACCCCTAACAAGATTATTCAAATTATAGTGCTGGGGCCAAAAATGCCCCCAACCCCGGGGCCCTTTGGTTTCACATAGGCTTATACAGGGATAATCTTTAAAAGTCTTCTTCTCTGAAACCACAAGGCCTAGGTATTTGATATTTGATATGAAGCTTCATCTAAAGGACCCCTAACAAGATTATTCAAATTATAGTGCTGGGGCAAAAAATGCCCCGCTCCAGGGCCCTTTGGTTTTACATAGACTTATATAGGGAAAATCTTTAAAAATCTTCTTCTCTGAAACCACAAGGCCTAGGTATTTGATATTTGATATGAAGCTTCATCTAAAGGACCCCTAACAAGATTATTCAAATTATAGTGCTGGGGCCAAAAATGCCCCCACCCCGGGGCCCTTTGGTTTTACATAGGCTTATACAGGGATAATCTTTAAAAGTCTTCTTCTCTGAAACTGCAAGGCCTAGGACTTTGATATTTGGTATGAAGCTTCATCTAATGAACCTCTACCAAGATTGTTCAAATTATAGCCATTCGGCCAAAAATGCCCCTGCTCCGAGGCTCTTTGGTTTTACATAGACTTAATAGGGAAAATCTTTAAAAATCTTGTTCTCTGAAACCACAAGGCCTAGGTCTTTGATATTTGGTATGAAGCTTCATCTAGTGGACCACTATCAAGATTGTTCAAATTATAGCCCTGAGACCACAAATGTTCCTGCTCAGGGGCCCTTTGGTTTTACATAGACTTATATAGGGAAAATCTTAAAAAATCTTCTTCTCTGAAACTGCATGGCCCAGGACTTTGATATGTGGTTTGAAGCTTCATCAAATAGACCTCTACCAAGATTGTTCAAATTATAGGCCTTGGGCCAAAAATGCCCCCGCACTGGGGCCCTTTGGTTTTACATAGACTAATATAGGGAAAATCTTTAAAAATCTTCTTCTCTGAAACCACAAGGCCTAGGACTTTGATATTTTCTGTGAAATTTCATCTAGTGGACCTCTATCAAGATTGTTCAAATTATAGCCCTGAAACCAAAAATGCCCCCACTCTAGGGCCCTTTGGTTTTACATAGACTTAATGTAGGGAAAATCTTAAAAAATCTTCTTCTGTGAAACCACAATGCCTAGGTCTTTGATATTTGGTGTGAAATTTCATCTAGTGGACCTCTATCAAGATTGTGCAAATTATAGCCCTGGGGCCAAAAATGTCGCTGCTCCGAGACCCTTTGGTTTTACATAGACTTATAAAGGGAAATCTTTAAAAATCTTCTTCTCTGAAAGGCCCAGGTCTTTGATATTTGGTATGGAGCTTCATCTAGTGGACCTCTACCAAGATTTGTTAAATTACAGCCCTGGTGCCACAAATGCCCCCACCCCGGGGCCCTTTGGTTTTACATAGACTTATATATAGCCCCTGGGCCATTTGGTTTTGCATAGGCTATGCTTATGTAGGGAATATCTTTAAAAAATCTTCTTCTCTGAAACCGCAAGGCCCAGGTCTTTGATATTTGGTGTGTAGCTTTATCTAGTGAACCATTGCCAAGATTGTTCAATATATAGCCTTTTTTGATGTTTGGTATGAAGCTTCACCTTTAAGACCTACCTCAACATTATGCACATTAAAGCCCTGGGGCCAATAATGACCCTCCCTGGGGCCCACTTGTTACACTATGGATCAGGTGAGCGACCCAGGGCCATCATGGCCCTCTTGTCTTATTTCTTCATGAAAACATACAGTGTGGGGTACTTGTTAGAAGCACCTCACCATGGAGCTTCTAATGAGTACCAACATGAAAGATTTTTATGCTGAAATAACATCTGTACGAAATAAAAAAAAAAAATTCTTACCTGGAGCTATGTTAAGCCCCGGTCCCACACACCTTGTTACTGCGATATGACCTCTGTGCAACTGATTTCGTTGCAACTGGCCTGCGACCTTTGCAACTGTTGCAACTAAATTTGCTCCGTCAATGTGATCGCCGACTAGTCGGCGAACGGTCGCCGAACAATCGGCGATTAATGTTTCCCAAAGCCGGCGATTGATCAGCGACTTGTCGCCGAAGAATCGCCCTATGATCGGAGACTGACTTGCAACAAGTGAAACATGATCGGGGACTAGTTGGCGATCAATCGGCGACTCTTCAGGGACTGGATAAAACCGATCAGCGACTTGTCAGAGACTGTTTTGCGTTTTTTTTGACACAGACAAAAATAAACTAAATTTTCGACTGCTGAGAGTCTTCTCTGGGCTGCTGCAAGTCCTCGTCATCCGAAATTGGTGTCCGAGCCTTGCTTCCTGTTTTTTTTTGGCTGCGCAGCCGTTTTCTTTTGCCCGCCTCTCCGAACCGTGTTGCCTCCTTGAAAGCTGTCGTTGAAATGATGCTAGGATGTTAAGTTTTTTATTGTAGTTGGCGCTATAATCATTCGGTGGTTTTAACACCTTTTTACAGCTTGTCTGCGACCAGTTGCAGATCAATGGCAGATCAATCGCCAACTTGTCAGTGATCAATCTCCGATCGATCGCCACCCATCGCCGAACAGTTGCCGACCAATGGCCGATAGGTTGTGGATCGATTGCGGATCAGTCGGCAATTAGTCGTGGATCGGTCTGCGACCAGTCTCCGATAAGTTGCAATAAGGTTGCTAGAATTTACAGCCAATTTGCATAAATTCAGTCGGGGATCTATTGGTGACTGTTCGGCAATCGATCGGAGATTGGTCTGCGATGTCTAGAAAACAATTGCAACTAGTCTTCGATCAAAATCAGTCACAGCCAGTCTTTTGTGCACAAAATTTGATCGGCGACCTACCCGCGACCTTGCTGCAACCTTTATAAAACCTCTCTGCGACTTCTGCAACCGCTCCGCGATTGCCTTTTTTTTTAGTCGTGGAGAGGTCGCATCGCGGTCGCAAGCTCTGTGGGACCGGGCCTTTAGATATTCTTTTATTTTTGCTGGGAAAAATTTGAGTAGCTTTTGCATTTGCCAAAGCTACTCACATTTTTTTCAGCGAAAATAGTAGCATATTTACAACTTTAATGATCAAGCTTTTAATGATATGTTAAGTAACAGTATCATTAGTTTTGAACAACTGGACCTTGACCGGATGCTAAAAGCTTAATTAGGGAATGGATACACCTTCAGGAGAGGCAACTCTTTCAAATTTTTTTGTCTCTCTTTGTCAGTAGGGTTCCATACTTAAGGGTCTGTAGATCTGAGGAGTTTATAAATTTGGTATATTCCTGTAGGTGTAGACCCCTGCTTTAGAGGGGCTGGCTTAACAGAAAAGTAAGCAGAAAGTCACAAAAATTGTCTCCTTTGCAAAAATAGCGACACACATGTCTGACAGAGTTATCAATTAATTCTAAATGTGCTGTGGAGTGAATACATACATCATAACTGCTTCATAACACTGTTCATTATAACACAGTTTTGGACACATCATGATTTAAATTGTACCCCAAAATATATACCATAATAATCCTAAGTATTGGGTCAGACAGGCCTAAGCAAATAGTGTAGACCCAGATCAGTCTGATCAGGGTCTACACTATTTGCCATTCTGTCTGCACCTTTCAGACTCATTGCTGGATTATGAAATAAATTTTGTTAAAATTTTAGAAGAATTATAGCAAGTCCTCAAGGTGTCCCAGTTTTTAGGATTTTTATGGTAAATTTTACAGAAAATTACCATAAATGGTCATTTTTCTATATAACCTATACATTTTTGTTTGGATTTTACACAATTGTTTGACTAACATGGCTTTTGCTTTGGAGCATTCTATATAATGTTATATAGAGATTGTAGTGTGTATAAAAATGTTTATGTTACAGAACAAGACCGAGGTTTAGAAGCATTATCACATGTGATAGCCAGACAGAAACACATGGCATTGGATATAGGCAATGAAGTGGATGACCAAAATGGTAGGTTGGTGTGAATCTTCTCTATCCTCTGACCGAACTGGTTTGGGGAATATAGCAATCAGCCTGGCTTCCTTGTCTGACTGTGGAGGCAGCCTTATGATTGCCATAATCCATTGTGCTTTTAGATACATGTATATTGATGGTGCTTGGTAAAATTTTACGTGAAGGTTAGAAGGCATGCCATATACAAGAGCCACAACTCTATGTTTCACGGTATTTTAGTTATCTTCCCTAACAGTATTACCTTATGATCACCACAACTCTTAACACCCTTTGGGATATATTGCTTCTTCTTGGTACAATGGTGCATTTGGTTAATAAGGTGTGTAATGAGCCAGAACTACAACTCTGTGTGCCATGGTATTGTAGTAATCTCCCATGACAAAATAACCTTGTGATTGCAATAACTCCAACACCTCTTGATAAGTATTAATGGTATCCAGTGCATTCGTTTTTGTTTGTTTGAATAGGGGTTTTATGTTGTGAGACTTTATATCCAGTCTAGAATATTTATAGACACCCTTTATCCTTCACAAGGGGGAAATAACATGACAGAAAACACTTTCTCAGCCAAAAATATCTTGTTTAATTAATAGCTGTTAGTTTTGGCATACACTGTAGCGTCGTTATAACGCTGTCATCGGAATCCATCGACGTCGACCGCGTTATATGTGATCCAGCGCTATATTGATCCCGAAAATATAGCGTTATATTGTTACCCCACCCACTTTTTCTGCATGCATGGCTACTGTTTCTGCCAGTTTATTATGAATATTACATACTGCATGTATTTTATAAATTATATAGTTACTAGATTAAATAATAATCTGATTCTATACTTCTAGTGGTCATTTAGCTTTTCATTCAAACCATTGCTGAATTTATTTATTACTGAACTTTCGTTTCTGTATCTCTGGCCGCCATTTTTATTTTCCTCCTCCGGTCTCAAGAAGGTATCACTAAATAGTGAAGTAAAATGCAACTTGACAATTCCGAAAGGTTAGCTTGAAAGAGGGGCTATTAATGTAGGCGAACCAAGTTTAACATGGGGATTATGAATGTTTATTGTTGTACCTTGCTTGATTTCGGTTTCTTTGTTTTTTGAGGTGTCATTTGCCATTTTATTATATGTATAAAAAAACGTCATTCAAGTTGGTATGTTCAGTGACAAGATTTTCTTGATGAACAATCCATAAAGGCGGGGACCCAAAACCATACAGTCCATTCATTTCATACTCCAAAATCACAAGCATCCATTCACAGCATTAGTACATCAGCCAATCTTCCAATCTCACATATTTTCCCAACACCATGTATAAGTCCTTTCTTTTCACAAGACAAATCACAACTGCCCAAAAAATACTCACTCAAATGAACTCACTGTATTAACAATAGACAGGTAGCTCTAATTTACTGACCCTTAAGCCACTTTAACTAATAATAAGGGATTAAGGTGGAAAGGTACATACAGGTAACAGGTAACAACCTCCTTGGAGATATGGTACAGTTGGTTGAAATAAGAACTAGAATCGCGCAGTCGATGGCAAGCCATCGCATATCCCCATGCTTCCCCGCGGGTCCCACCCCCTGGGCCATCCCCTAGGGGAAAAAGTGTTTGACCCGAGGGGTAAAATTTTGATTGTGATGTATTCTACTCATCATGCCGTTCGATTTAATATGCTACACGACCATGTTCTGAAAACTTTGATTTTTTGTCCCCAAGGTGCCCCACCCCTGGCCCCACTCCCAGGGGTAGGATCAAAATTCCGAAAGTGTTATGCACTCCCCAGACCAAAGTTTTATCAGTTCCCAAAGTTTCAAGTTTCTATCTATAACGGTCTAAGAGGAGTTATCCGGTAACAGTAATGTATGGAGGTAAAGGGGTCAAAATCAGTTTTTGACCTCTGGTAACCTAAAAATTGACCCCAGGGGTCAAATTTTGGTTGTAATGTTTTCTACTCATCATGCCGTTCGCTTTGATATATTATTACACGACCATGTCCTGGAAATTTTGATTTTTGACCCCCATGGGCCCCACCCCCAAGGCCCAACCGTAGGGGAGATCAAACTTCCGAAAGTGTCATGCCCTCCCCAGACCAAAGATCTATCAGTCCCCAAAGTTTCAAGATTCTATCTATAACCGTCTAGGAGGAGTTATCTGGTAAAGGGGTCAAAATCAGTTTTTGACCTCTGGTGACCTCAAAATTGACCCCAGGGGTCAAATTTTGGTTGTAATGTTTTCTACTCATCATGCCGTTTGCTTCGATATATTACACGACCATGTTCTGGAAATTTTGATTTTTGACCCCCGCGGGGCCCCACCCCCTGGGCCCACCCGTAGGGGTGTGATCAAAATTCCAAAAGTGTCATGCACTCCCCAGACCAAAGATCTATCAGTTCCCAAAGTTTCAAGTTTCTATCTATAACCATCTAGGAGGAGTTATCTGGTAAAGGGGTCAAAATCAGTTTTTGACCTCTGGTGACCTTAAAATTGACCCCAGGGGTCAAATTTTGGTTGTAATGTTTTCTACTCATCATGCCATTCGCTTTGAAATATTACACGACCATGTTCTGGAAATTTTTATTTTTGACCCCCGCGGGCCCCACCCCCTGGGCCCACCCGTAGGGGTGTGATCAAAATTCCGAAAGTGTCATGCCCTCCCCAGACCAAAGATCTATCAGTTCCCAAAGTTTCAAGTTTCTATCTATAACCATCTAGGAGGAGTTATCCTGTAAGACGGACGGACATACGTACGTACGTACGGACGACGAAGACCATTACAATATCCCCACTTTTTCTTCGAAAAGCGTGGGGATAATCAGTTCTGAATACGAGCAAGTAATTCAACTAGCGAAGGACCAATTATTGCCACTGCTGTTTTGAGCATACTGAGATAACTGTAGCAAACACACTAAACAAACCTGACACCCCTATAATTGGAAACGGACACTCCTAACTTTGGCCCCCGCCCATCGGGCTTGAAGAAATAGATGGGCTGCATGATGCTTCCACGCAGAGCTGAAACCGACCGCACATGAGTACTGGTAAACTGCTTAGAGGATCTAAACCTGCCCAGGCAAAGCGGTGCGATTCGGACCGTTCATGCTTTTAAACTCTAATGGTTTCATTGGGCAACAGGGCTTGAGATGTCATTTCATCTCAGTGTCGGGTATGAGTCCCACAAAACCGGAAACAGCATCTCCAAAATGACCTATACAGTGTTGACGGGGACATTAAACCTCAAATCAAACAAACAAAACAAACAAACACTCCTAACTTATTAGATGAAAGATTCCATTGTCATATATGGGTATATGTGACTGCTGTATTTTCAGAAATCCTTGATGATATTGTGGACCACACAGACAGAACAGGAACCAGATTAATAAAGGAAACAAGACATATACGAATAGTAGACAGAAAATCAGCCACATGTTGTAAGTATTGGGCCCTATTGTAAATCTTGTTTTTGTTTGTTGGATTAAAGGTTTAACCCATTTTGTACTAGAAACCCTAAAACGGGTAATTGACAAACAGTGCAGGCCCAGATCAGACGCCTCAGAACCGCAGATCAGGACCTACACTGTTTGCAAAAAGTACAGCCATTTTCCAAATAAATTTTGAAGAAAACACAACCCAGGCCTCCTAGCAAAACCTATAAAACCTATAATAACCTATAATTTTGTGCCAAACCTATAAAACCTTTATTTTGTTCATAAAACCTATAAAAAGCCTGTATTTTCATGAAAAAACCTATATTTTTTCACTTTTTGAACCTTCTTGCGACTCAACCCTAACTTTTTTTCAAAATGCACTACTATTTTTTACTTTTTAGTTCCATAAAAAGTGATGAAAACTGTCAAGAAATTGTAATTTTTTCCTCGCTCGCTTCGCTCGCTCGGACTTTGTAAAATTCAGATCAACTTTATCTGAGTAATTGTGGCACAAAAATTCATCAAATATTTTTTCTTCAGTTTTAAATCTTTATGTAAGTTTGGAAGACTCTTTTTTTAACCTGTATTTTTATTGAAAAATCTGTAAATAACCTATATTTTGAGTAAGAAGAACCTATATAAAAAACTATATTTTCAAAGTGCGCCACTAGGAGGCCTGACAACCTGACAGCTCTAAGTTTTGAAATGGACTCCTGCTATATATAAGGAGGAAGATTCCATTTGGTACAAAAAGGGTTAATGTACCTGTCAACACTCTTTAGGTCATTTTGGAGACCTTCCTTCAAATTTTGTGGAACTTTTACTGGACATCAAGATGAAATGACAGTTCAATCCTTGCCCCCCGCAATGAAACCAATATGGATTATATGCACTGGGCAGTCCGACCCGCACCACTTTGCCTGGACAGGCTAAGACCTACGAGTAACTTTTCAAGGTCATATCAATCCAAAGGCTCTTAAATTTTTGCTTTTCTGCACAATTTTTGTTGTACTGATTAACCTACGGGTATATATGCCTAGCAGCATATTTTGGGACATTGTCCAACAGTGTAAACCAAGATCAGATGCCGCAGAATGAGGCATATGATCTGGGTCTACACTGTTTGCATATAGTACATACAATTTGCAAAGCTTAAAACACACAAAACAAACCTGACACCGCTATAACTGGAAACGGACACCAGTTCACCAGTACTCATGCGGTCAGGTTCAGCCCAGCATGGGGGCATCATGCAACCCATTCTGTTTCTCCAAGCCTTGATGAGCGAGGGCCAATCCCTATTGTAAATACAGTGGAATATCAACTCTAATACCTTTGAGAGCATTTGTTTGATTTGTTTAATTTGAGGTTTAACGTCCTTGTCAACACTATAAAGTTCATTTGGGAGATGCAGCTTCCAATTTTGTGGGACTTTTACCCGACATTGAGATGAAATGACATCTTAAGCCCTGCCGCCCACAACATATGTTTTCATGCAGAAATAAGAAAAATATCATTACTTTTAGGATTGAAAAAGCACCTTACCGTGAGCTAGGATTTGTGTGTAATGCATATTCAAATTAGCATGCATGCCTTCTAATTAGGGACTCAGCATTCCCTGTCTGCATTTAACAATCTGTGTGTGCATAATCAGCCATACAGTGATCAGACTTGGCAGATAAGAGAAATATTTTTTGTGCCATTACAAAAACAGGCCTATTTAAATACATTGGTAAAATTTTACCACCAAAAATGATTTTTTTTTTCAGATAAAGATCCTGGTAGTACGAGGACTGTTCAAATATGAATGCAACTAAGCACATAAAAATGATTCCGTGATAGATTTCGATGAAAAATTTATTTTGTCCCCTCAAAGTATTCCCCTTTAGCAGATATACAAACTTTCAGTCTTCTGATCAAATCATTGAATGCATTTTGGTAGTCTTTTCGAGGTATACTATGAAGGCACTGGAATATTGCAGAACCGAGGTGTTTGCGCTGTACAAATTTTCGACCAGAAAGGTATTTTTTTCAGCCGCGGGAACAAAAAAAGTCACACGGGGCAAGGTCAGGGGAATACTGGGGCTGAGGGAGTTCAACAACCTTTTCCTGCTTCAGATAGTCTTGCACAATGAATGCCTTGTGCAATGACGCTTTGTCATGTAGCAATCTGACATTGGCTAAACCAGTTGCGGGTCTACATTCTTTGAAATATTTCTTCAAATTTCGAAGAACTTTATTCTTGTAAAACTTCGCATTTACAGATTTGTGTTTAGGCACAGCAACCTGAATAGCAGGGCCCTGATTTGAAAAGAATATGGCATACATTACCTTCTTGACGCTCATGGTCCGCTTTGCATTGCACGGTCTTTTGCAATACTTTGTTGCCCATATTTTGTTCTGAATCTTTCGTTTTGGCTCAAAACAGTGAACCCATGTCTCGTCACCTGTGACGACATTAGCGAAATACCGTGCATTGTAATTTGGAAACTTTTTAAGCAACTTCTTGGCGCACTGAACGCCTGTCTTTTTCTGCTCATCTGTCAACAGATGGGGAATCCATCTAGCACAGATCTTTCTCATTTTCAAATCCCGTTTCAGAATTGTATGAGCTGCTCCTAATGAGATGCCAACCATACTAGCTATTTGCCTAGTGGTGTATTGTGCATCGGTAGTAACTATTTCTTTCACTCTAGCAACCATCTTGGCAGATGTTGCTCTTTTCGGCCGACGATCATGTGGTGCATCTTCTGTTGAGCCTAGCCCACAGCTGAATTTCTTACACCAACGATAAACTGTCGGAAAAGACATTTCATTATGCCCATAAACCGAACATATTTCATCAAAAATGTCTTTGCACCGTATACCAAGAATAAAACCATTCTTAATATAGGACCATATTTCAACGAGGTTCTCTGACCTTCTTCCAACCATGTTTTGTATTAGTATACAAGAGTAGACAGTGTTTATCGAAGGATATACATGGCTAAAGTGCACAGATTTTAACAGGTTTGGTATCAATGTCTAGGTAAAATGTTTTTCTACGCTGTGATATTTATTTCCAGGTGATTTTCGCATTAGTACATGAGAAAACGTTCTACTTGCATTCATATTTGAACAGTCCTCATATTCATACTTCTGCTCAAGACATAGATTGTGGGGTAGTCATTAGAACTGCCTTGACGAGGCAGTTCTAACAAGTACCCACAATCTAAGTTTTTGAGCAGGAATAAGCAAAATAATGTCTACCCCTGTAAACCCTAGTTTTTTATGTAAAAGTGGGGTTCAAGGGGGTCAAACTTATATAGGCATGTTTTCGTGATGGCTACCGGTAGCAAAGCAACAGTTAACGAAGATTTTGTGGTCAGGTGTTGTATTTTTGCTTTATACTGGTAGTATTTGGGTGTAAAATTCTGTATAATTTTTTTTTTTCAGGTTACTGGGTGTTCATAATCATTTTATTTATCGCCATTGTCGTTATTATTGCTGTGCCTTACCATAAAGACAAGAAAAATTGAATCAGCTACAGTAAACATTTTGGAGAACATTCCTGGAAGATTTACAAATGTGCTAGAATAATGTAAGAGATAAGAGGCCAAAAAGGTGCCAAAGAAAAATCTCAGAATGGGTCGGCACCAATCTTTGCTCACATGGCCAATCCTGGTCAAACTGACGTTTACTCATGATCAATCTTGTCAAATTTGATGGTGTCAAATTTTACAAGTTTGATTATCAGGACATATTGTTGGACAGATGTTTTTGTCAGTTTTGGTAGAAAGAAAAGAATAATTTGTATTTGCATTAAGCTGTGTAGACATGATCAAACCTTGTCAAATTTGACAAGGATTGACCATGGGGTTGATCTTGTCAAATACGGGCATGATGTCGTCAAATTTGATACATGGTTAAGTTAGATTTGGTGTAATCATGAAGCTTTCAGCATGATCGAACCTTGTCAAATGACAGTGTGAAATATGACATGAATTGGTAATGCAAACATGTCAGTATTAATATATAGAAGAGATGAATTTGTGTTCACCTAAAGCTACGGCTACATAATCAGTCCTTGTTAGTTTTGTCAGTGTTGAATTTGACATTGGCTGGTCGTGCAGACACGTCAGATTTGACAAGAATTGACTGTGGTGAAAGAGTGTTGGACAAATAGTGTGTCAAATTTTACAGATGGAAAAGTTGAACCGGTGTCCCAGTTTATCTTGACCCCTGGGTAGCTTTACCCCCGGGGGTAAAGCTACTCAAGGGTAGCTTTACCCCCGGGGGTAAGGATATCCCGGGATATCTTTACCCCCACCCTGGATATCTTCACCCCTGGGGGTAAAGCTAAACTGGCAAGGATATCTTTACCCCCGGGGGTAAAACTAAACTGGCCAGGATATCTTTACCCCCACCCCAACTTTTGGGTATAAACTATTTTCATAATGCCCAATTTCTTCTTATATGTAAGAGAAGCAAGATAGTGGACTCGATGTTTCACTTTAACATTTTTCTTTTCAATCATGACTCAGACTAATAGAACTACCCTTAGTAAGAAATATGACCACATTATAGAGGCAAATGATTATTTTAATAACTTCTTTTTGTATATTTTCTTATTCAAAATGTCCCTTATGACAATCTTTCATAATCTTGCATTATCCCTGTCAGTTGTGAAATGGGTGGTGGTGGTGAGTGGAAAGGCGGGGGTAAAGATATCCCAGCTGGGATATTTTCTTATTCAAAATGTCCCTTATGACAATCTTTCATAATCTTGCATTATCCCTGTCAGTTGTGTAATGGGTGGTGGTGGTAAGTGGAAAGGCGGGGGTAAAGATATCCTGGCTGGGATATCTTTACCCCCGGGGGTAAAGCTAAACTAGCCAGGATATCTTTACCCCCACCCATGAGCAATGGTAGAGGTGTGAAATCCTGATTCATGCAAGCTAGCTTGTGGTAATGTTTTGTCAACCATAGACCATTGGACATCAGTAGTACCTTCCATTCTTGAGAAGTGTGCTTGTCTGGGTTTTCCAAAGTCTTGATTGTTTTTTGGGTGGTGGGGGTCACCCTATCCCAGCCAGGAAATCTTCACCCCAACCCATGAGCAATGGTATAAGATGTGAAAAAAATATTCTTGCAAACTGTATGGTTTAATTATGCTGTTTGTTTTTTTTTTTTTGATTCACTTACATTTAAGAAGAAATTGGGCGTTAAGAATTAGTTTATACCCAAAAGTTAGGGTGGGGGTAAAGATATCCTGGCCAGTTTAGCTTTACCCCCGGGGGTAAAGATATCCCAGCCAGGATATCTTTACCCCCACCTTTCCACTCACCACCACCCATTTCACAACTGACAGGGATAATGCAAGATTATGAAAGATTGTCATAAGGGACATTTTGAATAAGATACTATACAATTTCTAAAAGTGATTTTTAATTCATAGACTATTTGTTATTTTCCCTGTGGAAATATAATTTAGAAGAATATACAAAAAAAAGTTATTAAATAATCATTTGCCTCTATAATATGATCATATTTCTTACTAAGGGTAGTTCTATTTGTCCGAGTCACAATTGAAACGAAAAATGTTAAAGTGAAACATCGAGTCCACTATCTTGCTTCTCTTACATATAAGAAAAATTAGACATTAAGAAAATAGTTTATACCCAAAAGTTGGGGTGAGGGTAAAGATATCCTGGCCAGTTTAGCTTTACCCCCAGGGGTAAAGATATCCCAGCCAGGATATCTTTACCCCCGCCTTTCCACTCACCACCACAACCCATTTCACAACTGACAGGGATAATGCAAGATTATGAAAGATTGTCATAAGGGACATTTTGAATAAGAAAATATACAAAAAGAAGTTATTAAATAATCATTTGCCTCTATAATATGGTCATATTTCGATCTTACTAAGGGTAGTTCTATTTGTCCGAGTCATGATTGAAACAAAAAATGTTAAAGTGAAACATTGAGTCCACTATCTTGCTTCTCTTACATATAAGAAGAAATTGGGCATTATGAAAATAGTTTATACCCAAAAGTTGGGGTGGGGGTAAAGATGTCCTGGCCAGTTTAGCTTAACCCCCGGGGATAAAGATATCCCAGCCGGGATATCTTTACCCCCGCCTTTCCACTCACCACCACCACCCATTTCACGACTGACAGGGATAATGCAAGATTATGAAGGATTGTCATAAGCAACATTTTGAATAAGAAAATATACAAAAAGAAGTTATTAAATAATCATTTGCCTCTATAATATGGTCATATTTCTTTCTATGGGTAGTTCTATAAGTCCGAGTCACAATTGAAACAAAAAATGTTAAAGTGAAACATCGAGTCCACTATCTTGCTTCTCTTACACATAAGAAGAAATTGGGCATTTAGAAAATAGTTTATACCCAAAAGTTGGGGTGGGGGTAAAGATATCCTGGCCAGTTTAGCTTTACCCCCGGGGGTAAAGATATCCCAGCCGGGATATCCTTACCCCCGCCTTTCCACTCACCACCACCACCCATTTCACAACTGACAGGGATAATGCAAGATTTTGAAATATTGTCATAAGGGACATTTTGAATAAGAAAATATACAAAAAGAAGTTATTAAATAATCATTTGCCTCTATAATGTGGTCATATTTCTTACTAAGGGTAGTTCTATTAGTCTGAGTCATGATTGAAACGAAAAATGTTAAAGTTAAACATCGAGTCCACTATCTTGCTTCTCTTACATATAAGAAGAAATTGGGCATTAAGAAAATAGTTTATACCCAAAAGTTGGGGTGGGGGTAAAGATATCCTGGCCAGTTTAGCTTTACCCCCGGGGGGTAAAGATATCCCAGCCAGGATATCCTTACCCCCGCTTTCCACTCACCACCACCACCCATTTCACGACTGACATGGATAATGCAAGATTATGAAAGATTGCCATAAGCAACATTTTGAATAAGAAAATTTACAAAAAAGAAGTTATTAAATAATCATTTGCCTCTATAATATGGTCATATTTCTAACTAAGGGTAGTCCTATTAGTCCGAGTCATGATTGAAACGAAAAAATGTTAAAGTGAAACATCGAGTCCACTATCTTGCTTCACTTACATATGAGAAGAAATTGGGCATTAAGAAAATAGTTTATACCTAAAAGTTGGGGTGGGGGTAAAGATATCCTAGCCAGTTTAGCTTTACCCCCGGGGGTAAAGATATCCCAGCCGGGATATCTTTACCCCCGGGGGTGAAGATATCCAGGGTGGGGGTAAAGATATCCCGGAATATCTTTACCCCCGGGGGTAAAGCTACCCAGGGGGTAAAGATAAACTGTTTCACCGGTTTGCATGAAGCTGTGTCGACATGATCAGTCTTGTCAATTTTGACTATGTTAAATTTGACATTGATTGGTCATGTGGACATGTAAGATTTGACAAGGTTTGACCATGTGGACGTGTTGTTTTACAAACAAGTCTAATTTGATGTATGGAAAGTTAAATTTGACAGTGGGATTCATGTTACCGGGGTTCAATTCCATGCTGCCAAATTTGACAGTGTTCAATGTTGAAGTTATGTAGACATGGCCTTAGCACATAGCAGCTATTTAAAAAAAAAAAAAACAGCATGGCATAACCAGATAAGGAGGAGGTGTCATAAGAATAATTATGGGATGATTTTTCATACTGTATTGGGACAGATAGGCTTGAGCAAACAGTGCAGACCCAGATCAGATTGCTCCTTCAGGGAGCAGTCTGATCAGGCTCTACACTGTTTGCCATTCTGTCAGTACCTTTTGGACTCCTTGCTGGATCGTGAAACGCATTTGTTAAAATTTTAGGAGAATTACAGCAAGTCCTAAAGGTGTCCAAATTTTTAGGATTTCTACAGTATTTTACCATGAAAAAAAAACAACATATTTTGTTGGTGTTGGTTAGAATCATATAATCAAGATCATTCTAACAAGTATCAATAAAACATTTTTATGTTTATGGGTTCTTGTAAGAATTACCTGATCAGATGATAGGCAATTCTAAAAAGTACCCAGTAAAACCCCTACATCAAGACCACCTTTGGGACTGTTCAAAAGTGGTCTTTAAGACCACTTTTAAACAGTCCAAAAGGTGGTCCCTGACCAGAGGACACTGTTTTCAGAAAACACAAAGAAAGAATCACATGACCCTTCTTAATAAGTTTTTTAGACCAGAATTAGTTTTCATTTTAGGTGGTCTTAATAGCGGAATTTTACTGTATTTCTAACAAAAAAATTGTTAGAAATAGGGGAAATAATCGTTGTTACTCTTTCTCTGGAGCTTGAGTAGTTTTTGAGGTGACTGAAGAGTTTGATTAGGCATCAACATCAGTGCAGTTGGGTCTACTCTTAAAGGAAAGAATTTGCTCCTTGGGGATCTACTCTTAAAGGAAAGAATTTTCTCCTTAGTGTCTACTCTTAAAGGAAAGAATTTGCTCCTTGGGAATCTACATTTAATGGAAAGAATTTGCTCCTTAGGGTCTACTCTTAAAGGAAAGAATTTGCTCATTAGGATCTACTTTTAAATGAAAGAATTTGCTCCTTAGGGTCTACTCTTAAAGGAAAGAATTTGCTCCTAAGGGTCTACTCTTAAAGGAAAGAATTTGCTCCTTGGGGTCTACTCTTAAAGGAAAGAATTTGCCCCTTAGGGTCTACTCTTAAAGGAAAGAATTTGCTCCTAAGGGTCTACTCTTAAAGGAAAGAATTTGCTCCTTAGGGTCTACTCTTAAAGGAAAGAATTTGCCCCTTAGGGTCTTCTCTTAAAGAAAAGAATTTGCTCCTTAGGAGCAAATTCTTTCCTTTAAGAGCAGACCTCCTTTTCAGAAAAGTTTAGAATACAAGAAAGCAAACAAGACTTCACAAAAGTTATCTCCCTTGGTGTATCTATGTCCTTTAATTAGACAGACATCGGCCTCAGAAGCTCAGTCAGATGCCTGTCTAACTGGTGATCAGGAGGTCAAGGTTTGATACCTGCTGGATGGGCAACATTCTTTTGTAAAGATTGGTTTATACTAATTTTTTTAGTTCGATTCAAGCTTCAAGCTTATTGAATCACTCTAGAACACCCATTTCGGGTGTTTTCATGTGCACGAGAGAGAGAGGCAGTGGCTTTTCCACCACTGCTACCCATTTACACCTGGGTGGAGTGGGGCGTTGCCATTAAGTGTCTTGCCCAAGGACACACCTCGATACCAGTGGCCTGATTCGAATGCACAACCTCTTGATCAGAAGTCGAACGCGTTAACCACTGTGCTATCAAGGCTTTTGTAGAGATTCATCATCTGATATCATCATTGACAGATTTTTGACATGCAGGTACAGGGGCAACGTCCACATAAGTGGGTCCCCTTCCAGGTAGCTGGCTTGCTGCACGCATGGCAGATCTTACACCAGATCTCCAGGCCTCTCTATCATGAGGATCGATAGCAGAGAGCTTCCATTCTCTGCAATCTCTTTCTGTCAGCTGCTTCCAGGTCATCTTGGGCCTTCCAGGCCCCCGCTTTCCACGTACCTGTATGTCACAGGCATTCTTGACTGCACCGTTGGAGCGTTCCACATGTCCATACCAGCGGAGCCTTCTTTCTTTCAGGATGAGGTCCAGGTCCTCAATGCCAAGATGCTCAAGTAACTCACTAGACCTGATGGTGACAGTGTCCTGTGGCTTGACATTGCAAAGCTGTCTGATCATTGCCCTGTCATTCCGCTGAAGGAGTTAGAGGTTTGGCTTTGTCAATGGCCATGTCTCGCTGCAATGGAGCATTACGCTCAGCATGCAAGAGCTATACACACGGCCACATGTTTTGAACGAGAGGTGGCGGGAAGAGAGAACTGGTAGCAACTCCTTGAATTTCTTCCAGGCTGTTTTCACACGTGATGTGGTTGAAAGATAGCAACCACCTGCTGCTGAGAGCATATCACCTAGGTAGCAAAAGGAAGCTACAACCTCCAGCTTGTTGGATCCGACTTGGACTTCCCTCTGTGATCTGCCATCTAAGGGTCATGCAGTTCCTTGGCACCGTGTACACCTGTAATCAGGGTCCTCTATCAACCGCTTGAGCCCACTACATTTCTTGTGCACCCAGAACTTGCATCTGTTACAAAAGATACTTTTGCTGCCCACTCCAGCAAATGGGAACTGGCCTGTACTCTGCAGGAGGTCCAGACCGGAGCCACAGATCATGATTTTTGTCTTTCCTGCATTCACCCTCAGCCCTTTCGCCTCCATTGCGTTTTTGCAAGTTAAGAGCCTCCTGCTCCTGACACATTCCTTAAGGGATTCAGCTATGATGACAAGGTCATCAGCATACAGGTCCTCCCAGGGGACTCCAGAGCGGAACTCGCATGACAAGGCTTCAAGCACAATGATGAAAAGCAGTAGGCTGAGAACAGAGCCTTGATGAACTTCCACCTTCACTTTGAATTCTTCACTGTAACCATCACCAACACAGACACGGTTCGGAGCACTAGCATACATCCCTTGGACCAGTCACACAATCCACTCGTTCACTCCAAGTTTACCAGGGATTGCAGGATCGATCCCGGGCTTCTCCAGACGTTCGGATGAGTCTTTAAACCTAGGTCCCGTCTCCGTATGACCTTAGCTGTTGGTGGGACGGTCCCGTCTCCGTATGACCTTAGCTGTTGGTGGGACGTAAAAGTCAAACACTCACTCACTCCAAGTTTTCTTAGTGCCCACCAGATGACTTTCCGAGGCACTCGATCAAATGCCTTCTCCAGGTCTACAAAAGCCATGTAGAGTCTCCTGTTGGCTAACAGATAATTCTCTTGCAGCTGCCATACAACAAAAATTGCATCTGTTGTGCCTCTTCCTGGGACTAAGCCAAAATGGGAATCGTCGATGGACACCAACTGCCTAATGAGGCCATCCACAATCCTCTCCAGGACTTTCATGACCTGTTCTGTCAGCTTGAGACCACGGTAGTTGCTCTGTTCCAATGCATTGCCCTTGCCCTTGTAGAGACATACAATGAAACTCTGTTCCCAGTCAGAGGGTACCTTTCCATCATGGATGATTGCACCTGCAAGGTCGCAGATCATTGAGGCACCCGCATCACCTGCAGCTCTGATCATCTCCACCACTATGCCAGAAGGGCCTGATGCTTTGCCAGTCTTCATCTGAGAGATAGTCTTCTTAACCATATCAATAGTGATTGGGATGGGCGGCCCTTCCACTGGTGGTTAATCAGTCAAGTGGTCTGGGTCCCATTCATTCTCTGCCTTCTGCTGATTCAAGAAGGGCAGTTGTCAGTTTCTAGCAAAAGAATTTGCACTGTACTGTAAATACATGCTACGAAAGGGACATCCTTGGAAGCAAGGAATACACCACAGAACTGGAAAGTTGGGGTGTACAAGTTTTTCTGGGCCAGACTAGCCAGTTTTGACCAATTAGGCCTCATCAGTGAGCCGTAAATATTTTCAGAATTCCACATTGGAATCAGTGGTTCCAAAGGACCAGAAAATATATACTATACTAAACTATGATATATACATGTTCTGTGCTATATATGCATTAATAACGGGTAAAGTGACTGGTTCAGTATGACCTAAATAATGTTAACTTAGCTGTTTTAAACTCCAAACACACAAACAAAATTAGTCTGACATTATTATTTCAGGCTATTGGGTGGTGCTAGTAGTTCTGTTTATCGCCATCATTGTCGTTGTCGCTGTGCCTTACCATAAAGATAAAAGTGCAGCCACTACTACTACTACTGCAACTACCACTGTGAAGGAACTGATGCAATTGTAGTGCAGGAGAGAAAAAATGAACATTAAAGTTATTTTACATTATTTCCTTTCACTCGCAAAATAAATTAGTGCCATAAAATCATCTGCAATTCCTGCATCCCTGCAACAAGCTTTTACTCTTTGTTACTACCTCATCATTTTGTAGTTGTTGCACTTTCAGCACTGATGCTTCACGCGCTATTTAGAAATATTATTCTTGCACACCAGCCAAGGAAATCCGTGGTTTTAGCCTGGGATAGAAATTCTGATCTAACCCTGGTCTTCTTACCCATATTTGATGTATGCACTGCTTGAATACGACCTCATATGCGCCGTCGTTAAGGTTGACATCACAGTGCGTTATGTGAGTCACTAAACATTCCTGGAGTGTCATCACAATATGGCGTATGTCAGTGACAGAAGTTACTGCAGTATTAAAAATCCACACTCAGAAATGGAAGGTATGCAAGAAAAAGAATCCTACATGGGTGTGAGGGGTGGATGGAAAAATCCGCCCCTCCGTATCACTGTCCTGCATCACTCGGCAAGCCGGACAGTGACCCTCGGGATGGATTTTTCCATCCACCCCTCACACCCATGTAAGACTCTTGTATTCCTTATTAGCTCACCTGAACCGAAGGCTCATATGAGGAATTACTATGCCAATGGTCCATCGTCCGTCGTCCGTTCACATTTTCAACTAAGTATATCTTTAAAGCCAGTTGGCCAATCATGATTAAATTTCATGAGAAGCATTATCAGGTTGGCGGAAAAGATGCATTATGTTTTGGGGCAGATCAGATGGAAACTGTTGTTGCCATGGCAACATATAGTTCCCATAGACTTACAATGGGAAAAACTTAAAAAAAATCTTCTTCTCTGAAACCACTAGGCCCAGAGCTTACATATGAAGCATGTAGCAAAGTCAAGTGATCCCCTACATAAATTGTGCCAATCATGCCCCTGGGGTCTAAACTGGCCACGCCCAGGGGTCAAATAAGCCCCCATAGTCTTGTAATGAAAAAAAAAAGCTTAAAAATCTTCTTCTCTGAAACTGCTAGGCACAGAGCTTAAAATAAGTATATCTTTAAAGCCACTTGGCCAATCAAGATTAAATTTCATAGAAGCATTATCCGGTTGGGGGAAAAGATGCAGTATGTTTTGGGGCAATTCAGATTGAAACTGGTGTTGCCATGGCAACATATAGCTTCCATAGACTTACAATGGGAAAAACTTAAAAAATCTTCTTCTCTGAAACCACTAGGCCCAGGGCTTACATATTAAGCATGTAGCAATGTCAAGTGGTCCCCTACATAGATTGTGCCAAGAATGCCCCTGGGTCTAAACTGGCCATGCCCTGGTGCCCCTTAGCCCCCATAGACTTATTATGGAAACTGGCCATGCCCAGGGGTCAAATTAGCCCCATAGTCTTGTAATGAAAAAAAAAAGCTTAAAAAATTTTCTTCTCTGAAACCGCTAGGCACAGAGCTTAAAATAAGTATATCTTTAAAGCCACTTGGCCAATCAAGATTAAATTTCATAGAAGCATTATCCGGTTGGGGGTAAAGATGCAGTATGTTTTGGGGCAATTCAGATTGAAACTGGTGTTGCCATGGCAACATATAGCTTCCATAGACTTACAATGGGAAAAACTTAAAAAATCTTCTTCTCTGAAACCACTAGGCCCAGGGCTCACATATTAAACATGTAGCAATGTCAAGTGGTCCCCTACATAGATTGTGCCACTCATGCCCCTGGGTCTAAACTGGCCATGCCCTGGTGCCCCTTAGCCCCCATAGACTTATAATGGAAAAAAAATCTTCAAAAATCTTCTTTTCTGAAACCACTAGGCTCAGAGCTTACATATTAAGAATGTAGCAATGTCAAGTGGTCCCCTACATTAATCCTACCAAACATGCCCCTAGTGTCCAAATTGACAATGCCGTGTCCCATTAGGAAGAACTTCAAAAAAAAAAATTATGCTCAAAGACCATGAGACAAACAGCTAACTAAAATGTTCCTCAGGGGAGCGGTTAGGCTCATTGAGCCTCTTGTTAAATTTTATCATTGTCAATATATAATGTTAGCCCCACCCATCGGGGCTTGAAGAAATAGATGGGCTGCATGATGCTTCCACGCAGAGCTGAAACCGACCCGCACACGAGTACTAGTAAACGCTTAGAGGATCTAAGCCTGCCCAGGCAGTGCGGTGCGAGTCGGCCCATCCATGCTTATAAACCTTATTGGTTTCATTGGGCGGCAGGGCTTGAGAAGTCATTTCCTCTCAATGTCGTGTAAAAGTCCCAGGCCCCAATGGGTGGGGGCGCACTTGTTCATGTGATGAATTAATTTTGCCACACCCATTTCTGACTCAACCAATCAAATTATTTGATATATTCTATTCCTTTGAATTAGAAAATTGAATGACGGTATAGACTAGATCCAGAGCAGATGGCTTCTGAAGAAGTGGTGTTCAGCAGGATAATGGTTGAGACATCAAAAAGCGAAGTATTGTGCTATCCTAGCAACAAATACAAAGACGTTTTGATTGGCCAGTGCAAATGTGCAGGCTGATCTGTCTGTTAGTTGTTCACAGAAAGGGTAGCCAAGGTCCAGTTGTTAGTTAACAAATTGTTAAGACTTTAATCATTTTATAAGGCAAATATGCTAATATTTTAGCTGCAAAAAAGTGGGCAGCCTTCGCAAATTCAAAAGCTGCTCACATTTTTGCAGCAAAAATACCAGAGTATTAGCTGTTGTACTTGCTAGAACAGGTAACATTTTGACCACTAAAGAGATTATTAAGCTGAAAATGCTTTGATCATCTGGGGCCAGTTGTTCAAAACTAACGACTTCGTTAGTTAACGTATCGTTAAAACTTTGATCATTTATTATGGCAAAAATGCTAATATTTTTGCTAAAAAAATGTGAGCAGCTTTTGCATATGCAAAAGCTGCTCACATTTTTTCAGCAAAATTACCAAAATTTTAGATATTGTACTTGCTAGAAGAGTTAACAATATGACCACTAACATGCTCGTTAAGCTAACGATGCTTTGAACAACTGGCCCCTGGGCCCAAGCTAATGCAAATGCTGCTTACATTTTTGCAGCAAAAATACCAGAGTATAAGATATTGTACTTGCTAGAACAGTTAAAATATTTACCACTAACAAGCTCGTTAAGCTAACGATACTTTGAACAACTGGGCTCTGTCTTTCTCATGACATTGCTCATATATTGCTTTCGTTTTGTGTCATATTGTCATGGCATCTGGCTTTCAAAGTGATGGGACATTTGAAAAAAAACAATAGATGGATAGAGGTGAAGTTAAAACTAATAAAACATCCTCCACTGCAAGCACAACAGGCACTTGCCATACTGAATCCAAAGCAGTCGTCCATCTCATGACGTCTCCAAAGAGATGGGGCATTAGAAAAAGAAAAGAAAGGATAGAGTTGAAGTAAAACTGAAAAACAGACTCTGCCCAACATTCACCCCAACCCCCTACTCCGCCCTCCACCCCCTACCACCATACTGCAAATGCTGCGAGCACAACAGGCCTTTTCCTTACTGAAGCCAAAGCAGTAGAACACTCTGGCACTGAAAGCTATGCATTACCTTCACACCAACCCAACCTTTTTACCAGTCTTATAATTATCTTAAGGGGAATGGTTATACTTCCAGGGGAAGCAACTCTTAAAAAAAATTTTGTCTCCCTTATCGATAGGTGTCTTTTATGCTTTTCTGGTCTTCTCCAGTGGAGCAAATTCTTTCGTTTACGAGAAGATGCCTGTTTTGAATTGATATAATGGCTGGAAAGACATTTCAGAGCATGCACCTTCTTTAATATTAAGTTGATAGAAAAGCAAACAAGAAGTTGGGAAAGTTGTCTCCCTTGTTAAAAAGAGTGGAAAAAATGTCAGTTGTATCCATTCACCTTAAAACCATTTATAACCCATCAGATGCCAATCACAACAATAGTCGTCTGCTTTGTTGCCTGCTGGCTACTTTAAAAGTCATTGTCGCACCTGCTTATAGCAGGGTGCGACATAGGCGTCCGATTTTCCGTCCGTGCGTCTGTCCGTTCGTCTGCTAACATTTACGTCGAAGTTCGACATTTACGTCAAAGTTTTTATTTTACAAACCTCAGCTACCATCAAACCTTACAACAAATTTCTCATAGACCTTCTCACTTTGTAAGCACCTTGACCTGGTGATTTTGACCTATATTTTGCGCTCCAGTGACTTTTTGCGCTCCAGTGACTTTTGCAAGTTCGACATTTACGTCAAAGTTCGACATTTACGTCAAAGTTCGACATTTACAGACCTCAGCTACCATCAAACCTTACATGAAACATCTCATAGACCTTCTCACTTTGTAAGCACCTTGAACTGGTGACTTTGACCTATATTTTGCGCTCCAGTGACTTTGACCATTACGTCGAAGTTGGACATTTATGTCAAAGTTCGACATTTACGTCAAAGTTTTCATTTTACAAACCTCAGCTACCATCAAACCTTACATGAAACATCTCATAGACCTTCTCACTTTGTAAGCACCTTGACCTGGTGAATTTGACCTATATTTTGCGCTCCAGTGACTTTTACCATTATGTTGAAGTTTGACATTTACGTCGAAGTTTGTATTGTAATCAACTATAAGACTAAACAACCATCAAACCTTTCATGAAACATCACCCTGAGCTCCTGACTAGGCAAGCACCTTGACCCGGTGACCTTGACCTATATTTTACGCTTCAGTAAGTTTGACACAAATTACGTCAATGTTCCAGATCTTCTCAAATAAAAGGCCTACACCAATAAAATCTTGAATAGTGTTTCTCCTAGATGTATTGACTCTGCAGGTACCTTGACCTATATTTTATGCTCCTCTGACTTTGACAATTTTACGTCGAAGTTCCAGATCTCCTCAAATAAAAGGCCCACAGCCATCTAATCTTGCATATTGCTTCTCCTAGATGTACTGACTCTGCAGGTACCTTGACCCGGTGACCTTGACCTATATTTTACGCTCCAGCGACTTTGACAAATTTTTATGTAGAAGTTCCAGATCTCTGCAAATAAAAGGCCTACAACCATCAAAGCTTGCTTACTGCTGCTCCTGGATGTAGTGATTCTGCAGGTACCTTGACCTGGTGACCTTGACCAATATTTTACGCTCCATTGACTTTGACACAATTTGCGTCAATGTTCCAGATCTTCTCAAATAAAAGGCCTGCAACCACCAAATCTTGCATAGTGGTTCTCCTAGATGTACTGACTATGCAGGTATCTTGACTTGGTGACCTTGACCTATCTTTTGCACTCCATTGACTTCTAACACATTTTAGGATGACATTCCATATTTTCTTAACTATAAGGCCTATAACCACCAAACCTTGCATAGTGCTTTTCCTACATTTACTTACTCTGTGGGTACCTTAGTCTGGTGACCTTAAGCTATATTATGCACTCCAGGGACTTTTACGTCAATGTTCAATATGTCCTAAAATAAATGGCCTACAGCCACCAAACTTTGCATAGTACTTCTCCTCATTGTACTAATTAGGCACATACGTTGACCTGGTGACCATGGCCTATATTTTTGGTCCAGTGACTTTGACACATTTTACATCAACTATCAACTGCTACGAAATTTACTTAATTAATAACAACATTCTGATTGTGGCTTCTATGACTTTTGCCCCCAGCAGGTGCGACGCCGCCTCCTGCTGAATTCTTGTTTTTACAATGTACACCCAGATCAGACTGCTGATGTGGGTCCAGACTGTTTGCTTGTACGTAAAAATATTTTTAAAAAGTTTGCAAGAAAATTCAGCAGACGATATATTAAGCATACAACATTTTCAGACATAGTTTATCTTGGCATCTTTAGGGTTAATGAGATGTTTATGGTTATGACATGAATGTGTGTGATTTTCTAATTATGTGGGAAAGTGCAATTAAGCATTGAGATGACCTTACATGTAAATAATATTGAGTCACTGTTACAAAGGCATCAGAATGATTTGATGACTTGTATTGTGCAAAATGTACATAAAAGAAAGTTATTATTGTTTTAGCTAACCTGCATGAAAATTGTGCTATCATAGATATAGGTTAAAGATATTCCTTACAAATTTCAGCAGGGAAATGCTTTAGTTGTTTTCACATATCATGATGCATGACAGATAATGTTCTTACCGTAATGATCCTAAGTATTGGGGTAGATAGGCCTAAGCAAACAGTGCAGACCCAGATCAGACTGCTCCTGAAGGAGCAGTCTGATCAGGCTCTACACCATTTGCCATTCTGTCTCCAATTTTTGGATTTCTTGCTGGATCATTTGTTTTTGTTTGGTTTGAGGTTTAACGTCCCCGTCAACACTGTAAAGGTCATTTTGGAGACGTTGCTTCCAATTTTGTGGGACTTTTACCCGACATCGAGATGAAATGACATCACAAGCCCTGTCGCCAAATGAAACCAATAAGGTTTATTAACATGGACGGTCCGCCTCGCACCTCGGTTCCTGGAAGGCTTAGATCCTCTAAGCGGTTTACCAGTACTAGTGTGCGGGCCGGATTCAGCTCTGCGTGGAAGCATCGTGCAGCCCATATATTTCTTCAAGCCCCTATGGGCGGGGGCGGGCTTGCTGGATCATGAAACAAACATGTTAAAAATTTTATGAGAATTGCAACAAGTCCTCAAGGTGTACTAATTTTTAGGATTTTTGCAGTGTGTTTTATTCAGCACTTCCAAGCTCCTACTGGTGGCTTTTAGCTCTTTATTCACAGACTAACATATTTCAACCCTTGTCATGCAGAACAAGAAAACCTCTACCAAACAGTATAGAGCCAGATCAGATGGCTTCTAAGAAGCCCGCTGATCAGGATCAACTCTGTCAGTCATTGTGTGTATTTGAATGAATACATTATATCCAATGATTGGATTGTTTGATAGTCTGATATGAGTGTGGTAAAATTAATTCATTCAGCAGGACAAGGGTTAAATTTGTAAAAATAATTAACCTGTAAAAATAATTAACCCATAAAATGTCAATCATGACAATTGTCGTCTGCAGGTTACCTTAAAAGTATTTTTTTGCAAACAGTGTGGATCCAGATCGGAGCAGTCTGATCTGGGCCCACACTGTTTGCCTGAATGCAAAAATATTCTTGAAAAGTTTGCAAAAAAAAAAACACAAAAAAAACAGCAGATGACATAAGCAGAACACAAATTTTCAAATGTAGTTTTTCTCGACGGCTTAAGGGTTAATGCCTCATGAGGTGAGCGACCCTGTCTGGTGACAGTTCTTGTGTTAAGGATAACTGATACACCCGACTCATTCAGATAATTGATACACCCGACTCATTCAGATGCACCCATAGGGGCTTGAAGAAATATATTGGCTGCATGATGCTTCCATGCAGAGCTGATTCCGGCCCGCACACTAGTACTGGTAAACCGCTTAGAGGATCTAAGCCTGTCCAGGAACCGTGGTGCGAGGCTGACCGTCCATGCTAATAAACCTTACTGGTTTCATTGGGCAACAGGGCTTGAGATGTAATTTTATCTCAATGTTGGGTAAAAGTCCCACAAAATTGGAAGCAACGTCTCCAAAATAACCTTTACAGTGTTGACGGGGACGTTAAACATCAAATCAAACAAACAAAGACTCATTCAGATAACCGATAACCTGACTCATTCATTTGGTCAATGTGACTCAGTGAAATACAACTGCAAAGTGATATATTTCAGACAGTTCTCTTACTTCTGCTGCAAACATAGATTGTTGTAGGTACTTACAAGTCTCTGTCCCCGTGTGGCTATTCTAACAAGTACCCACAATCTCTGTCAAGGGAAATAATAAATAAATGTCCTTGTAAATCCCACTTTTCTCTATATGAGCCCCGCCAAGCGAATTTGTGTCTTCGAGCATTCCGTCATGACAAATTTTAACTGCATATGCCCAGCCATTCAGAGGGGCCAGGGATATGGCTTTCTGTCTGAAGGTTCCTCTTGATTCACTGCTTGTATGAGCGAGCAGCAAAGGTTCTGGCGAGACTGCGCGGATGCACAGGCTCGCCTGAACCTTCGCTGCTCGCATAGGCGATAAGTACCAAAATCGCTTGACGGGGCCCATATAAAGTGAGGTTTAATAGGATGTTCATTACATAGAGTATCTTACATGAGTGTTCATGTATTATTTAATTTATTAAAAGAGTTGAGGAAAAGGGATAAAGTGCGAGGCTTTGCCGAGCATTTTATCCCTTTTCTTCAACAAGTTTAATAAATTCAATAATACATGAGCACGAATGCAAGATTCTATTTATCATATGACATTCACGATTGTTTAACAAAAAAGTCATCTAGCTAATTTGCATATTTAATCCACTAGTGGATTATCAAATTTATTACATGGCATTATTATTCTCAGACGCGACGTCATATGATAAATGGACATATTAACATAATGTTCTGCTTTAAAGGTGCATTATTGAGCTACCGGGTCTCAAATTTTTTTCTGGTTTTTATCTTCAATGCATACTCCTTTGTCATGTGTACACTTTTGGAGCCAAATACAGCTTCAGAACTTTGTGAAAATGGTCGTTTTCATTCGTGTTTACCCTTCGCTCTGAACATGTGTTCGGAATTTCTGTTCTAAAAATAAATCTGTCACTTTACACATACATGGCGACAGTATCGTCTCTGAGTGTTGTTACTTATGGCATGGTATTCAGCATCATATTTTTTTCCGATTCAGGCATGGCCTAAGCAAACAAGGCCAAAATGAACGTCGCATAACGTCATATATGGGGATTCTATTTTTGTCACGAACTAAAAATAGATCTAACTAGTGTTCGAAACCTAGTTAGGGAATCCCTCTCAAACTCGTTTACCTGTCATCATAATTGTTCGCATTCTTGCATAAAATGCATTCATTTGTATTGTTTTAAAGAAAAATACCGCCTATATGTATTTTATTTTTGGAAGCATTTTTTCCAGATAGCTCAATAATGCACCTTTAAGAGTTGACCCCTATTGACATGGGAGACAAAAACACTTTTGTAGGGAGTTGCCTCCCCTGAAGGTGTATCCATTCCTCTTAATAGCTTCCTATTTTGTTGTCTTCTGTTTCGGAGATAAAGTTAGGCTTGACATTTCATTTGAATTGTCTGCTGGGCAGACATTTCACAACAAATGTCAAGCTATATTTTCTCTGGAAGGTAAGAAATACTTTCTCTGAAAATTTAAAAACGGCCTTATTTTTCTCTCAAAAGTTAAGAAGCTTATTCCCCCTGTAAATAATAAAAACAATATTTGAAAATGCTGTCTGCTTCTGTTGTGATTGATACTTTAAGGGTTAAAAGAAATATGTCATATCTTGTATAAATGTTTGTATGTAACAGTGATATATGAAATATGTTGATGATTATGAATAAATAAATGTATATTTTGTTAATAAACTAAACCAAGAATTAGTCACTGTGTGTATTCATATCTATACCACGGGTGTCTAAAGACCATCTGATCTGTATTTACACTGTTTGCAACAGGGTTTATGTGGTTCAATGAGACAAGGGTTAGTGTCTCAGTATGGGGCCCTATAAATATTGTTCAATGATGAACTTGACCTGTTTCATTTTTAGCTCACCTGTCACGTAGTGAGGAGGTCACTTTTTGTCTGTTGTCCGTCGTGTGTGCTTGTGTGCGTGAATTTTTTCTTCAAACAACATCTCCTCTTAAACCACTGATCGGATTTCGACCAACTTCACAGCAATGATCCTTAGGTGGTCCCCTTTCAAAGTTGTTAAAATGGTTCCGGTCCGTTGCATATCTGGGTCACAGGAGCCAAAAATAGATTTGTTTTCACCGAAAACTTAAAAAATCTTCTTCTCTGAAACCACAAGGCCCAGGTCTTTGATATTTGGTATGAAGCTTCATCTAGTGGACCCCTACCAAGATTGTTCAAATTATAGTGCTGGGGCCAAAAATGCCCCCGCCCCGGGGCCCTTTGGTTTTACATGGGCTTATATAGGGAACATCTTTAAAATCTTCTTCTCTGAAACCACAAGGCCCAGGTCTTTGCTATTTGGTATGAAGCTTCACCTAGGGGACCCCTACCAAGATTGTTCAAATTATGGTGCTGGGGCCAAAAATGCCCCCGCCCCAGGGCCCTTTGGTTTTACATGGGCTTATGTAGGGAAAATATTTAAAAATCTTCTTCTCTGAAACAGCATGGCCCAGGTCTTTGCTATTTGGTATGAAGCTTTATCTAGTGGACCCCTACCAAGATTGTTCAAATTATAGTGCTGGGGCCAAAGATGCCCCTACCCCGGGGGCCTTTGATTTACAGGGGCTTATATAGGGAAAATCTTTAAAAATCTTCTTCCCTGAAACTGCAAGGCCCAGGTCTTTGCTATTTGGTATGAAGCTTCACCTAGTGGACCCCTACCAAGATTGTTCAAATTATAGTGCTGGGACCAAAAATGCCCCCACCCCGGGGCCCTTTGGTTTTACATGGGCTTATATATGGAAAATCTTTAAAAATCTTCTGCTCTGAAACCGCATGGCCCAGGTCTTTGCTATTTGGTATGAAGCTTTATCTAGTGGACCCCTACCAAGATTGTTCAAATTATAGTGCTGGGGCCAAAAATGCCCCTGCCCCGGGGCCCTTTGGTTTTACATGGGCTTATATAGGGAATATCTTTAAAAAAAACCTTCTTCTCTGAAACCACAAGGCCCAGGTCTTTGATATTTGGTATGAAGCTTCATCTAGTGGACCCCTACCAAGATTGTTCAAATTATAGTGCTGGGGCTAAAAATGCCCCCGCCCCGGAGCCCTTTGGTTTTACATGGGCTTATATATGGAAAATCTTTAAAAATCTGCTCTGAAACCGCATGGCCCAGGTCTTTGCTATTTGGTATGAAGCTGTATCTAGTGGACCCCTACCAAGGATGTTCATATTATAGTGCTGGAGCCAAAAATGCCCCCGCCCCGGGACCCTTTTGTTTTACAGGGGCTTATATAGGGAAAATCTTTAAAAATCTTCTTGTCTGAAACCACAAGGCCCAGGTCATTGATATTTGGTATGAAGCTTCATCTAGTGGACCTCTACAAAGATTGTTCAAATTATAGCCCTGAGACCAAAAATGGCCCCGCCTCGGGGCCCTTTGGTTTTACATAGACTTATATAGGGAAATCTTTAAAAATGTTCTTCTGTGAAACCACAAGGCCTAGGTCTTTGATATTTGGTGTGAAATATTATCTAGTGGACCTCTATCAAGATTGTTCAAATTATAGCCCTGGGGCCAAAAATGCCCCCGCCCCGAGACCCTTTGGTTTTACATAGACTTATATAGGGAAATATTTAAAAATATTCTTCTCTGAAACTGTAAGGCCCATGTCTTTGATATTTTGGTATGGAGCTTCATCTAGTGGACCTCTACCAATATTGTTCAAATTATAGCCCTTGGGCCACAAATGCCCCCTCCCCGGGGCCCTTTGGTTTTACATAGACTTATAAAGAGATAATCTTTGAAAAATCTTCTTCTCTGAAACAGCAAGGCCCAGGTCTTGGATATTTGGTGTGACGCTTCATCTAGTGGACCTCTATCAAGATTGTTTAAATTATTTCCCTGAGGCCAAAAATATCCCCGCCCCGGGGCCATTTGGTTTTACATAGGCTTATGTAGGTAATATCTAATATCTTTAAAAAAATCTTCTTCTCTGAAACCCCAAGGCCCAGGTCTTTGATATTTGGTGTGTAGCTTCATCTATTGGACCTTTGCCAAGATTGTTCAAATTATAGCCTTTGTTGATATTTGGTATGAACCTTCACCTTTTTAGACCTCCCTCAACATTATGCACCTTATAGCCCTGGTGTCAATAATGGCCTTCTCCGGGGCCCACTTATTACTCTGTGGATCAGGTGGGCAATCCAGGGCCATCATGGCCCTCTTGTAATGGACTACGTATGTATTTGGACAGACAGGCCTGGGCAAACTGTGAAGACCCAGACGAGACGCCACAGGGTCTACTGTGTTTGTCAGTCATCCAGCTATTCTTAGACACAACATCAGGTAGTAAATTTTACTTGTTCAAATTTTAGAACAAGTATGGTAAGGAGTTGAGTTGTCCGAATATTTATGATAAATACGGTATTTAGTCTCCTTGTATTTTGTATGGGGTGAGCAGGCTGTGTTTGGTATTCCCTGATCGCACTTCTATTTGTAGGGTCTGTCGTGCATCTGCTCTTATAAGGTCAGCCAAAAGAATATTCTGCAGGATATATCAGAATCAGACTGAATTTTTAGTCTCAAAATTCGATTCTAAACACCAGAGATCTCTTTAACCAGCACAAAAATCCTAAAATGTAAATGTTATGCGACAAACTATGTACCTCGATTTTACTCATTTTTTATTGACAGATGTGTGTGCATATCAGTACATTTCTCTCTAGCGTCCCCAAAACAGCAGACATTGGTAGACAATGCAGATCCAGATCAGATGCCACAGAATGCCACGTCTGATCAGGATCTACTTTGTTTGTTTAAAGTTAACTTATGTTACCTCAAAGGACTTGGAATATATTGAGTTAACAGAAGTTCGAGGTAAAAAGAATCGAAATCTATGATTTATATAGCAAGCCTAATACAGTTTGTTGTGTGTTTTTCTTAGGGTTTTACGGCCCTTTCAAGATTATTTCACATTTCGAGCCGGTTGTTAATCAGATGTGGGCGGATACTGGAGTATGTGGAGAAAAAACACCTGACCTTCCGCTGCAGAACATGACGTCTCATATGTGACCCCAGCCAGGCTCAAACCACTAGGCCGCTGAGGCCCGTAAACCCAAAACAGTATTTTAAGCAGTAGTCTGGGGCATCAGTCTTTGTGATAACCACAGTCAACTGTTTTGAAAAACATACAACAAATAAAATGTGTCTGATCGTGATTCCGCTTAAAATGGAAATGAATATGTCCAAGCTGTTATATAAGTGGAAGGTTCAATGTCATTTGTTGATTTTGATTAGGGGTTATGGCCCTGTCAAGTCGCCCCCCCGCCCATCGGGGCTTGAAGAAGCTTCCACGCAGAGCTGAAACCGACCGCACATGAGTACTGGTAAACTACTTAGTCGTCTAAGCCTGCCCAGGCACAGTGGTGCGAGTGAGACCGTCCCGACATATTAACCCTTTTGGTTTTTGGGGGCGGCAGGGATTGAGCGGTCATTTCATCACAGTGTCGGGTAAAAGTTCCACAAGATTGGAAGCAACGTCTCCAAAATGTTCTTAGTAGTGTTGACGGGGGCATAAAATCTCAGTTCAAACAAACGGCCCTGTCAAAATTATTTACGTCATACCAAGCCAGCCAGTTTAAGTAATCACGCTTTTCCTTGGCATGCACAGTAATGGCTAATATACGGTTATCCAGTTCAGTGCATATTCTTTCACCAGAACCTGGACAAGTGCGGGAAGGGAGAGAATGACCCGCCGAAACATATCTACTAGGTTAAATTGTACGAACGGGCCTCGGTGGCCTAGTGGACAAGAGCGCTGACGCATAATCATTAGGTCTCTCGCCGCTGTGGTTCGAGCCTGGCTCCGGTCACATGTGAGGCGCCAAGTTCTATAACGAAAGGCCAGGTGGTTTTTCTCCAGGTAATCACCTCTGAATAATGATCGGCTCGATATAAGTGAAATAATCTTGAAAGGGAAATAAATAATAAATAGATATTACGCTGGGGATCACGAACAGTCCCAGCTAAACGTTTTATATCAGATTGTGGTTTATGCTTGACAATATGCCATCTCCCTGTCGTTACACCTTCGGGGGAGGAAACTTGTGCAAAAGTATTTTTGTCTCCCGTGTCAAATGAGGTCGACTCTTAAAGGAAAGAATTTGCTCCTGAGGAGCAAATTCTAATTTGCTCCTGAGGAGCAAATTCTTTCCTTTAAGAGTAGTTCCCTTTTTCGGTTGGACAGAGTTTATGGAAAAGCGAAGAGGAAGTCTCGAAAGTTGTGTCTCTCTGAAAAATGGCGGAAAAGTCTGCCAGGTGTACCCGTAGTTTCCCTTAATGCAAATAATATACACCTTCAAGAGAACCACCTTCAAAAGTCTCTCTCTCTCTCTCTCTCTCTCTCTCTCTCTCTCTCTCTCTCTCTCTCTCTCTCTCTCTCTCTCTCTCTCTCTCTCTCTCTCTCTCTCTCTCTCTCTCTCTCTCTCTCTCTCTCTCTCTCTCTCTCTCTCTCTCTCTCTCTCTCTCTCTCTCTCTCTCGCTCGCTCGCTCGCTCTCTCTCTCTCTCTCTCGTCAGTAGGGGTCTACTCTAAAAGGATAGAATTTGCTCCATGGGGAGCAAATTCTTTCCTTTATGAGTAGACTCCTTTTACGGAATGACAAAGGGTCGGCATACATGAAAGCAAACAGGAAGTCCAGACAGCTGTCCCCTTGTAAACAAAAAAAAAACAAAAAAACATGCCGGAACATTTTTAAAACTTGCTTGTTTGTGTTGTGATCTGTGAGTGATCTCAATCATAAGATTTACATGTTCGTTAATTGAGTTTAGAGACTTCTTTGCAAAACGATTATCTCATGCCTTTCAAATAATATTCTTAACCAGAATTGTGTCCATAGGGATGCCCCCGCTATACGAGGACTGTTCAAATATGAATGCAAGTAGAACGTTTTCTCATGCACTAATGCGAAAATCACCTGGAAATAAATATCACAGCGTAGAAAAATATTTTACCTATACATTGATACCAAACCTGTTAAAGGCATTTATTCTTATACAGTAGGACACACCGTGTGTTCATAATTGTTTTATTGCCCCCTGTGGTATACTGTCTATAGCAGATCAAAGGCGGCCCTTAATAGGGTGATTAGTAGCTCTTGTTAAATCCCCTGACTGAGGCACTTAAGGGGAAAATCAATAATGTACACTCTAGTCAACAGTTAGTAAATTATTGATTATCCCCAGGGAGGCCCTTTACCTGTTGAAGACAGAGGACTTCTCTTCAGTCAGCACCGATGGCTACGTAATATTATGTAATGAAATGATAGTCCTCAATAATCAGGAATAAATGCCTTTAAAATCCGTTCACTTTAGCCATGTATATCGTTCGATAAACACTCTCTACTCTTGTATACTAATTCAAAACATGGTTGGAAGAAGGTCAGAGTACGCCATTGAAATACGGCCCTATATAAAGAATCGTTGTATTATTGGTATACGGTGCAAAGACATTTTTGATGAAATATGTTCGGTTTATGAGCATAATGAAATGTCTTTTCCGACAGTTTTTCGTTGGTGTAAGAAAATCAGCTGTGGGTAGGCTCAACAGAAGATGCACCACATGATCGTCGGCCGAAAAGAGCAACATCTGCCAAGATGGTTGCTAAACTGAAAGAAGTAGTTGCTACCGATGCATGGTACACCACTAGGCAAATAGCTAGTATGGTTGGCATCTCATTAGGAGCAGCTCATACAATTCTGAAACGGGATTCGAAAATGAGAAAGATCTGTGCTAGATGGATTCCCCATCTGTTGACAGATGAGCAGAAAAAGACACGCGTTCAGTGCGCCAAGAAGTTGCCTAAAAAGTTTCCAAATTACAATGCACGGTCTTTCGCTAATGTCGTCACAGGTGACGAGACATGGGTTCACTTTTTTGAGCCAAAACGAAAGATTCAGAACAAAATATGGGCAACAAAGTATTGCAAAAGACCATGCATTGCAAAGCGGACCATGAGCGTCAAGAAGGTAATGTATGCCATATTCTTTTCAAATCAGGGCCCTGCTATTCAGGTTGCTGTGCCTAAAGGCAAATCTGTAAATGCGAAGTTTTACAAGAATAAAGTTCTTCGAAAATTGAAGAAATATTTCAAAGAACGAAGACCCTTAACTTGTTTGGCCAATGTCAGATTGCTACATGACAATGCATCATCGCACAAGGCGTTCATTGTGCAAGACTATCTGAAGCAGGGAAAGGTTGTTGAACTCCCTCACCCCCCGTATGCCCCTGACCTTACCCCGTGTGACTTTTTTGTTCCCGCGGCTGAAAAAATACCTTTCTGGTCGAAAATTTGTACAGCGCAAACACCTCGGTTCTGCAATATTCCAGTGCCTTCATAGTATACCTCGAAAAGACTACCAAAATGCATTCAATGATTGGATCAGAAGACTGAAAGTTTGTATATCTGTTAAAGGGGAATACTTTGAGGGAACAAAATAAATTTTTCATCGAAATCTATCACGGAATCATTTTTATGTGCTTAGTTGCATTCATATTTGAACAGTCCTCGTATGATATTGGACACAGAAATGAGTGCTGTGTGACACATCACGAAAACACGCCTATATAATTTTGACCCCCTTGAACCCCACTTTTATGTTGTAAAACTGGGGTTGCCGGGGGTATACCTTATTTTTTCTCATTTCTGCTCTAAAATCTAGATTGTGGGTAAAAACTGTGACATTGAGTCACAATCTATATTTGAGCAGAAATAAGAAAAAATATTACAATTTTTCATCTTAAAATTTTATTTTTTTACGGCGATAAAAGTGGCAATGTATTTGTATAGGCGTGTTTGCGTAATGAGACACCATGTGTGAACTTTTTGTAACCTCTGAATTTTAAGTTTCACCTTTACTTTAGACCTACGGACCTTGGTCTTGCGCGCGACACATCATCTAATGATGGTTAACATTTCTGCCATGTGATTTCAAAATCCATATAGGAATGACAAAGTTATATGGCGGACAGAAAAATAGACCCTAGGTTTAACTTTGACCTCTAAGTATATGACCATGTCTGATGATGGTTAACATTTCGGCAAAATAATTTCTGCATCCATCAAGGAATGACAAATTTATGGACCAGATATGAATAATAGACCCTATTTTTGACAGTTGACCTCTACGTCTGGCCTTGACCTCGCAGCTAAGGACCTGAATCTGGCGCGCGGCACATTGTCTCGTGATGGTAAACATT
>CAUZLF010000697.1:0-167962 GCA_963580285.1 Lucinisca nassula | reverse complement strand
GGACACACAGAAGGTCTTACAGTGCTGAAAAGGACATTGTTGTTAATATTAAGGACCTGGATAGGCTTTTGGGACATTTGCACAGCACAAATTTGAGATCTGTCTATGAGGCAACCTTTGCATCTATAGTGGTCATGGCACTGTTCATCATTTTTATTGAATTACCTATAATTTTTTCACAGAATGTGGCTCATGAGACAGGTCATAACATTTACACAGAGGTGGTTAAGGCAAAAATGGGCAAAATATCATATCAAGTACTCCTGTGAAAAATATTTAAATGGTCTCGTGCAAAATCAATGCGGTGTAATTTCAGACAAGCGCACACATTGCGATGCCGTACAAGCTTTTCACCAAAACCGATATCATCTGTGCGCCCTTGCCAAGCTCGACAACTGTTTTTGTTTAAAATATTCCTGTTGAACTGTCTTGGAATGCTGTTAATTGCTTTTTCTGGTACATTTTAATGCTTGATAGAATGCCTGTGCCACTGTGGAGTGGACTAGAGCCAAATTTTTGACTTCAGTAAAATTTTGCCCATTTCCCCAATAGAAAATTCATTCAAAATTGGGAAAAATGACCAAAAACAAAGCCAAACTAGCTTAAATTATACTCTTTAAGGCCATATTTAGATGTAAAAATATTCAAATCCTTGAAGATAAACAATATTTCCATCCCCAGTATGTGAATTAAATGTTTAAGGGCACAGGCTGCAGTCTGGTGTAAGAAAACTGTTTGTCGGCTTTAAATCGGACAATCATACGGTACCTACAGCGTATCATTTCCTGCGTAAATATGGACTGCGCGATGCAAAAAAACATTGTGGGTACTCATTCGACAAATAATAAGCTTTTCAAATTGCAGTGAATAAGACCTCAAAAGATGACTTGAATTTTTGGCGTTTTCCCTTAAGGCATCAGGGGACAGTTAATCGCAGCACTTTTTTGTCCGCGTCACACCAAGTTTTTGAATCGTTATCGACAACTCCAGGAGAAAGCGATAACTTTTGTTTTGGTTTCAAATTGCTCCACACATGCATGAAATCAAAACAGAATACCAAAGAAACACTTCTCTGTTTGCATAGGCTGACAGCAGCAGCATTTCACTTACCCCACCCACTAATTTTTACATACAAAAAATCATGACTCCACCTCACTTTGACAGATCCTGTGAATTTACTCCCAAAACACCAGTGCTTGGCACCTGTTGAAATGTCATGTACACTCAGTCACATGCAAAGAAATAGACAGAAAAGTATACCATAACCAGTAAACTTTTTCAGGAATCCTCTTTGAAAAACAGCCACTTTTTAGTGCCAAATTTACCTTCGTGAATTCAGATATGCCGCTGCACCTTGAACTTGCACAGCATCCAGACAGCCGGGGTTTTAGTTTCGTATTCCATTTCATAAAAGTACAGATACTCAGCAAATAAGCCCACATTGGCAAAAAATATCCACATATCACAATTTCTATGAGCAACCATGCCATTATTGACCCTCCTACTATAATATTTTGAAAAACGTCCACCCTCAAATGCGAAACTGTCCCCTGATGCCTTAAGTTTGGAAGTTTTCTTTGATTTTCAGCCATTGGTGATCCCACATTGTAATTTGGCTTATTTGTAATAAAAAACAAATAAAAAAGTGTTGACTAAAATACATGTTGTTGCTTTCATAGCCCTTTTGGAATTTCATTAATACTGAAGAGCGGCCAAATTCAATTCGGAGAATTGCGCACTAAGTCCATGATGGACGATGCTTTCTCGAGATGTCATTTGATAATACACAGCAATGTGGTGAATAGGGATGTAAACAGTGATTTTTGATGTAAAACATGTAACTGATAGCACTGGCCCTAAATGACTGAATTGGTGGAAATGGGCCGTAAACTTAAGTACCCACCCCCAATCCCCAAATTTTCCTAAAATGACTGGGCCTTTGAGATATTCATTATCTCCCCTTTGCTACTGATCAGAGTCTAAAGTGGACACCCTCTGCAGGTAAGAAAAAGGGAGAGAACAAACCAATTAAGTCAGTTGTGTCATTTCTTATCAGATAACTGGCTTAGATAAAGATACTGACAGGCTCTAAAACAATCAAAATCATAAGGTTTCTACTGAAGCTGAATTTCGACCAAAACAGAGTCTACAGGTTATGATAAAACAGCAACTATGCATACCAGAAACTGCAAAAAAAGGGTATTTCATTTCTGAATGTGTTTGAGAAAGGTTCTACTGTGTTTTTGTTACAGTCAAAGCACTATTTTCTGAGTCTGGGGCATACTACAAGGTAAGAACTGAGCCCCAGACTAAAAAATCTCCATAAAAGAATCAGGGAGGAGTGTAACATTGCACTAGCCTTGTCATTCTCCACTATATAAAATGAAGTCAGCACAAGAAAACACTTTCTGGCTGCAAGAAACTACACTTACTTGGATAAGAAGAACTTCTTAACTTGCACATGTGCTGTCATCAGCAACTAGCAGCTAGACCTGGTGAGTATTCTGAGGTCATTTGCTACAGACTGGAAAAGAGAAAGAATCCTATCAGAATAATGTGGCCAAAGTACATTCTTGGACACACAGAAGGTCTTACAGTGCTGAAAAGGACATTGTTGTTAATATTAAGGACCTGGATAGGCTTTTGGGACATTTGCACAGCACAAATTTGAGATCTGTCTATGAGGCAACCTTTGCATCTATAGTGGTCATGGCACTGTTCATCATTTTTATTGAATTACCTATAATTTTTTCACAGAATGTGGCTCATGAGACAGGTCATAACATTTACACAGAGGTGGTTAAGGCAAAAATGGGCAAAATATCATATCAAGTACTCCTGTGAAAAATATTTAAATGGTCTCGTGCAAAATCAATGCGGTGTAATTTCAGACAAGCGCACACATTGCGATGCCGTACAAGCTTTTCACCAAAACCGATATCATCTGTGCGCCCTTGCCAAGCTCGACAACTGTTTTTGTTTAAAATATTCCTGTTGAACTGTCTTGGAATGCTGTTAATTGCTTTTTCTGGTACATTTTAATGCTTGATAGAATGCCTGTGCCACTGTGGAGTGGACTAGAGCCAAATTTTTGACTTCAGTAAAATTTTGCCCATTTCCCCAATAGAAAATTCATTCAAAATTGGGAAAAATGACCAAAAACAAAGCCAAACTAGCTTAAATTATACTCTTTAAGGCCATATTTAGATGTAAAAATATTCAAATCCTTGAAGATAAACAATATTTCCATCCCCAGTATGTGAATTAAATGTTTAAGGGCACAGGCTGCAGTCTGGTGTAAGAAAACTGTTTGTCGGCTTTAAATCGGACAATCATACGGTACCTACAGCGTATCATTTCCTGCGTAAATATGGACTGCGCGATGCAAAAAAACATTGTGGGTACTCATTCGACAAATAATAAGCTTTTCAAATTGCAGTGAATAAGACCTCAAAAGATGACTTGAATTTTTGGCGTTTTCCCTTAAGGCATCAGGGGACAGTTAATCGCAGCACTTTTTTGTCCGCGTCACACCAAGTTTTTGAATCGTTATCGACAACTCCAGGAGAAAGCGATAACTTTTGTTTTGGTTTCAAATTGCTCCACACATGCATGAAATCAAAACAGAATACCAAAGAAACACTTCTCTGTTTGCATAGGCTGACAGCAGCAGCATTTCACTTACCCCACCCACTAATTTTTACATACAAAAAATCATGACTCCACCTCACTTTGACAGATCCTGTGAATTTACTCCCAAAACACCAGTGCTTGGCACCTGTTGAAATGTCATGTACACTCAGTCACATGCAAAGAAATAGACAGAAAAGTATACCATAACCAGTAAACTTTTTCAGGAATCCTCTTTGAAAAACAGCCACTTTTTAGTGCCAAATTTACCTTCGTGAATTCAGATATGCCGCTGCACCTTGAACTTGCACAGCATCCAGACAGCCGGGGTTTTAGTTTCGTATTCCATTTCATAAAAGTACAGATACTCAGCAAATAAGCCCACATTGGCAAAAAATATCCACATATCACAATTTCTATGAGCAACCATGCCATTATTGACCCTCCTACTATAATATTTTGAAAAACGTCCACCCTCAAATGCGAAACTGTCCCCTGATGCCTTAAGTTTGGAAGTTTTCTTTGATTTTCAGCCATTGGTGATCCCACATTGTAATTTGGCTTATTTGTAATAAAAAACAAATAAAAAAGTGTTGACTAAAATACATGTTGTTGCTTTCATAGCCCTTTTGGAATTTCATTAATACTGAAGAGCGGCCAAATTCAATTCGGAGAATTGCGCACTAAGTCCATGATGGACGATGCTTTCTCGAGATGTCATTTGATAATACACAGCAATGTGGTGAATAGGGATGTAAACAGTGATTTTTGATGTAAAACATGTAACTGATAGCACTGGCCCTAAATGACTGAATTGGTGGAAATGGGCCGTAAACTTAAGTACCCACCCCCAATCCCCAAATTTTCCTAAAATGACTGGGCCTTTGAGATATTCATTATCTCCCCTTTGCTACTGATCAGAGTCTAAAGTGGACACCCTCTGCAGGTAAGAAAAAGGGAGAGAACAAACCAATTAAGTCAGTTGTGTCATTTCTTATCAGATAACTGGCTTAGATAAAGATACTGACAGGCTCTAAAACAATCAAAATCATAAGGTTTCTACTGAAGCTGAATTTCGACCAAAACAGAGTCTACAGGTTATGATAAAACAGCAACTATGCATACCAGAAACTGCAAAAAAAGGGTATTTCATTTCTGAATGTGTTTGAGAAAGGTTCTACTGTGTTTTTGTTACAGTCAAAGCACTATTTTCTGAGTCTGGGGCATACTACAAGGTAAGAACTGAGCCCCAGACTAAAAAATCTCCATAAAAGAATCAGGGAGGAGTGTAACATTGCACTAGCCTTGTCATTCTCCACTATATAAAATGAAGTCAGCACAAGAAAACACTTTCTGGCTGCAAGAAACTACACTTACTTGGATAAGAAGAACTTCTTAACTTGCACATGTGCTGTCATCAGCAACTAGCAGCTAGACCTGGTGAGTATTCTGAGGTCATTTGCTACAGACTGGAAAAGAGAAAGAATCCTATCAGAATAATGTGGCCAAAGTACATTCTTGGACACACAGAAGGTCTTACAGTGCTGAAAAGGACATTGTTGTTAATATTAAGGACCTGGATAGGCTTTTGGGACATTTGCACAGCACAAATTTGAGATCTGTCTATGAGGCAACCTTTGCATCTATAGTGGTCATGGCACTGTTCATCATTTTTATTGAATTACCTATAATTTTTTCACAGAATGTGGCTCATGAGACAGGTCATAACATTTACACAGAGGTGGTTAAGGCAAAAATGGGCAAAATATCATATCAAGTACTCCTGTGAAAAATATTTAAATGGTCTCGTGCAAAATCAATGCGGTGTAATTTCAGACAAGCGCACACATTGCGATGCCGTACAAGCTTTTCACCAAAACCGATATCATCTGTGCGCCCTTGCCAAGCTCGACAACTGTTTTTGTTTAAAATATTCCTGTTGAACTGTCTTGGAATGCTGTTAATTGCTTTTTCTGGTACATTTTAATGCTTGATAGAATGCCTGTGCCACTGTGGAGTGGACTAGAGCCAAATTTTTGACTTCAGTAAAATTTTGCCCATTTCCCCAATAGAAAATTCATTCAAAATTGGGAAAAATGACCAAAAACAAAGCCAAACTAGCTTAAATTATACTCTTTAAGGCCATATTTAGATGTAAAAATATTCAAATCCTTGAAGATAAACAATATTTCCATCCCCAGTATGTGAATTAAATGTTTAAGGGCACAGGCTGCAGTCTGGTGTAAGAAAACTGTTTGTCGGCTTTAAATCGGACAATCATACGGTACCTACAGCGTATCATTTCCTGCGTAAATATGGACTGCGCGATGCAAAAAAACATTGTGGGTACTCATTCGACAAATAATAAGCTTTTCAAATTGCAGTGAATAAGACCTCAAAAGATGACTTGAATTTTTGGCGTTTTCCCTTAAGTTTGGAAGTTTTCTTTGATTTTCAGCCATTGGTGATCCCACATTGTAATTTGGCTTATTTGTAATAAAAAACAAATAAAAAAGTGTTGACTAAAATACATGTTGTTGCTTTCATAGCCCTTTTGGAATTTCATTAATACTGAAGAGCGGCCAAATTCAATTCGGAGAATTGCGCACTAAGTCCATGATGGACGATGCTTTCTCGAGATGTCATTTGATAATACACAGCAATGTGGTGAATAGGGATGTAAACAGTGATTTTTGATGTAAAACATGTAACTGATAGCACTGGCCCTAAATGACTGAATTGGTGGAAATGGGCCGTAAACTTAAGTACCCACCCCCAATCCCCAAATTTTCCTAAAATGACTGGGCCTTTGAGATATTCATTATCTCCCCTTTGCTACTGATCAGAGTCTAAAGTGGACACCCTCTGCAGGTAAGAAAAAGGGAGAGAACAAACCAATTAAGTCAGTTGTGTCATTTCTTATCAGATAACTGGCTTAGATAAAGATACTGACAGGCTCTAAAACAATCAAAATCATAAGGTTTCTACTGAAGCTGAATTTCGACCAAAACAGAGTCTACAGGTTATGATAAAACAGCAACTATGCATACCAGAAACTGCAAAAAAAGGGTATTTCATTTCTGAATGTGTTTGAGAAAGGTTCTACTGTGTTTTTGTTACAGTCAAAGCACTATTTTCTGAGTCTGGGGCATACTACAAGGTAAGAACTGAGCCCCAGACTAAAAAATCTCCATAAAAGAATCAGGGAGGAGTGTAACATTGCACTAGCCTTGTCATTCTCCACTATATAAAATGAAGTCAGCACAAGAAAACACTTTCTGGCTGCAAGAAACTACACTTACTTGGATAAGAAGAACTTCTTAACTTGCACATGTGCTGTCATCAGCAACTAGCAGCTAGACCTGGTGAGTATTCTGAGGTCATTTGCTACAGACTGGAAAAGAGAAAGAATCCTATCAGAATAATGTGGCCAAAGTACATTCTTGGACACACAGAAGGTCTTACAGTGCTGAAAAGGACATTGTTGTTAATATTAAGGACCTGGATAGGCTTTTGGGACATTTGCACAGCACAAATTTGAGATCTGTCTATGAGGCAACCTTTGCATCTATAGTGGTCATGGCACTGTTCATCATTTTTATTGAATTACCTATAATTTTTTCACAGAATGTGGCTCATGAGACAGGTCATAACATTTACACAGAGGTGGTTAAGGCAAAAATGGGCAAAATATCATATCAAGTACTCCTGTGAAAAATATTTAAATGGTCTCGTGCAAAATCAATGCGGTGTAATTTCAGACAAGCGCACACATTGCGATGCCGTACAAGCTTTTCACCAAAACCGATATCATCTGTGCGCCCTTGCCAAGCTCGACAACTGTTTTTGTTTAAAATATTCCTGTTGAACTGTCTTGGAATGCTGTTAATTGCTTTTTCTGGTACATTTTAATGCTTGATAGAATGCCTGTGCCACTGTGGAGTGGACTAGAGCCAAATTTTTGACTTCAGTAAAATTTTGCCCATTTCCCCAATAGAAAATTCATTCAAAATTGGGAAAAATGACCAAAAACAAAGCCAAACTAGCTTAAATTATACTCTTTAAGGCCATATTTAGATGTAAAAATATTCAAATCCTTGAAGATAAACAATATTTCCATCCCCAGTATGTGAATTAAATGTTTAAGGGCACAGGCTGCAGTCTGGTGTAAGAAAACTGTTTGTCGGCTTTAAATCGGACAATCATACGGTACCTACAGCGTATCATTTCCTGCGTAAATATGGACTGCGCGATGCAAAAAAACATTGTGGGTACTCATTCGACAAATAATAAGCTTTTCAAATTGCAGTGAATAAGACCTCAAAAGATGACTTGAATTTTTGGCGTTTTCCCTTAAGGCATCAGGGGACAGTTAATCGCAGCACTTTTTTGTCCGCGTCACACCAAGTTTTTGAATCGTTATCGACAACTCCAGGAGAAAGCGATAACTTTTGTTTTGGTTTCAAATTGCTCCACACATGCATGAAATCAAAACAGAATACCAAAGAAACACTTCTCTGTTTGCATAGGCTGACAGCAGCAGCATTTCACTTACCCCACCCACTAATTTTTACATACAAAAAATCATGACTCCACCTCACTTTGACAGATCCTGTGAATTTACTCCCAAAACACCAGTGCTTGGCACCTGTTGAAATGTCATGTACACTCAGTCACATGCAAAGAAATAGACAGAAAAGTATACCATAACCAGTAAACTTTTTCAGGAATCCTCTTTGAAAAACAGCCACTTTTTAGTGCCAAATTTACCTTCGTGAATTCAGATATGCCGCTGCACCTTGAACTTGCACAGCATCCAGACAGCCGGGGTTTTAGTTTCGTATTCCATTTCATAAAAGTACAGATACTCAGCAAATAAGCCCACATTGGCAAAAAATATCCACATATCACAATTTCTATGAGCAACCATGCCATTATTGACCCTCCTACTATAATATTTTGAAAAACGTCCACCCTCAAATGCGAAACTGTCCCCTGATGCCTTAAGTTTGGAAGTTTTCTTTGATTTTCAGCCATTGGTGATCCCACATTGTAATTTGGCTTATTTGTAATAAAAAACAAATAAAAAAGTGTTGACTAAAATACATGTTGTTGCTTTCATAGCCCTTTTGGAATTTCATTAATACTGAAGAGCGGCCAAATTCAATTCGGAGAATTGCGCACTAAGTCCATGATGGACGATGCTTTCTCGAGATGTCATTTGATAATACACAGCAATGTGGTGAATAGGGATGTAAACAGTGATTTTTGATGTAAAACATGTAACTGATAGCACTGGCCCTAAATGACTGAATTGGTGGAAATGGGCCGTAAACTTAAGTACCCACCCCCAATCCCCAAATTTTCCTAAAATGACTGGGCCTTTGAGATATTCATTATCTCCCCTTTGCTACTGATCAGAGTCTAAAGTGGACACCCTCTGCAGGTAAGAAAAAGGGAGAGAACAAACCAATTAAGTCAGTTGTGTCATTTCTTATCAGATAACTGGCTTAGATAAAGATACTGACAGGCTCTAAAACAATCAAAATCATAAGGTTTCTACTGAAGCTGAATTTCGACCAAAACAGAGTCTACAGGTTATGATAAAACAGCAACTATGCATACCAGAAACTGCAAAAAAAGGGTATTTCATTTCTGAATGTGTTTGAGAAAGGTTCTACTGTGTTTTTGTTACAGTCAAAGCACTATTTTCTGAGTCTGGGGCATACTACAAGGTAAGAACTGAGCCCCAGACTAAAAAATCTCCATAAAAGAATCAGGGAGGAGTGTAACATTGCACTAGCCTTGTCATTCTCCACTATATAAAATGAAGTCAGCACAAGAAAACACTTTCTGGCTGCAAGAAACTACACTTACTTGGATAAGAAGAACTTCTTAACTTGCACATGTGCTGTCATCAGCAACTAGCAGCTAGACCTGGTGAGTATTCTGAGGTCATTTGCTACAGACTGGAAAAGAGAAAGAATCCTATCAGAATAATGTGGCCAAAGTACATTCTTGGACACACAGAAGGTCTTACAGTGCTGAAAAGGACATTGTTGTTAATATTAAGGACCTGGATAGGCTTTTGGGACATTTGCACAGCACAAATTTGAGATCTGTCTATGAGGCAACCTTTGCATCTATAGTGGTCATGGCACTGTTCATCATTTTTATTGAATTACCTATAATTTTTTCACAGAATGTGGCTCATGAGACAGGTCATAACATTTACACAGAGGTGGTTAAGGCAAAAATGGGCAAAATATCATATCAAGTACTCCTGTGAAAAATATTTAAATGGTCTCGTGCAAAATCAATGCGGTGTAATTTCAGACAAGCGCACACATTGCGATGCCGTACAAGCTTTTCACCAAAACCGATATCATCTGTGCGCCCTTGCCAAGCTCGACAACTGTTTTTGTTTAAAATATTCCTGTTGAACTGTCTTGGAATGCTGTTAATTGCTTTTTCTGGTACATTTTAATGCTTGATAGAATGCCTGTGCCACTGTGGAGTGGACTAGAGCCAAATTTTTGACTTCAGTAAAATTTTGCCCATTTCCCCAATAGAAAATTCATTCAAAATTGGGAAAAATGACCAAAAACAAAGCCAAACTAGCTTAAATTATACTCTTTAAGGCCATATTTAGATGTAAAAATATTCAAATCCTTGAAGATAAACAATATTTCCATCCCCAGTATGTGAATTAAATGTTTAAGGGCACAGGCTGCAGTCTGGTGTAAGAAAACTGTTTGTCGGCTTTAAATCGGACAATCATACGGTACCTACAGCGTATCATTTCCTGCGTAAATATGGACTGCGCGATGCAAAAAAACATTGTGGGTACTCATTCGACAAATAATAAGCTTTTCAAATTGCAGTGAATAAGACCTCAAAAGATGACTTGAATTTTTGGCGTTTTCCCTTAAGGCATCAGGGGACAGTTAATCGCAGCACTTTTTTGTCCGCGTCACACCAAGTTTTTGAATCGTTATCGACAACTCCAGGAGAAAGCGATAACTTTTGTTTTGGTTTCAAATTGCTCCACACATGCATGAAATCAAAACAGAATACCAAAGAAACACTTCTCTGTTTGCATAGGCTGACAGCAGCAGCATTTCACTTACCCCACCCACTAATTTTTACATACAAAAAATCATGACTCCACCTCACTTTGACAGATCCTGTGAATTTACTCCCAAAACACCAGTGCTTGGCACCTGTTGAAATGTCATGTACACTCAGTCACATGCAAAGAAATAGACAGAAAAGTATACCATAACCAGTAAACTTTTTCAGGAATCCTCTTTGAAAAACAGCCACTTTTTAGTGCCAAATTTACCTTCGTGAATTCAGATATGCCGCTGCACCTTGAACTTGCACAGCATCCAGACAGCCGGGGTTTTAGTTTCGTATTCCATTTCATAAAAGTACAGATACTCAGCAAATAAGCCCACATTGGCAAAAAATATCCACATATCACAATTTCTATGAGCAACCATGCCATTATTGACCCTCCTACTATAATATTTTGAAAAACGTCCACCCTCAAATGCGAAACTGTCCCCTGATGCCTTAAGTTTGGAAGTTTTCTTTGATTTTCAGCCATTGGTGATCCCACATTGTAATTTGGCTTATTTGTAATAAAAAACAAATAAAAAAGTGTTGACTAAAATACATGTTGTTGCTTTCATAGCCCTTTTGGAATTTCATTAATACTGAAGAGCGGCCAAATTCAATTCGGAGAATTGCGCACTAAGTCCATGATGGACGATGCTTTCTCGAGATGTCATTTGATAATACACAGCAATGTGGTGAATAGGGATGTAAACAGTGATTTTTGATGTAAAACATGTAACTGATAGCACTGGCCCTAAATGACTGAATTGGTGGAAATGGGCCGTAAACTTAAGTACCCACCCCCAATCCCCAAATTTTCCTAAAATGACTGGGCCTTTGAGATATTCATTATCTCCCCTTTGCTACTGATCAGAGTCTAAAGTGGACACCCTCTGCAGGTAAGAAAAAGGGAGAGAACAAACCAATTAAGTCAGTTGTGTCATTTCTTATCAGATAACTGGCTTAGATAAAGATACTGACAGGCTCTAAAACAATCAAAATCATAAGGTTTCTACTGAAGCTGAATTTCGACCAAAACAGAGTCTACAGGTTATGATAAAACAGCAACTATGCATACCAGAAACTGCAAAAAAAGGGTATTTCATTTCTGAATGTGTTTGAGAAAGGTTCTACTGTGTTTTTGTTACAGTCAAAGCACTATTTTCTGAGTCTGGGGCATACTACAAGGTAAGAACTGAGCCCCAGACTAAAAAATCTCCATAAAAGAATCAGGGAGGAGTGTAACATTGCACTAGCCTTGTCATTCTCCACTATATAAAATGAAGTCAGCACAAGAAAACACTTTCTGGCTGCAAGAAACTACACTTACTTGGATAAGAAGAACTTCTTAACTTGCACATGTGCTGTCATCAGCAACTAGCAGCTAGACCTGGTGAGTATTCTGAGGTCATTTGCTACAGACTGGAAAAGAGAAAGAATCCTATCAGAATAATGTGGCCAAAGTACATTCTTGGACACACAGAAGGTCTTACAGTGCTGAAAAGGACATTGTTGTTAATATTAAGGACCTGGATAGGCTTTTGGGACATTTGCACAGCACAAATTTGAGATCTGTCTATGAGGCAACCTTTGCATCTATAGTGGTCATGGCACTGTTCATCATTTTTATTGAATTACCTATAATTTTTTCACAGAATGTGGCTCATGAGACAGGTCATAACATTTACACAGAGGTGGTTAAGGCAAAAATGGGCAAAATATCATATCAAGTACTCCTGTGAAAAATATTTAAATGGTCTCGTGCAAAATCAATGCGGTGTAATTTCAGACAAGCGCACACATTGCGATGCCGTACAAGCTTTTCACCAAAACCGATATCATCTGTGCGCCCTTGCCAAGCTCGACAACTGTTTTTGTTTAAAATATTCCTGTTGAACTGTCTTGGAATGCTGTTAATTGCTTTTTCTGGTACATTTTAATGCTTGATAGAATGCCTGTGCCACTGTGGAGTGGACTAGAGCCAAATTTTTGACTTCAGTAAAATTTTGCCCATTTCCCCAATAGAAAATTCATTCAAAATTGGGAAAAATGACCAAAAACAAAGCCAAACTAGCTTAAATTATACTCTTTAAGGCCATATTTAGATGTAAAAATATTCAAATCCTTGAAGATAAACAATATTTCCATCCCCAGTATGTGAATTAAATGTTTAAGGGCACAGGCTGCAGTCTGGTGTAAGAAAACTGTTTGTCGGCTTTAAATCGGACAATCATACGGTACCTACAGCGTATCATTTCCTGCGTAAATATGGACTGCGCGATGCAAAAAAACATTGTGGGTACTCATTCGACAAATAATAAGCTTTTCAAATTGCAGTGAATAAGACCTCAAAAGATGACTTGAATTTTTGGCGTTTTCCCTTAAGTTTGGAAGTTTTCTTTGATTTTCAGCCATTGGTGATCCCACATTGTAATTTGGCTTATTTGTAATAAAAAACAAATAAAAAAGTGTTGACTAAAATACATGTTGTTGCTTTCATAGCCCTTTTGGAATTTCATTAATACTGAAGAGCGGCCAAATTCAATTCGGAGAATTGCGCACTAAGTCCATGATGGACGATGCTTTCTCGAGATGTCATTTGATAATACACAGCAATGTGGTGAATAGGGATGTAAACAGTGATTTTTGATGTAAAACATGTAACTGATAGCACTGGCCCTAAATGACTGAATTGGTGGAAATGGGCCGTAAACTTAAGTACCCACCCCCAATCCCCAAATTTTCCTAAAATGACTGGGCCTTTGAGATATTCATTATCTCCCCTTTGCTACTGATCAGAGTCTAAAGTGGACACCCTCTGCAGGTAAGAAAAAGGGAGAGAACAAACCAATTAAGTCAGTTGTGTCATTTCTTATCAGATAACTGGCTTAGATAAAGATACTGACAGGCTCTAAAACAATCAAAATCATAAGGTTTCTACTGAAGCTGAATTTCGACCAAAACAGAGTCTACAGGTTATGATAAAACAGCAACTATGCATACCAGAAACTGCAAAAAAAGGGTATTTCATTTCTGAATGTGTTTGAGAAAGGTTCTACTGTGTTTTTGTTACAGTCAAAGCACTATTTTCTGAGTCTGGGGCATACTACAAGGTAAGAACTGAGCCCCAGACTAAAAAATCTCCATAAAAGAATCAGGGAGGAGTGTAACATTGCACTAGCCTTGTCATTCTCCACTATATAAAATGAAGTCAGCACAAGAAAACACTTTCTGGCTGCAAGAAACTACACTTACTTGGATAAGAAGAACTTCTTAACTTGCACATGTGCTGTCATCAGCAACTAGCAGCTAGACCTGGTGAGTATTCTGAGGTCATTTGCTACAGACTGGAAAAGAGAAAGAATCCTATCAGAATAATGTGGCCAAAGTACATTCTTGGACACACAGAAGGTCTTACAGTGCTGAAAAGGACATTGTTGTTAATATTAAGGACCTGGATAGGCTTTTGGGACATTTGCACAGCACAAATTTGAGATCTGTCTATGAGGCAACCTTTGCATCTATAGTGGTCATGGCACTGTTCATCATTTTTATTGAATTACCTATAATTTTTTCACAGAATGTGGCTCATGAGACAGGTCATAACATTTACACAGAGGTGGTTAAGGCAAAAATGGGCAAAATATCATATCAAGTACTCCTGTGAAAAATATTTAAATGGTCTCGTGCAAAATCAATGCGGTGTAATTTCAGACAAGCGCACACATTGCGATGCCGTACAAGCTTTTCACCAAAACCGATATCATCTGTGCGCCCTTGCCAAGCTCGACAACTGTTTTTGTTTAAAATATTCCTGTTGAACTGTCTTGGAATGCTGTTAATTGCTTTTTCTGGTACATTTTAATGCTTGATAGAATGCCTGTGCCACTGTGGAGTGGACTAGAGCCAAATTTTTGACTTCAGTAAAATTTTGCCCATTTCCCCAATAGAAAATTCATTCAAAATTGGGAAAAATGACCAAAAACAAAGCCAAACTAGCTTAAATTATACTCTTTAAGGCCATATTTAGATGTAAAAATATTCAAATCCTTGAAGATAAACAATATTTCCATCCCCAGTATGTGAATTAAATGTTTAAGGGCACAGGCTGCAGTCTGGTGTAAGAAAACTGTTTGTCGGCTTTAAATCGGACAATCATACGGTACCTACAGCGTATCATTTCCTGCGTAAATATGGACTGCGCGATGCAAAAAAACATTGTGGGTACTCATTCGACAAATAATAAGCTTTTCAAATTGCAGTGAATAAGACCTCAAAAGATGACTTGAATTTTTGGCGTTTTCCCTTAAGGCATCAGGGGACAGTTAATCGCAGCACTTTTTTGTCCGCGTCACACCAAGTTTTTGAATCGTTATCGACAACTCCAGGAGAAAGCGATAACTTTTGTTTTGGTTTCAAATTGCTCCACACATGCATGAAATCAAAACAGAATACCAAAGAAACACTTCTCTGTTTGCATAGGCTGACAGCAGCAGCATTTCACTTACCCCACCCACTAATTTTTACATACAAAAAATCATGACTCCACCTCACTTTGACAGATCCTGTGAATTTACTCCCAAAACACCAGTGCTTGGCACCTGTTGAAATGTCATGTACACTCAGTCACATGCAAAGAAATAGACAGAAAAGTATACCATAACCAGTAAACTTTTTCAGGAATCCTCTTTGAAAAACAGCCACTTTTTAGTGCCAAATTTACCTTCGTGAATTCAGATATGCCGCTGCACCTTGAACTTGCACAGCATCCAGACAGCCGGGGTTTTAGTTTCGTATTCCATTTCATAAAAGTACAGATACTCAGCAAATAAGCCCACATTGGCAAAAAATATCCACATATCACAATTTCTATGAGCAACCATGCCATTATTGACCCTCCTACTATAATATTTTGAAAAACGTCCACCCTCAAATGCGAAACTGTCCCCTGATGCCTTAAGTTTGGAAGTTTTCTTTGATTTTCAGCCATTGGTGATCCCACATTGTAATTTGGCTTATTTGTAATAAAAAACAAATAAAAAAGTGTTGACTAAAATACATGTTGTTGCTTTCATAGCCCTTTTGGAATTTCATTAATACTGAAGAGCGGCCAAATTCAATTCGGAGAATTGCGCACTAAGTCCATGATGGACGATGCTTTCTCGAGATGTCATTTGATAATACACAGCAATGTGGTGAATAGGGATGTAAACAGTGATTTTTGATGTAAAACATGTAACTGATAGCACTGGCCCTAAATGACTGAATTGGTGGAAATGGGCCGTAAACTTAAGTACCCACCCCCAATCCCCAAATTTTCCTAAAATGACTGGGCCTTTGAGATATTCATTATCTCCCCTTTGCTACTGATCAGAGTCTAAAGTGGACACCCTCTGCAGGTAAGAAAAAGGGAGAGAACAAACCAATTAAGTCAGTTGTGTCATTTCTTATCAGATAACTGGCTTAGATAAAGATACTGACAGGCTCTAAAACAATCAAAATCATAAGGTTTCTACTGAAGCTGAATTTCGACCAAAACAGAGTCTACAGGTTATGATAAAACAGCAACTATGCATACCAGAAACTGCAAAAAAAGGGTATTTCATTTCTGAATGTGTTTGAGAAAGGTTCTACTGTGTTTTTGTTACAGTCAAAGCACTATTTTCTGAGTCTGGGGCATACTACAAGGTAAGAACTGAGCCCCAGACTAAAAAATCTCCATAAAAGAATCAGGGAGGAGTGTAACATTGCACTAGCCTTGTCATTCTCCACTATATAAAATGAAGTCAGCACAAGAAAACACTTTCTGGCTGCAAGAAACTACACTTACTTGGATAAGAAGAACTTCTTAACTTGCACATGTGCTGTCATCAGCAACTAGCAGCTAGACCTGGTGAGTATTCTGAGGTCATTTGCTACAGACTGGAAAAGAGAAAGAATCCTATCAGAATAATGTGGCCAAAGTACATTCTTGGACACACAGAAGGTCTTACAGTGCTGAAAAGGACATTGTTGTTAATATTAAGGACCTGGATAGGCTTTTGGGACATTTGCACAGCACAAATTTGAGATCTGTCTATGAGGCAACCTTTGCATCTATAGTGGTCATGGCACTGTTCATCATTTTTATTGAATTACCTATAATTTTTTCACAGAATGTGGCTCATGAGACAGGTCATAACATTTACACAGAGGTGGTTAAGGCAAAAATGGGCAAAATATCATATCAAGTACTCCTGTGAAAAATATTTAAATGGTCTCGTGCAAAATCAATGCGGTGTAATTTCAGACAAGCGCACACATTGCGATGCCGTACAAGCTTTTCACCAAAACCGATATCATCTGTGCGCCCTTGCCAAGCTCGACAACTGTTTTTGTTTAAAATATTCCTGTTGAACTGTCTTGGAATGCTGTTAATTGCTTTTTCTGGTACATTTTAATGCTTGATAGAATGCCTGTGCCACTGTGGAGTGGACTAGAGCCAAATTTTTGACTTCAGTAAAATTTTGCCCATTTCCCCAATAGAAAATTCATTCAAAATTGGGAAAAATGACCAAAAACAAAGCCAAACTAGCTTAAATTATACTCTTTAAGGCCATATTTAGATGTAAAAATATTCAAATCCTTGAAGATAAACAATATTTCCATCCCCAGTATGTGAATTAAATGTTTAAGGGCACAGGCTGCAGTCTGGTGTAAGAAAACTGTTTGTCGGCTTTAAATCGGACAATCATACGGTACCTACAGCGTATCATTTCCTGCGTAAATATGGACTGCGCGATGCAAAAAAACATTGTGGGTACTCATTCGACAAATAATAAGCTTTTCAAATTGCAGTGAATAAGACCTCAAAAGATGACTTGAATTTTTGGCGTTTTCCCTTAAGGCATCAGGGGACAGTTAATCGCAGCACTTTTTTGTCCGCGTCACACCAAGTTTTTGAATCGTTATCGACAACTCCAGGAGAAAGCGATAACTTTTGTTTTGGTTTCAAATTGCTCCACACATGCATGAAATCAAAACAGAATACCAAAGAAACACTTCTCTGTTTGCATAGGCTGACAGCAGCAGCATTTCACTTACCCCACCCACTAATTTTTACATACAAAAAATCATGACTCCACCTCACTTTGACAGATCCTGTGAATTTACTCCCAAAACACCAGTGCTTGGCACCTGTTGAAATGTCATGTACACTCAGTCACATGCAAAGAAATAGACAGAAAAGTATACCATAACCAGTAAACTTTTTCAGGAATCCTCTTTGAAAAACAGCCACTTTTTAGTGCCAAATTTACCTTCGTGAATTCAGATATGCCGCTGCACCTTGAACTTGCACAGCATCCAGACAGCCGGGGTTTTAGTTTCGTATTCCATTTCATAAAAGTACAGATACTCAGCAAATAAGCCCACATTGGCAAAAAATATCCACATATCACAATTTCTATGAGCAACCATGCCATTATTGACCCTCCTACTATAATATTTTGAAAAACGTCCACCCTCAAATGCGAAACTGTCCCCTGATGCCTTAAGTTTGGAAGTTTTCTTTGATTTTCAGCCATTGGTGATCCCACATTGTAATTTGGCTTATTTGTAATAAAAAACAAATAAAAAAGTGTTGACTAAAATACATGTTGTTGCTTTCATAGCCCTTTTGGAATTTCATTAATACTGAAGAGCGGCCAAATTCAATTCGGAGAATTGCGCACTAAGTCCATGATGGACGATGCTTTCTCGAGATGTCATTTGATAATACACAGCAATGTGGTGAATAGGGATGTAAACAGTGATTTTTGATGTAAAACATGTAACTGATAGCACTGGCCCTAAATGACTGAATTGGTGGAAATGGGCCGTAAACTTAAGTACCCACCCCCAATCCCCAAATTTTCCTAAAATGACTGGGCCTTTGAGATATTCATTATCTCCCCTTTGCTACTGATCAGAGTCTAAAGTGGACACCCTCTGCAGGTAAGAAAAAGGGAGAGAACAAACCAATTAAGTCAGTTGTGTCATTTCTTATCAGATAACTGGCTTAGATAAAGATACTGACAGGCTCTAAAACAATCAAAATCATAAGGTTTCTACTGAAGCTGAATTTCGACCAAAACAGAGTCTACAGGTTATGATAAAACAGCAACTATGCATACCAGAAACTGCAAAAAAAGGGTATTTCATTTCTGAATGTGTTTGAGAAAGGTTCTACTGTGTTTTTGTTACAGTCAAAGCACTATTTTCTGAGTCTGGGGCATACTACAAGGTAAGAACTGAGCCCCAGACTAAAAAATCTCCATAAAAGAATCAGGGAGGAGTGTAACATTGCACTAGCCTTGTCATTCTCCACTATATAAAATGAAGTCAGCACAAGAAAACACTTTCTGGCTGCAAGAAACTACACTTACTTGGATAAGAAGAACTTCTTAACTTGCACATGTGCTGTCATCAGCAACTAGCAGCTAGACCTGGTGAGTATTCTGAGGTCATTTGCTACAGACTGGAAAAGAGAAAGAATCCTATCAGAATAATGTGGCCAAAGTACATTCTTGGACACACAGAAGGTCTTACAGTGCTGAAAAGGACATTGTTGTTAATATTAAGGACCTGGATAGGCTTTTGGGACATTTGCACAGCACAAATTTGAGATCTGTCTATGAGGCAACCTTTGCATCTATAGTGGTCATGGCACTGTTCATCATTTTTATTGAATTACCTATAATTTTTTCACAGAATGTGGCTCATGAGACAGGTCATAACATTTACACAGAGGTGGTTAAGGCAAAAATGGGCAAAATATCATATCAAGTACTCCTGTGAAAAATATTTAAATGGTCTCGTGCAAAATCAATGCGGTGTAATTTCAGACAAGCGCACACATTGCGATGCCGTACAAGCTTTTCACCAAAACCGATATCATCTGTGCGCCCTTGCCAAGCTCGACAACTGTTTTTGTTTAAAATATTCCTGTTGAACTGTCTTGGAATGCTGTTAATTGCTTTTTCTGGTACATTTTAATGCTTGATAGAATGCCTGTGCCACTGTGGAGTGGACTAGAGCCAAATTTTTGACTTCAGTAAAATTTTGCCCATTTCCCCAATAGAAAATTCATTCAAAATTGGGAAAAATGACCAAAAACAAAGCCAAACTAGCTTAAATTATACTCTTTAAGGCCATATTTAGATGTAAAAATATTCAAATCCTTGAAGATAAACAATATTTCCATCCCCAGTATGTGAATTAAATGTTTAAGGGCACAGGCTGCAGTCTGGTGTAAGAAAACTGTTTGTCGGCTTTAAATCGGACAATCATACGGTACCTACAGCGTATCATTTCCTGCGTAAATATGGACTGCGCGATGCAAAAAAACATTGTGGGTACTCATTCGACAAATAATAAGCTTTTCAAATTGCAGTGAATAAGACCTCAAAAGATGACTTGAATTTTTGGCGTTTTCCCTTAAGGCATCAGGGGACAGTTAATCGCAGCACTTTTTTGTCCGCGTCACACCAAGTTTTTGAATCGTTATCGACAACTCCAGGAGAAAGCGATAACTTTTGTTTTGGTTTCAAATTGCTCCACACATGCATGAAATCAAAACAGAATACCAAAGAAACACTTCTCTGTTTGCATAGGCTGACAGCAGCAGCATTTCACTTACCCCACCCACTAATTTTTACATACAAAAAATCATGACTCCACCTCACTTTGACAGATCCTGTGAATTTACTCCCAAAACACCAGTGCTTGGCACCTGTTGAAATGTCATGTACACTCAGTCACATGCAAAGAAATAGACAGAAAAGTATACCATAACCAGTAAACTTTTTCAGGAATCCTCTTTGAAAAACAGCCACTTTTTAGTGCCAAATTTACCTTCGTGAATTCAGATATGCCGCTGCACCTTGAACTTGCACAGCATCCAGACAGCCGGGGTTTTAGTTTCGTATTCCATTTCATAAAAGTACAGATACTCAGCAAATAAGCCCACATTGGCAAAAAATATCCACATATCACAATTTCTATGAGCAACCATGCCATTATTGACCCTCCTACTATAATATTTTGAAAAACGTCCACCCTCAAATGCGAAACTGTCCCCTGATGCCTTAAGTTTGGAAGTTTTCTTTGATTTTCAGCCATTGGTGATCCCACATTGTAATTTGGCTTATTTGTAATAAAAAACAAATAAAAAAGTGTTGACTAAAATACATGTTGTTGCTTTCATAGCCCTTTTGGAATTTCATTAATACTGAAGAGCGGCCAAATTCAATTCGGAGAATTGCGCACTAAGTCCATGATGGACGATGCTTTCTCGAGATGTCATTTGATAATACACAGCAATGTGGTGAATAGGGATGTAAACAGTGATTTTTGATGTAAAACATGTAACTGATAGCACTGGCCCTAAATGACTGAATTGGTGGAAATGGGCCGTAAACTTAAGTACCCACCCCCAATCCCCAAATTTTCCTAAAATGACTGGGCCTTTGAGATATTCATTATCTCCCCTTTGCTACTGATCAGAGTCTAAAGTGGACACCCTCTGCAGGTAAGAAAAAGGGAGAGAACAAACCAATTAAGTCAGTTGTGTCATTTCTTATCAGATAACTGGCTTAGATAAAGATACTGACAGGCTCTAAAACAATCAAAATCATAAGGTTTCTACTGAAGCTGAATTTCGACCAAAACAGAGTCTACAGGTTATGATAAAACAGCAACTATGCATACCAGAAACTGCAAAAAAAGGGTATTTCATTTCTGAATGTGTTTGAGAAAGGTTCTACTGTGTTTTTGTTACAGTCAAAGCACTATTTTCTGAGTCTGGGGCATACTACAAGGTAAGAACTGAGCCCCAGACTAAAAAATCTCCATAAAAGAATCAGGGAGGAGTGTAACATTGCACTAGCCTTGTCATTCTCCACTATATAAAATGAAGTCAGCACAAGAAAACACTTTCTGGCTGCAAGAAACTACACTTACTTGGATAAGAAGAACTTCTTAACTTGCACATGTGCTGTCATCAGCAACTAGCAGCTAGACCTGGTGAGTATTCTGAGGTCATTTGCTACAGACTGGAAAAGAGAAAGAATCCTATCAGAATAATGTGGCCAAAGTACATTCTTGGACACACAGAAGGTCTTACAGTGCTGAAAAGGACATTGTTGTTAATATTAAGGACCTGGATAGGCTTTTGGGACATTTGCACAGCACAAATTTGAGATCTGTCTATGAGGCAACCTTTGCATCTATAGTGGTCATGGCACTGTTCATCATTTTTATTGAATTACCTATAATTTTTTCACAGAATGTGGCTCATGAGACAGGTCATAACATTTACACAGAGGTGGTTAAGGCAAAAATGGGCAAAATATCATATCAAGTACTCCTGTGAAAAATATTTAAATGGTCTCGTGCAAAATCAATGCGGTGTAATTTCAGACAAGCGCACACATTGCGATGCCGTACAAGCTTTTCACCAAAACCGATATCATCTGTGCGCCCTTGCCAAGCTCGACAACTGTTTTTGTTTAAAATATTCCTGTTGAACTGTCTTGGAATGCTGTTAATTGCTTTTTCTGGTACATTTTAATGCTTGATAGAATGCCTGTGCCACTGTGGAGTGGACTAGAGCCAAATTTTTGACTTCAGTAAAATTTTGCCCATTTCCCCAATAGAAAATTCATTCAAAATTGGGAAAAATGACCAAAAACAAAGCCAAACTAGCTTAAATTATACTCTTTAAGGCCATATTTAGATGTAAAAATATTCAAATCCTTGAAGATAAACAATATTTCCATCCCCAGTATGTGAATTAAATGTTTAAGGGCACAGGCTGCAGTCTGGTGTAAGAAAACTGTTTGTCGGCTTTAAATCGGACAATCATACGGTACCTACAGCGTATCATTTCCTGCGTAAATATGGACTGCGCGATGCAAAAAAACATTGTGGGTACTCATTCGACAAATAATAAGCTTTTCAAATTGCAGTGAATAAGACCTCAAAAGATGACTTGAATTTTTGGCGTTTTCCCTTAAGGCATCAGGGGACAGTTAATCGCAGCACTTTTTTGTCCGCGTCACACCAAGTTTTTGAATCGTTATCGACAACTCCAGGAGAAAGCGATAACTTTTGTTTTGGTTTCAAATTGCTCCACACATGCATGAAATCAAAACAGAATACCAAAGAAACACTTCTCTGTTTGCATAGGCTGACAGCAGCAGCATTTCACTTACCCCACCCACTAATTTTTACATACAAAAAATCATGACTCCACCTCACTTTGACAGATCCTGTGAATTTACTCCCAAAACACCAGTGCTTGGCACCTGTTGAAATGTCATGTACACTCAGTCACATGCAAAGAAATAGACAGAAAAGTATACCATAACCAGTAAACTTTTTCAGGAATCCTCTTTGAAAAACAGCCACTTTTTAGTGCCAAATTTACCTTCGTGAATTCAGATATGCCGCTGCACCTTGAACTTGCACAGCATCCAGACAGCCGGGGTTTTAGTTTCGTATTCCATTTCATAAAAGTACAGATACTCAGCAAATAAGCCCACATTGGCAAAAAATATCCACATATCACAATTTCTATGAGCAACCATGCCATTATTGACCCTCCTACTATAATATTTTGAAAAACGTCCACCCTCAAATGCGAAACTGTCCCCTGATGCCTTAAGTTTGGAAGTTTTCTTTGATTTTCAGCCATTGGTGATCCCACATTGTAATTTGGCTTATTTGTAATAAAAAACAAATAAAAAAGTGTTGACTAAAATACATGTTGTTGCTTTCATAGCCCTTTTGGAATTTCATTAATACTGAAGAGCGGCCAAATTCAATTCGGAGAATTGCGCACTAAGTCCATGATGGACGATGCTTTCTCGAGATGTCATTTGATAATACACAGCAATGTGGTGAATAGGGATGTAAACAGTGATTTTTGATGTAAAACATGTAACTGATAGCACTGGCCCTAAATGACTGAATTGGTGGAAATGGGCCGTAAACTTAAGTACCCACCCCCAATCCCCAAATTTTCCTAAAATGACTGGGCCTTTGAGATATTCATTATCTCCCCTTTGCTACTGATCAGAGTCTAAAGTGGACACCCTCTGCAGGTAAGAAAAAGGGAGAGAACAAACCAATTAAGTCAGTTGTGTCATTTCTTATCAGATAACTGGCTTAGATAAAGATACTGACAGGCTCTAAAACAATCAAAATCATAAGGTTTCTACTGAAGCTGAATTTCGACCAAAACAGAGTCTACAGGTTATGATAAAACAGCAACTATGCATACCAGAAACTGCAAAAAAAGGGTATTTCATTTCTGAATGTGTTTGAGAAAGGTTCTACTGTGTTTTTGTTACAGTCAAAGCACTATTTTCTGAGTCTGGGGCATACTACAAGGTAAGAACTGAGCCCCAGACTAAAAAATCTCCATAAAAGAATCAGGGAGGAGTGTAACATTGCACTAGCCTTGTCATTCTCCACTATATAAAATGAAGTCAGCACAAGAAAACACTTTCTGGCTGCAAGAAACTACACTTACTTGGATAAGAAGAACTTCTTAACTTGCACATGTGCTGTCATCAGCAACTAGCAGCTAGACCTGGTGAGTATTCTGAGGTCATTTGCTACAGACTGGAAAAGAGAAAGAATCCTATCAGAATAATGTGGCCAAAGTACATTCTTGGACACACAGAAGGTCTTACAGTGCTGAAAAGGACATTGTTGTTAATATTAAGGACCTGGATAGGCTTTTGGGACATTTGCACAGCACAAATTTGAGATCTGTCTATGAGGCAACCTTTGCATCTATAGTGGTCATGGCACTGTTCATCATTTTTATTGAATTACCTATAATTTTTTCACAGAATGTGGCTCATGAGACAGGTCATAACATTTACACAGAGGTGGTTAAGGCAAAAATGGGCAAAATATCATATCAAGTACTCCTGTGAAAAATATTTAAATGGTCTCGTGCAAAATCAATGCGGTGTAATTTCAGACAAGCGCACACATTGCGATGCCGTACAAGCTTTTCACCAAAACCGATATCATCTGTGCGCCCTTGCCAAGCTCGACAACTGTTTTTGTTTAAAATATTCCTGTTGAACTGTCTTGGAATGCTGTTAATTGCTTTTTCTGGTACATTTTAATGCTTGATAGAATGCCTGTGCCACTGTGGAGTGGACTAGAGCCAAATTTTTGACTTCAGTAAAATTTTGCCCATTTCCCCAATAGAAAATTCATTCAAAATTGGGAAAAATGACCAAAAACAAAGCCAAACTAGCTTAAATTATACTCTTTAAGGCCATATTTAGATGTAAAAATATTCAAATCCTTGAAGATAAACAATATTTCCATCCCCAGTATGTGAATTAAATGTTTAAGGGCACAGGCTGCAGTCTGGTGTAAGAAAACTGTTTGTCGGCTTTAAATCGGACAATCATACGGTACCTACAGCGTATCATTTCCTGCGTAAATATGGACTGCGCGATGCAAAAAAACATTGTGGGTACTCATTCGACAAATAATAAGCTTTTCAAATTGCAGTGAATAAGACCTCAAAAGATGACTTGAATTTTTGGCGTTTTCCCTTAAGGCATCAGGGGACAGTTAATCGCAGCACTTTTTTGTCCGCGTCACACCAAGTTTTTGAATCGTTATCGACAACTCCAGGAGAAAGCGATAACTTTTGTTTTGGTTTCAAATTGCTCCACACATGCATGAAATCAAAACAGAATACCAAAGAAACACTTCTCTGTTTGCATAGGCTGACAGCAGCAGCATTTCACTTACCCCACCCACTAATTTTTACATACAAAAAATCATGACTCCACCTCACTTTGACAGATCCTGTGAATTTACTCCCAAAACACCAGTGCTTGGCACCTGTTGAAATGTCATGTACACTCAGTCACATGCAAAGAAATAGACAGAAAAGTATACCATAACCAGTAAACTTTTTCAGGAATCCTCTTTGAAAAACAGCCACTTTTTAGTGCCAAATTTACCTTCGTGAATTCAGATATGCCGCTGCACCTTGAACTTGCACAGCATCCAGACAGCCGGGGTTTTAGTTTCGTATTCCATTTCATAAAAGTACAGATACTCAGCAAATAAGCCCACATTGGCAAAAAATATCCACATATCACAATTTCTATGAGCAACCATGCCATTATTGACCCTCCTACTATAATATTTTGAAAAACGTCCACCCTCAAATGCGAAACTGTCCCCTGATGCCTTAAGTTTGGAAGTTTTCTTTGATTTTCAGCCATTGGTGATCCCACATTGTAATTTGGCTTATTTGTAATAAAAAACAAATAAAAAAGTGTTGACTAAAATACATGTTGTTGCTTTCATAGCCCTTTTGGAATTTCATTAATACTGAAGAGCGGCCAAATTCAATTCGGAGAATTGCGCACTAAGTCCATGATGGACGATGCTTTCTCGAGATGTCATTTGATAATACACAGCAATGTGGTGAATAGGGATGTAAACAGTGATTTTTGATGTAAAACATGTAACTGATAGCACTGGCCCTAAATGACTGAATTGGTGGAAATGGGCCGTAAACTTAAGTACCCACCCCCAATCCCCAAATTTTCCTAAAATGACTGGGCCTTTGAGATATTCATTATCTCCCCTTTGCTACTGATCAGAGTCTAAAGTGGACACCCTCTGCAGGTAAGAAAAAGGGAGAGAACAAACCAATTAAGTCAGTTGTGTCATTTCTTATCAGATAACTGGCTTAGATAAAGATACTGACAGGCTCTAAAACAATCAAAATCATAAGGTTTCTACTGAAGCTGAATTTCGACCAAAACAGAGTCTACAGGTTATGATAAAACAGCAACTATGCATACCAGAAACTGCAAAAAAAGGGTATTTCATTTCTGAATGTGTTTGAGAAAGGTTCTACTGTGTTTTTGTTACAGTCAAAGCACTATTTTCTGAGTCTGGGGCATACTACAAGGTAAGAACTGAGCCCCAGACTAAAAAATCTCCATAAAAGAATCAGGGAGGAGTGTAACATTGCACTAGCCTTGTCATTCTCCACTATATAAAATGAAGTCAGCACAAGAAAACACTTTCTGGCTGCAAGAAACTACACTTACTTGGATAAGAAGAACTTCTTAACTTGCACATGTGCTGTCATCAGCAACTAGCAGCTAGACCTGGTGAGTATTCTGAGGTCATTTGCTACAGACTGGAAAAGAGAAAGAATCCTATCAGAATAATGTGGCCAAAGTACATTCTTGGACACACAGAAGGTCTTACAGTGCTGAAAAGGACATTGTTGTTAATATTAAGGACCTGGATAGGCTTTTGGGACATTTGCACAGCACAAATTTGAGATCTGTCTATGAGGCAACCTTTGCATCTATAGTGGTCATGGCACTGTTCATCATTTTTATTGAATTACCTATAATTTTTTCACAGAATGTGGCTCATGAGACAGGTCATAACATTTACACAGAGGTGGTTAAGGCAAAAATGGGCAAAATATCATATCAAGTACTCCTGTGAAAAATATTTAAATGGTCTCGTGCAAAATCAATGCGGTGTAATTTCAGACAAGCGCACACATTGCGATGCCGTACAAGCTTTTCACCAAAACCGATATCATCTGTGCGCCCTTGCCAAGCTCGACAACTGTTTTTGTTTAAAATATTCCTGTTGAACTGTCTTGGAATGCTGTTAATTGCTTTTTCTGGTACATTTTAATGCTTGATAGAATGCCTGTGCCACTGTGGAGTGGACTAGAGCCAAATTTTTGACTTCAGTAAAATTTTGCCCATTTCCCCAATAGAAAATTCATTCAAAATTGGGAAAAATGACCAAAAACAAAGCCAAACTAGCTTAAATTATACTCTTTAAGGCCATATTTAGATGTAAAAATATTCAAATCCTTGAAGATAAACAATATTTCCATCCCCAGTATGTGAATTAAATGTTTAAGGGCACAGGCTGCAGTCTGGTGTAAGAAAACTGTTTGTCGGCTTTAAATCGGACAATCATACGGTACCTACAGCGTATCATTTCCTGCGTAAATATGGACTGCGCGATGCAAAAAAACATTGTGGGTACTCATTCGACAAATAATAAGCTTTTCAAATTGCAGTGAATAAGACCTCAAAAGATGACTTGAATTTTTGGCGTTTTCCCTTAAGGCATCAGGGGACAGTTAATCGCAGCACTTTTTTGTCCGCGTCACACCAAGTTTTTGAATCGTTATCGACAACTCCAGGAGAAAGCGATAACTTTTGTTTTGGTTTCAAATTGCTCCACACATGCATGAAATCAAAACAGAATACCAAAGAAACACTTCTCTGTTTGCATAGGCTGACAGCAGCAGCATTTCACTTACCCCACCCACTAATTTTTACATACAAAAAATCATGACTCCACCTCACTTTGACAGATCCTGTGAATTTACTCCCAAAACACCAGTGCTTGGCACCTGTTGAAATGTCATGTACACTCAGTCACATGCAAAGAAATAGACAGAAAAGTATACCATAACCAGTAAACTTTTTCAGGAATCCTCTTTGAAAAACAGCCACTTTTTAGTGCCAAATTTACCTTCGTGAATTCAGATATGCCGCTGCACCTTGAACTTGCACAGCATCCAGACAGCCGGGGTTTTAGTTTCGTATTCCATTTCATAAAAGTACAGATACTCAGCAAATAAGCCCACATTGGCAAAAAATATCCACATATCACAATTTCTATGAGCAACCATGCCATTATTGACCCTCCTACTATAATATTTTGAAAAACGTCCACCCTCAAATGCGAAACTGTCCCCTGATGCCTTAAGTTTGGAAGTTTTCTTTGATTTTCAGCCATTGGTGATCCCACATTGTAATTTGGCTTATTTGTAATAAAAAACAAATAAAAAAGTGTTGACTAAAATACATGTTGTTGCTTTCATAGCCCTTTTGGAATTTCATTAATACTGAAGAGCGGCCAAATTCAATTCGGAGAATTGCGCACTAAGTCCATGATGGACGATGCTTTCTCGAGATGTCATTTGATAATACACAGCAATGTGGTGAATAGGGATGTAAACAGTGATTTTTGATGTAAAACATGTAACTGATAGCACTGGCCCTAAATGACTGAATTGGTGGAAATGGGCCGTAAACTTAAGTACCCACCCCCAATCCCCAAATTTTCCTAAAATGACTGGGCCTTTGAGATATTCATTATCTCCCCTTTGCTACTGATCAGAGTCTAAAGTGGACACCCTCTGCAGGTAAGAAAAAGGGAGAGAACAAACCAATTAAGTCAGTTGTGTCATTTCTTATCAGATAACTGGCTTAGATAAAGATACTGACAGGCTCTAAAACAATCAAAATCATAAGGTTTCTACTGAAGCTGAATTTCGACCAAAACAGAGTCTACAGGTTATGATAAAACAGCAACTATGCATACCAGAAACTGCAAAAAAAGGGTATTTCATTTCTGAATGTGTTTGAGAAAGGTTCTACTGTGTTTTTGTTACAGTCAAAGCACTATTTTCTGAGTCTGGGGCATACTACAAGGTAAGAACTGAGCCCCAGACTAAAAAATCTCCATAAAAGAATCAGGGAGGAGTGTAACATTGCACTAGCCTTGTCATTCTCCACTATATAAAATGAAGTCAGCACAAGAAAACACTTTCTGGCTGCAAGAAACTACACTTACTTGGATAAGAAGAACTTCTTAACTTGCACATGTGCTGTCATCAGCAACTAGCAGCTAGACCTGGTGAGTATTCTGAGGTCATTTGCTACAGACTGGAAAAGAGAAAGAATCCTATCAGAATAATGTGGCCAAAGTACATTCTTGGACACACAGAAGGTCTTACAGTGCTGAAAAGGACATTGTTGTTAATATTAAGGACCTGGATAGGCTTTTGGGACATTTGCACAGCACAAATTTGAGATCTGTCTATGAGGCAACCTTTGCATCTATAGTGGTCATGGCACTGTTCATCATTTTTATTGAATTACCTATAATTTTTTCACAGAATGTGGCTCATGAGACAGGTCATAACATTTACACAGAGGTGGTTAAGGCAAAAATGGGCAAAATATCATATCAAGTACTCCTGTGAAAAATATTTAAATGGTCTCGTGCAAAATCAATGCGGTGTAATTTCAGACAAGCGCACACATTGCGATGCCGTACAAGCTTTTCACCAAAACCGATATCATCTGTGCGCCCTTGCCAAGCTCGACAACTGTTTTTGTTTAAAATATTCCTGTTGAACTGTCTTGGAATGCTGTTAATTGCTTTTTCTGGTACATTTTAATGCTTGATAGAATGCCTGTGCCACTGTGGAGTGGACTAGAGCCAAATTTTTGACTTCAGTAAAATTTTGCCCATTTCCCCAATAGAAAATTCATTCAAAATTGGGAAAAATGACCAAAAACAAAGCCAAACTAGCTTAAATTATACTCTTTAAGGCCATATTTAGATGTAAAAATATTCAAATCCTTGAAGATAAACAATATTTCCATCCCCAGTATGTGAATTAAATGTTTAAGGGCACAGGCTGCAGTCTGGTGTAAGAAAACTGTTTGTCGGCTTTAAATCGGACAATCATACGGTACCTACAGCGTATCATTTCCTGCGTAAATATGGACTGCGCGATGCAAAAAAACATTGTGGGTACTCATTCGACAAATAATAAGCTTTTCAAATTGCAGTGAATAAGACCTCAAAAGATGACTTGAATTTTTGGCGTTTTCCCTTAAGGCATCAGGGGACAGTTAATCGCAGCACTTTTTTGTCCGCGTCACACCAAGTTTTTGAATCGTTATCGACAACTCCAGGAGAAAGCGATAACTTTTGTTTTGGTTTCAAATTGCTCCACACATGCATGAAATCAAAACAGAATACCAAAGAAACACTTCTCTGTTTGCATAGGCTGACAGCAGCAGCATTTCACTTACCCCACCCACTAATTTTTACATACAAAAAATCATGACTCCACCTCACTTTGACAGATCCTGTGAATTTACTCCCAAAACACACTGATAGCACTGGCCCTAAATGACTGAATTGGTGGAAATGGGCCGTAAACTTAAGTACCCACCCCCAATCCCCAAATTTTCCTAAAATGACTGGGCCTTTGAGATATTCATTATCTCCCCTTTGCTACTGATCAGAGTCTAAAGTGGACACCCTCTGCAGGTAAGAAAAAGGGAGAGAACAAACCAATTAAGTCAGTTGTGTCATTTCTTATCAGATAACTGGCTTAGATAAAGATACTGACAGGCTCTAAAACAATCAAAATCATAAGGTTTCTACTGAAGCTGAATTTCGACCAAAACAGAGTCTACAGGTTATGATAAAACAGCAACTATGCATACCAGAAACTGCAAAAAAAGGGTATTTCATTTCTGAATGTGTTTGAGAAAGGTTCTACTGTGTTTTTGTTACAGTCAAAGCACTATTTTCTGAGTCTGGGGCATACTACAAGGTAAGAACTGAGCCCCAGACTAAAAAATCTCCATAAAAGAATCAGGGAGGAGTGTAACATTGCACTAGCCTTGTCATTCTCCACTATATAAAATGAAGTCAGCACAAGAAAACACTTTCTGGCTGCAAGAAACTACACTTACTTGGATAAGAAGAACTTCTTAACTTGCACATGTGCTGTCATCAGCAACTAGCAGCTAGACCTGGTGAGTATTCTGAGGTCATTTGCTACAGACTGGAAAAGAGAAAGAATCCTATCAGAATAATGTGGCCAAAGTACATTCTTGGACACACAGAAGGTCTTACAGTGCTGAAAAGGACATTGTTGTTAATATTAAGGACCTGGATAGGCTTTTGGGACATTTGCACAGCACAAATTTGAGATCTGTCTATGAGGCAACCTTTGCATCTATAGTGGTCATGGCACTGTTCATCATTTTTATTGAATTACCTATAATTTTTTCACAGAATGTGGCTCATGAGACAGGTCATAACATTTACACAGAGGTGGTTAAGGCAAAAATGGGCAAAATATCATATCAAGTACTCCTGTGAAAAATATTTAAATGGTCTCGTGCAAAATCAATGCGGTGTAATTTCAGACAAGCGCACACATTGCGATGCCGTACAAGCTTTTCACCAAAACCGATATCATCTGTGCGCCCTTGCCAAGCTCGACAACTGTTTTTGTTTAAAATATTCCTGTTGAACTGTCTTGGAATGCTGTTAATTGCTTTTTCTGGTACATTTTAATGCTTGATAGAATGCCTGTGCCACTGTGGAGTGGACTAGAGCCAAATTTTTGACTTCAGTAAAATTTTGCCCATTTCCCCAATAGAAAATTCATTCAAAATTGGGAAAAATGACCAAAAACAAAGCCAAACTAGCTTAAATTATACTCTTTAAGGCCATATTTAGATGTAAAAATATTCAAATCCTTGAAGATAAACAATATTTCCATCCCCAGTATGTGAATTAAATGTTTAAGGGCACAGGCTGCAGTCTGGTGTAAGAAAACTGTTTGTCGGCTTTAAATCGGACAATCATACGGTACCTACAGCGTATCATTTCCTGCGTAAATATGGACTGCGCGATGCAAAAAAACATTGTGGGTACTCATTCGACAAATAATAAGCTTTTCAAATTGCAGTGAATAAGACCTCAAAAGATGACTTGAATTTTTGGCGTTTTCCCTTAAGGCATCAGGGGACAGTTAATCGCAGCACTTTTTTGTCCGCGTCACACCAAGTTTTTGAATCGTTATCGACAACTCCAGGAGAAAGCGATAACTTTTGTTTTGGTTTCAAATTGCTCCACACATGCATGAAATCAAAACAGAATACCAAAGAAACACTTCTCTGTTTGCATAGGCTGACAGCAGCAGCATTTCACTTACCCCACCCACTAATTTTTACATACAAAAAATCATGACTCCACCTCACTTTGACAGATCCTGTGAATTTACTCCCAAAACACCAGTGCTTGGCACCTGTTGAAATGTCATGTACACTCAGTCACATGCAAAGAAATAGACAGAAAAGTATACCATAACCAGTAAACTTTTTCAGGAATCCTCTTTGAAAAACAGCCACTTTTTAGTGCCAAATTTACCTTCGTGAATTCAGATATGCCGCTGCACCTTGAACTTGCACAGCATCCAGACAGCCGGGGTTTTAGTTTCGTATTCCATTTCATAAAAGTACAGATACTCAGCAAATAAGCCCACATTGGCAAAAAATATCCACATATCACAATTTCTATGAGCAACCATGCCATTATTGACCCTCCTACTATAATATTTTGAAAAACGTCCACCCTCAAATGCGAAACTGTCCCCTGATGCCTTAAGTTTGGAAGTTTTCTTTGATTTTCAGCCATTGGTGATCCCACATTGTAATTTGGCTTATTTGTAATAAAAAACAAATAAAAAAGTGTTGACTAAAATACATGTTGTTGCTTTCATAGCCCTTTTGGAATTTCATTAATACTGAAGAGCGGCCAAATTCAATTCGGAGAATTGCGCACTAAGTCCATGATGGACGATGCTTTCTCGAGATGTCATTTGATAATACACAGCAATGTGGTGAATAGGGATGTAAACAGTGATTTTTGATGTAAAACATGTAACTGATAGCACTGGCCCTAAATGACTGAATTGGTGGAAATGGGCCGTAAACTTAAGTACCCACCCCCAATCCCCAAATTTTCCTAAAATGACTGGGCCTTTGAGATATTCATTATCTCCCCTTTGCTACTGATCAGAGTCTAAAGTGGACACCCTCTGCAGGTAAGAAAAAGGGAGAGAACAAACCAATTAAGTCAGTTGTGTCATTTCTTATCAGATAACTGGCTTAGATAAAGATACTGACAGGCTCTAAAACAATCAAAATCATAAGGTTTCTACTGAAGCTGAATTTCGACCAAAACAGAGTCTACAGGTTATGATAAAACAGCAACTATGCATACCAGAAACTGCAAAAAAAGGGTATTTCATTTCTGAATGTGTTTGAGAAAGGTTCTACTGTGTTTTTGTTACAGTCAAAGCACTATTTTCTGAGTCTGGGGCATACTACAAGGTAAGAACTGAGCCCCAGACTAAAAAATCTCCATAAAAGAATCAGGGAGGAGTGTAACATTGCACTAGCCTTGTCATTCTCCACTATATAAAATGAAGTCAGCACAAGAAAACACTTTCTGGCTGCAAGAAACTACACTTACTTGGATAAGAAGAACTTCTTAACTTGCACATGTGCTGTCATCAGCAACTAGCAGCTAGACCTGGTGAGTATTCTGAGGTCATTTGCTACAGACTGGAAAAGAGAAAGAATCCTATCAGAATAATGTGGCCAAAGTACATTCTTGGACACACAGAAGGTCTTACAGTGCTGAAAAGGACATTGTTGTTAATATTAAGGACCTGGATAGGCTTTTGGGACATTTGCACAGCACAAATTTGAGATCTGTCTATGAGGCAACCTTTGCATCTATAGTGGTCATGGCACTGTTCATCATTTTTATTGAATTACCTATAATTTTTTCACAGAATGTGGCTCATGAGACAGGTCATAACATTTACACAGAGGTGGTTAAGGCAAAAATGGGCAAAATATCATATCAAGTACTCCTGTGAAAAATATTTAAATGGTCTCGTGCAAAATCAATGCGGTGTAATTTCAGACAAGCGCACACATTGCGATGCCGTACAAGCTTTTCACCAAAACCGATATCATCTGTGCGCCCTTGCCAAGCTCGACAACTGTTTTTGTTTAAAATATTCCTGTTGAACTGTCTTGGAATGCTGTTAATTGCTTTTTCTGGTACATTTTAATGCTTGATAGAATGCCTGTGCCACTGTGGAGTGGACTAGAGCCAAATTTTTGACTTCAGTAAAATTTTGCCCATTTCCCCAATAGAAAATTCATTCAAAATTGGGAAAAATGACCAAAAACAAAGCCAAACTAGCTTAAATTATACTCTTTAAGGCCATATTTAGATGTAAAAATATTCAAATCCTTGAAGATAAACAATATTTCCATCCCCAGTATGTGAATTAAATGTTTAAGGGCACAGGCTGCAGTCTGGTGTAAGAAAACTGTTTGTCGGCTTTAAATCGGACAATCATACGGTACCTACAGCGTATCATTTCCTGCGTAAATATGGACTGCGCGATGCAAAAAAACATTGTGGGTACTCATTCGACAAATAATAAGCTTTTCAAATTGCAGTGAATAAGACCTCAAAAGATGACTTGAATTTTTGGCGTTTTCCCTTAAGGCATCAGGGGACAGTTAATCGCAGCACTTTTTTGTCCGCGTCACACCAAGTTTTTGAATCGTTATCGACAACTCCAGGAGAAAGCGATAACTTTTGTTTTGGTTTCAAATTGCTCCACACATGCATGAAATCAAAACAGAATACCAAAGAAACACTTCTCTGTTTGCATAGGCTGACAGCAGCAGCATTTCACTTACCCCACCCACTAATTTTTACATACAAAAAATCATGACTCCACCTCACTTTGACAGATCCTGTGAATTTACTCCCAAAACACCAGTGCTTGGCACCTGTTGAAATGTCATGTACACTCAGTCACATGCAAAGAAATAGACAGAAAAGTATACCATAACCAGTAAACTTTTTCAGGAATCCTCTTTGAAAAACAGCCACTTTTTAGTGCCAAATTTACCTTCGTGAATTCAGATATGCCGCTGCACCTTGAACTTGCACAGCATCCAGACAGCCGGGGTTTTAGTTTCGTATTCCATTTCATAAAAGTACAGATACTCAGCAAATAAGCCCACATTGGCAAAAAATATCCACATATCACAATTTCTATGAGCAACCATGCCATTATTGACCCTCCTACTATAATATTTTGAAAAACGTCCACCCTCAAATGCGAAACTGTCCCCTGATGCCTTAAGTTTGGAAGTTTTCTTTGATTTTCAGCCATTGGTGATCCCACATTGTAATTTGGCTTATTTGTAATAAAAAACAAATAAAAAAGTGTTGACTAAAATACATGTTGTTGCTTTCATAGCCCTTTTGGAATTTCATTAATACTGAAGAGCGGCCAAATTCAATTCGGAGAATTGCGCACTAAGTCCATGATGGACGATGCTTTCTCGAGATGTCATTTGATAATACACAGCAATGTGGTGAATAGGGATGTAAACAGTGATTTTTGATGTAAAACATGTAACTGATAGCACTGGCCCTAAATGACTGAATTGGTGGAAATGGGCCGTAAACTTAAGTACCCACCCCCAATCCCCAAATTTTCCTAAAATGACTGGGCCTTTGAGATATTCATTATCTCCCCTTTGCTACTGATCAGAGTCTAAAGTGGACACCCTCTGCAGGTAAGAAAAAGGGAGAGAACAAACCAATTAAGTCAGTTGTGTCATTTCTTATCAGATAACTGGCTTAGATAAAGATACTGACAGGCTCTAAAACAATCAAAATCATAAGGTTTCTACTGAAGCTGAATTTCGACCAAAACAGAGTCTACAGGTTATGATAAAACAGCAACTATGCATACCAGAAACTGCAAAAAAAGGGTATTTCATTTCTGAATGTGTTTGAGAAAGGTTCTACTGTGTTTTTGTTACAGTCAAAGCACTATTTTCTGAGTCTGGGGCATACTACAAGGTAAGAACTGAGCCCCAGACTAAAAAATCTCCATAAAAGAATCAGGGAGGAGTGTAACATTGCACTAGCCTTGTCATTCTCCACTATATAAAATGAAGTCAGCACAAGAAAACACTTTCTGGCTGCAAGAAACTACACTTACTTGGATAAGAAGAACTTCTTAACTTGCACATGTGCTGTCATCAGCAACTAGCAGCTAGACCTGGTGAGTATTCTGAGGTCATTTGCTACAGACTGGAAAAGAGAAAGAATCCTATCAGAATAATGTGGCCAAAGTACATTCTTGGACACACAGAAGGTCTTACAGTGCTGAAAAGGACATTGTTGTTAATATTAAGGACCTGGATAGGCTTTTGGGACATTTGCACAGCACAAATTTGAGATCTGTCTATGAGGCAACCTTTGCATCTATAGTGGTCATGGCACTGTTCATCATTTTTATTGAATTACCTATAATTTTTTCACAGAATGTGGCTCATGAGACAGGTCATAACATTTACACAGAGGTGGTTAAGGCAAAAATGGGCAAAATATCATATCAAGTACTCCTGTGAAAAATATTTAAATGGTCTCGTGCAAAATCAATGCGGTGTAATTTCAGACAAGCGCACACATTGCGATGCCGTACAAGCTTTTCACCAAAACCGATATCATCTGTGCGCCCTTGCCAAGCTCGACAACTGTTTTTGTTTAAAATATTCCTGTTGAACTGTCTTGGAATGCTGTTAATTGCTTTTTCTGGTACATTTTAATGCTTGATAGAATGCCTGTGCCACTGTGGAGTGGACTAGAGCCAAATTTTTGACTTCAGTAAAATTTTGCCCATTTCCCCAATAGAAAATTCATTCAAAATTGGGAAAAATGACCAAAAACAAAGCCAAACTAGCTTAAATTATACTCTTTAAGGCCATATTTAGATGTAAAAATATTCAAATCCTTGAAGATAAACAATATTTCCATCCCCAGTATGTGAATTAAATGTTTAAGGGCACAGGCTGCAGTCTGGTGTAAGAAAACTGTTTGTCGGCTTTAAATCGGACAATCATACGGTACCTACAGCGTATCATTTCCTGCGTAAATATGGACTGCGCGATGCAAAAAAACATTGTGGGTACTCATTCGACAAATAATAAGCTTTTCAAATTGCAGTGAATAAGACCTCAAAAGATGACTTGAATTTTTGGCGTTTTCCCTTAAGGCATCAGGGGACAGTTAATCGCAGCACTTTTTTGTCCGCGTCACACCAAGTTTTTGAATCGTTATCGACAACTCCAGGAGAAAGCGATAACTTTTGTTTTGGTTTCAAATTGCTCCACACATGCATGAAATCAAAACAGAATACCAAAGAAACACTTCTCTGTTTGCATAGGCTGACAGCAGCAGCATTTCACTTACCCCACCCACTAATTTTTACATACAAAAAATCATGACTCCACCTCACTTTGACAGATCCTGTGAATTTACTCCCAAAACACCAGTGCTTGGCACCTGTTGAAATGTCATGTACACTCAGTCACATGCAAAGAAATAGACAGAAAAGTATACCATAACCAGTAAACTTTTTCAGGAATCCTCTTTGAAAAACAGCCACTTTTTAGTGCCAAATTTACCTTCGTGAATTCAGATATGCCGCTGCACCTTGAACTTGCACAGCATCCAGACAGCCGGGGTTTTAGTTTCGTATTCCATTTCATAAAAGTACAGATACTCAGCAAATAAGCCCACATTGGCAAAAAATATCCACATATCACAATTTCTATGAGCAACCATGCCATTATTGACCCTCCTACTATAATATTTTGAAAAACGTCCACCCTCAAATGCGAAACTGTCCCCTGATGCCAAAGCTGTTGAGCTATGTACACAGTTTCCAGCCTGTGCACATGGGGAAATTTCTTCATAAGTAAGAGTAGGGATCAAATTCAGTGTCTAAATACTGTTTGGCAATTATGAAAGCAATATCTTGAATTCAGTGTATTGTTTTTGTGTCATTGTGGAGAAATATGAATTAATTCATGGTCACATGACCTGGATATCAAGGGATGTAACTGAAAATACGAAACTACTGCTATACGAATTTATCGCTACACTTTCTGTTTAAAATAGCTGTCAGACTTCATTTGGATATTGCTAAAAAAGTAAACGGCTGGCAGGGGTCAATTTCTAGCCCCCTTTCATTTTTGGTCGGTGTACAATAGAGCTGAATGCTGACAATTGTCCTTGCAAATGCAGTGTGCTGCCAGGGCTTCCTTGAAAACAGCAGAAAATGGTAAAAAAAAGCAGCAGAAGTGGGTGGGGTAGGATTTGTTTACATAGCCACTACATTGGCTGTACAGTGTACAAGCTATAGAAACCAGCTTCAAATTATTCTGTGGCAAGTCACAATGCAGTGATAACACAAAAGAGAAGGGTTGCAAAGTGTACTATTTGTTACGGCTCAAAAAACTTCGTCCGCTGCGTGTCCGAGTCTCGCCGACAGCTTGGAATAGTGGTTTGCTACCATTAACCAATATGTCAAATTTCAAAGTGCCATTTATGACAATCTTTTTTATCTACTCCTTTACCAGAATCAATATTTAGACAAAAACACTATTGTTTCTGATGAAATTGGGTCATAAAACTGAAATTTGTATGTAAGCCTACAGGTAGGGTCTGAGGCAAGGGAGACAACTCCAAAATCAGAATTTTAGTCTAGATGTTTGTTAATCATTTTGGTGCTGTCAAAGCTTATTCAATCTTAAATTAAAGGTGATTAAACCCATTTTGACCAATATTTTGGGCATTTCGTGTACAAACGATAGATTTTAAATGATTAATTTTCTCTCATTTTCAGCTTGGAAAGCCGTTATACTGAAATAGTGTTGATTAGTCGCAAAGCACCGTATTCCATGCTGTCAGCGAGACTTTGATGCGCAGCGGACAAGGTTTTTTGAGCCGTAACAAATAGTTACAGGTAACCAACTGTTGTTAACCTAGTTTAAACAGGAAATCCCAAACTAAGGCACTGGCAAATAGTGCACGCCCACATCAGTCGTCTGCCTAAATTGGTGCATATGATGAGGGCCCTCACTGTTTGCAAGAAAGAGTCATTTTTTATAATAAATTACTATAAACAACCCAACGCGTAAAATAATTGTGCCTTGTTTAAGTTTTTTGTTTTTGTTTGGTTTTCTTGCACGGGGGGGTGGGGGGGGGGATTTACTGCCCTTTCGAGATTATTTCACTGATATCGAGCTGATTTTTGCATCATAGGTGGCAAAACTGGAGTATCCGGAGAAAAACACCCTGACCTCCAGTTGCAGAACTTGGTGTATCACATCGTGTGACCCGAGGCAGGCTCCCCACCACAACCTTGACAGAACTAATGATTAAGAGTCAGCTCTCTATCCAATAGGCCAAAAGAGGCTCGTAATTGTGTCTTGTATGCTGGGGTATCCACAGCTTCTCTCAGCTGAGATTGACTGCTAGCAGCTGTGGTGTGAGCTAATAATGACAATTATTACTGTTTTTCTTTGATTCCACAATTAAACTTATCATAATAAGGTGGAATTACTACCAATTTGACACTTTTGAGAAAAGTCATATTTGTCTTAAAGGTAGCAGTACACAGTTTCCAGCCTGTGCACATGGGGAAATTTCTTCATAAGTAAGAGTAGGGATCAAATTCAGTGTCTAAATACTGTTTGGCAATTATGAAAGCAATATCTTGAATTCAGTGTATTGTTTTTGTGTCATTGTGGAGAAATATGAATTAATTCATGGTCACATGACCTGGATATCAAGGGATGTAACTGAAAATACGAAACTACTGCTATACGAATTTATCGCTACACTTTCTGTTTAAAATAGCTGTCAGACTTCATTTGGATATTGCTAAAAAAGTAAACGGCTGGCAGGGGTCAATTTCTAGCCCCCTTTCATTTTTGGTCGGTGTACAATAGAGCTGAATGCTGACAATTGTCCTTGCAAATGCAGTGTGCTGCCAGGGCTTCCTTGAAAACAGCAGAAAATGGTAAAAAAAAGCAGCAGAAGTGGGTGGGGTAGGATTTGTTTACATAGCCACTACATTGGCTGTACAGTGTACAAGCTATAGAAACCAGCTTCAAATTATTCTGTGGCAAGTCACAATGCAGTGATAACACAAAAGAGAAGGGTTGCAAAGTGTACTATTTGTTACGGCTCAAAAAACTTCGTCCGCTGCGTGTCCGAGTCTCGCCGACAGCTTGGAATAGTGGTTTGCTACCTATAGGGTGAGGGAACCAGAACACAGGAAAAAGCTGACTGTATCTCTGATTTGTGTTTAAAAAAATACACCTGAGGATCCAAAATAACATAGAAAGAGAAGTCTAAAACCGGAACCACTTTTCCAATCTAATTGGCTTGCAGCCGTCGCTGCAAGCCAAAAAAAAATATCTGGTTATAAAGCTGACTTTAACCCATATATGCCTAGCCGCCCTTTTGGGGGACATTGGCATACAGTGCAGTCATAGATCAGATGATTTCCAGACACTTCGGCCCCACTACCACCTCGGCCCCTAGACAGGTCGGCCCAAAACCAAGTCGGCCCTAGACACCTCGGCCCTAGTCACCTCGGCCCTAGACACCTCGGCCCCACTGTCACCTCGGCCCCTAGACATCTCGGCCCCAAAGACACCTCGGCCCCACTTTTGATATTTGAGCATTTATATCATGTTAAAATCGGCCCCGCCCATCGGGACTTCAAGAAACCGACAGCCTGTTGCATGAGTACTGGTAAACCGCTTAGAGGTTCTAAACCTGGCCAGGAAAAGCGGTGCTAGTCGGACCGTTCATGCTTATAAACCCTATTGGTTTTATTGGGCTGCAGGGCTTGAGATGCCATTTCATCTCAATGCCGGGTAAAATTTCCACAAAATTGGAGGCAACGTCTCCAAAATGACCGATGCAGTGTTGATTGGAGCGTTACACGTCAAATCTAACAAACAAAACACCATGTTAACAAACCCGTGTAAAGAAGACCCCGCTAAACACCAGTTTATATGGGAAGAACTGGGGCTCATAGAGGCATACATTATTTACATCACGAAGACACGCCTTTATAGTTTTGACCCCTTGAACCCCACTTTTATATAGTAAAATTGGGGTTTACAGGGGTAAACCTTATTTTTCTTATTTGAGCTGAAATAAAAAAAAAAATATCATCCTCTTATAATGTTCGTTTTTTCGGCGGTAGAGTTTACAATGCATTTGTATATGCATGTTTACGTAATTCTTGTTTCTGCTCCAAGATGCAGGTTTGTTGCTTGTTTGTTTTGAGGTTTAACGTCCCCGTTAACACTGTAAAGGTCATTTTGGAGACGTTGCTTCCAATTTTGTGGGACTTTTACCCGACATTGAGATGAGATGACATCTCAAACCCTGTCGCCCAATGAAACCAATGGGGTTTATAAGCATGGACGGTCCGACTCGTGCGCATCGCTTTGCGTTTATAATAAATATAACAACGCATACACGACATTTTCAGGTTAACTTCGACTACACTCTTAAGGACAACTAATCCCAAGCCGCCTTCAGCCGTGACGGTGACCTTGAGTCAGCATCACGAAAAGTGGGGTTTAGCGGGTTGTTCTAATTGTGAATATTTGATACTGATAGTCAAGGAGCCTTTTCTACAAGAATATATTGGGCCATGAAGACTTTGCACTCGGTGCACATCCAGATCCATCTGATCTGGATCTACACTGTCATTCAGTTTGCGAATTTGAAATGAATACAATATACCTGTATCAAGTAATTTGAGGGTCTGATAGTCAGAAATGTGACTAATAAATAAATAAATTATACAGTATACTTGTTACTGTCCGTCTTTAAATATGAGAAGCCTCCGTGGCGCAGTGGTTACGCTACTCGCCTTGTAAACCAGGGGTCGCAGGATCGATCCCGGGCTTCTCCAGACTTTCGGATGAGTCTTAAAACCGAAGTCCCGTCTCCGTATGACCTTAGTTGTCGGTGGGACGTAAAACTCAAACACTCACTCACTCACTCTTTAAATATGAGCTGAAATGACAATCAAATAAGAATTTCTAAATGTGTGAAAATTGATAACAATGGAAATATACTGAGCAATTCCTACAAAAATACGAGTAGTGAAGACTTTGTACACACTGATCTACACTGTTTGCCACTAATATATACATATAGTATACATGTATCAAGTAATTTGAGCGGCTGATAGTAAGAAATGTAACTAATAAATAAATAAATAAAGTATACAATATATTCGCAACTGTCTTTAATAAGAGCCAGAATGACAATCAAATGTGTGAAAATTTATAACAATGATCTGTTTATCATCAAGGATCTCTTTATTGGGGTAAAGAGATTAGCAACGCCTGGTTGTTTATTGCGCTTCACACTTAACTAATTTAAGTCAATAATTAATTGTTCTTGTAAAAGTTTTTGCTTAATAGTGTACTAACCTGAAATTCATTAATCCTTACCCCGCTGAACACGATAATCCTTATCTTTGCAAACAGTGTAAATCCTGATCAGATTGTTTCTGCCCTCTGAACCGGATCTACACCGTATTACGTGTAGTTTTTGAATTGCATGCATACATTATATTAATTGGTTTACTTACGAGGATAATTCTAGTTCAGCGAACCTGAATACTGATAATTACCTAATAAATAAATAAATAAATAAATTGTTTGTTTGTATTGGAGTGCAACGGCCCAGTCAACAATATTTTAGTTCATTTTCGAGCCGGTCAGTTTACCTATCCACACTTAACCGGGGCAGGCTTACTTTGGTGTCTTTGGTGGGTGGAGTAAGTTAATTGTATCGATTCCTGATCTTTGTTTTACTTCTACTTTATACGTAAGCTGTTAACCATTACAGTGCACATTATTTTCGCCAGAAAGTGACAGCTGCCCTTCTTGAATCAGCAGAAGGGAGAGAATGACCGAAGAAAAGATTTCATAATCAATCTCCACGAAAGAAAGTTGCCGACCCCGGTAGGTATCGAACCCGCGTCCTCCTGATCACCAGTCATAAGCGCATCCGACTTAACTACCAAGGCCGGATAAAAAATAAATTAATAAATAAATATATATAAATATATTAACAGATATAAGGTTATCCCCCATCATCACCATGGTTGACGAAACCGAGGAATGATTTTTTTTTTTTTTTTTTTAGTTTTACGGCCCCATCCACCGATCCATCTAGATGTCCATCTAATTAGTAAGGCTAACTTTATTTTTATTTGCTGATTTGATTATTTTGAAATTAATTTAAAAAGTATTTTAGCGGTGTGGAATTATTTCGGATAATAAAAAACCCTATAGATGATCAAAAGAGCAAAAATGTAGAAAAAAGAGCCTGCTCTAAAGCATGCAATTAGAATTATACATTGAAATAAAAGAGGGGAATTTTCAAATATATCTTCCATTCTTCTTAAATTTACCTATAAACTTTCTATTTAGTATAATAAATATATATTCAAATATTCGTGGCTCCCTATCAAAATAATCAAATCAGCAAATAAAAACAAAATAATAATAAAAAAAAAAACTCATCGGGCATCCAACTCGATCTCTTATTTAAGTGGAAGGCCCGTGAAAAGCAAAGTGGGGCCGAAGTGTCTAGGTATATGGGGCCGACGTGTCTAGGGGCCGAGGTGTCCAGGGGCCGACCCGTCTAGGGTTTCAATTTTATGTGGGGCCGAGGTGGTTTTGGGGCCGAGGTGTCTAGGGGCCGAAGTGTCTAGGGGCCGAGGTGGTTTTGGGGCCGAAGTGTCCTGTTACCGATCAGATGATCTGGGTCTACACTATTTTCTGACACTACATACATATTTTCAACATTCACCGCAAACCGTCAAAACAAACCTGGGATTCCTAAAATTGGAAATGGACCACTCCAAACCGATTAGGTGGAAGATTCCATTGTCATATATGGGTTAAGAATGAGTGAGTGTTTAAGTTTTACGTCCCACCAACAGCTAAGGTCATACGGAGACGGGACCTCGGTTTAACGACTCATCCGAAAGTCTGGGTTAAGAATGCATTTCAGTGTGTTTGAGCAGGCTGATTTGGGTCTTACATGGTCGTGGTTTTCTTATAACGGGGATCATATAGGTGCCAGGGATATGGCTTTCTGTCTGTAGGTTCCTCTTGATTCACTGCTTGTATGAGCGAGCAGCGAAGGTTCTGGCGAGACTGCGCGGATGCGCAGGCTCGCCTGAACCTTCGCTGCTCGCATAGGCGATAAGAACCAAAATCGCTTGACGGGGCCGATATAGTCTTATAATAATAGTAGGCGGCCCCGTCCACCGGGGCTTGAAGAAATAGATGGGCTGCAAGATGCTTCCACGCAGAGCTGAAACCGACCGCACATGGGTACTGGTAAACCGCTTAGTGGATCTAAGCCTGTCCAGGCAAAGCAGTGGGAGTCGGCCCGTTCGTGCTAACAAACCATATTGGTTTCATTGGGCGACAGGGCTTGAGATGTCATTTCATCTCAAGGTTGGGTAAAAGTCCAACAAAACTGGAAGCAACGTCACTCCAAAATGACCTTTACAGTGTTGACGGGGACGGACGTTTAACAAACTTCAAATCAGACAAACAAACAAACTAATAATAATAGTTAAAGGTACAATTTTACAAATACAGCTGTTTGTTCGTTTGTATAGGAGTTTAACGGCCCAGGAAACACTATTTTAAGTCAATTTTTTTAGCCTGTCAGTTAACCTATCCACACTTTTCCTGGACAGGTTTATACGTAAGCGATTAACCAGTACAGTGCACATTCTTTCGCCAGAAACTGACAACTGCCCTTCTTGAACCAGCGGAAGGGACAGTTGAAAAGATTGCATGATCAATTTTCACGAAAGAATGTTGCCGATCCCGACAGATTTCGAACCCGCGTCCTCCTGATCACCATTCAGACTCGCATCGGACTGAGCTACCGAGACCGGCACAGCTGTTTGTTTGTTTGTTTGATATGAGGTTTAAAGTCCCCTTCAACACTGTTTAGGTCATTTTGGAGACGTTGCTTCCAAGTTTGTGGGACTTTTACCCCGAAATTGAGATGAAATGACAATTCAAGCAAAGTCGCCCAATGAAACAAATAAGGGTTATAAGCATGCACGGTCCGACTCGCACCGCTTTGCCTGGGCAGGCTTAGATCCTCTGAGCGGTTTACCAGTACTCTAACCCCGGTATCCGTGACGGTGTCTTCAGAGGTATTCCGATTTCTCTTCAGGTTCTTCAGACACCCGCCGTAGGTGTAGATTTTACCTGAACGCGGAAATAGAAAAAAAGGAAATCTACACCAAACGGATAGTTGGCCACCCTACCAGTACTCGTGTGCAGTTGGTTTCAGCTCTGCGTGGAAGCATCATGCAGCCCACCTATTTCTTCAAGCCCCGATGGGCGGGGGGCCAGGCACAGCTGTTTGTAGATTTAGTTATACTTAACTTTTATCTTGCCCATACCTTTGCAAACAGTGCAGATCCAGATCAGATGGCTTCCAAAGAAGCCATCTGATCAGGATCTACACGGTTTGACATTCAGTTTATGGATTTGTAAGAATAAATTAAATCAAGTGATCTGATTGGCTGATAGTCAGAAATGGGTGTGGCTAAACGGAATATTCAGCAGGTCAAGGGTTAAGGGGAAATCTTATACCTTCAGGACTGGCAGCTCTCTCTGAAATATTTAATCTCCTTTACTAAAAGAAGCCTGCTCAATCGGTTCCGGAGGCGACCCCCTTTTTCGGAGGGGCTAAGCAAGTCGGACCGTACATGCATACAAACCCTATTGGTTTCATTGGGCCGTGACAATTTCATCTCAATGTCGGGTATCAGACAACACGTGGTAGAAAATAATATTAGGTGATTTTTTTTTCTTTGGTGTAACGTCCCTTTCAAGATTATTTCACTTATACCGAGCCGATCGGTAGTATATGGTAGGAATAACATTAGGATTTTGTTTATGTATGTAATTAATTTGATGTTTGACGTCCCGTAAACACTGTATCGGTCATTTTGGAGACGTTGCTTCAAATTTTCTGGGACTTTTTGAAATGACATCTCGATTATGCGCTACGACAATATATTCCACCTAATGAGTTTAGAGTGATCCATTTCCAATTATAGGGCTGTCAAGTGTTAGCAGTAAGTTTTGGAAAAGATGAAAGTACTTTTTAGCAAACAGTGAAGACTAAGATCAGACGCCGCTTTTTGCGGCGTCTGATCTGGGTCTGCACTGTTTGCCAATATCTCAAAAGGGCCGCTATGCATATATGGGTTAAAAGGCATGCCACCCCTATACTTAGAAACACATATTCTTTGCCCGGCACTTTCAAGAACGCTTAGAAAAGTGATGATACTCTGCCCTTATGACAGTTTGAGCAAATTTTACCCAGCCCACAAAGAACGCCGATCAAACGTTGGACCTATATCTACACGACGCTACCAAGTCGTATCGATATCGGCCCTACGTTGACCCGCCGTTTTGTTGTGCCCAGGTATTTGGGGGGCTAGATAACTTGAGATCAAAATGAATTCCTGTATACCAAAACCATTAAGCCCGCGTGAAGACAGTCTATGAAATGGTTGCCAACATTCACGCGAGATTCGCCGAGCATCTACAGCTCAAAAAGCCCTATCATATGAGCCTCAGGCTCAGTCGCCAAGTACCCAATATCGGACTTCGACACGCTTATAAATATTTCGTCAAATCGAATGAGGTGGATCACCATTTCTGCAAAGCAACTATGTTCTCGGGAAGTGCCGGTTGACAGAAAACTCTCCTTGGCCTCGTAGATGTATGTCGAAGTTGATCCACGTTGGCGGTTGATGTTGAAATTAAAAGTTACAGGCCTGAAAAGAAACGGACCAATGGACATGTGGCGTTTAAGTAACGCCGCAGCGACGTCGCTATAACGTCAAGACGGTGCATCAACGTTAATGCGACGCTTAGCACTGAAATACTGGGACTTTTCATGATGCTTCCACGATTGGAAAACCACAGTGGATCTAAATAAGTTCTGAAGTTAGAGCCTTTGGAAGCAAGGAATACACCAAATAAACGAAAATAGCAGACTCGGAGTCTGTTCATGACCAGTACTGAAATGTGCAACACCGGCCACGCCCTCTAGCACCGGCTTAAGCAGAACCACAGGGGCCCGGCGCATTTTTTTTTGTGATTTGGAAAATGTATAAAGAAAAAAAATGGGAAATGATACTAAATATAGACTATTTAGTATCATTTCCCATTTTTTTTCTTTATACATTTTCCAAATCACAAAAAAAATGCGCCGGGCCCCTGTGAGCAGAACTCTATTTACAAAATGATACCAAATGAACTCAATGATCCCAAAGGACCAAAAAAAAAAAAAAATTGCACTATGTTGATGTACGGGGAGACGTTTTACGGCCGCCACACGGCACAACACCAGCTACAGTGAAAATAAATAAGTTCTGAAGTGAGATCCTTTGGCAGCAAGGAATACACAAAATAAACGAAAATAGCAGACTCGGTTTTATTGAGTCTGTTCATGACCAGTACTGAAATGTGCAACGCCGGCCACGCCTTCTAGCACCGGCTTAAGCAGAACTCTATTTACAAAATGATACCAAATGAACTCAATGATCCCAAAGGACCAGAAAATATAATCTGCACTATGATGATGTACGGGGAGACGTTTTACAGCCGCCACACGGCACAACACCAGATACAGTGAAAATAAATAAGTTCTGAAGTGAGATCCTTTGGAACCAAGGAATACACAAAATAAACGAAAATAGCAGACTCGGTTTTATTGAGTCTGTTCATGACCGGTACTGAAATGTGCAACGCCGGCCACGCCCTCTAGCACCGGCTTAAGCAGAACTCTATTTACAAAATGATACCAAATGAACTCAATGATCCCAAAGGACCAGAAACTATAATCTGCACTACGATGATGCCCAGGCAAAGCGGTGCGAGTCGGACCGTCCATGCTTATAAACCCTATTGGTTGCATTCAGCGGCAGGGCTTGAGATGTCATTTCATCTCAATGTCGGGTAAAAGTCCAACAAAATTGGAAGCAACGCCTCCAAAATGACTTTTACAGTGTTGACGGAGACGTTAAACCTCAAATCAAACAAACAAATCAAACATCTCAGAAACCACATGGTCGATTGAAGTCAAATTTCAAATGAAGCATCCATGGGATGGGTGAACGAAACTTTGTTCACGGGGTCCATGTCCATATAAAGTAAAAGCCCCTCAAAAATCGTCTCCGGGACCAGTAGATAGATTGTCATGAAACATGATGTGCAGCATGGGGACTAGGGCCAATCATTGTTCAAATAATGACCTCTGGGTGACCTTGGCCTATTTTAGGCGAAGGTCATATTCGGTCGCATGAACTTTTGTGTGGGAAAAAGGCAAAACCTTGTATTGTTTTGGAAACCATTGCAGCCTGTGATCTGAAAATTAGAAGATGCAGTTAGCTATGTGAGTAAATATAAATTACATGAGTATTCATGGCCAATGTAATTCCTTAACATTGGCCAAAGGCCATGCAGGTATGAAAATTAAAAACATTTTCCTCAGAAACCGCTAGGCTATATGAATTTAATATGAAAGCTTTTGGAATGAAGGAAATGGATACTATCTAGTTTGATCACATGACCAATATGGCCGCCATGTCCAGCCATCCAGAAATCTTCTCTGGAATCAATTGGCCGATTATCAGGAAACTTGGTATGTAGCATTGGGGACACGAGTTAATAATAGTTTGTTCAAATGATGACCCCTGAATGACCTTGAACGACTTTGGGCCAAGGTCAGATTTGGTTGTATCAGCTTTTTTTTTTATCTACCTTCATATACTGATTTGGTCATATTTGACCATGACCTCAGTTAACTGGGTGGATAAATTTAGGATTTAGCTAAAAGGTGTGTGTGTGTGTTGGGGAGTTGGGGGAGGGTGGAGGGGCGGGGCACTACATGAGTCCTTAAAACTTACAATCTAATTAACAGAGGTATACCTTAAACGCATACCTCTGGGTCGCAGTCTATACTGTACGGGCTTTGATCTGCTCTGAGGTCTTGACATCTACCGCAGACGAGGGAAGACCATTCCACTGAGGAATACATGTTGTTCCCGGAAAAAAGGATGCTTCAGGGCATCACTGTAAGCCTGGTACCTACGATATTGTGTCGCAGGGGGGGGGGGGGGGGGGGCAAGTACTTATCTTTATCAAGATACACTATACCCGATTGTATATTATGAAAGAAGGTTAAAGAGGCCCCAGAGGCGGGCACTCTAATTTCCTAAGCATATCATTGGCGCTACTCTTATTATGCCACCGTCGACAGGTTCATTGCGCTGCTGTCTTCTGTACCTTCTCAACCTGCTTAGCCTGAGTTTTAAGAGCCAAATGGGTGATGCAAACTCAAGTTTAGGGCGAACCAATGTTTTGTATGCAACACCCTTTGTCTGCCTAGATGCAAAAGCCAAATTATGTCTAAGAAATCATAAAACTAGGAAAAAGCCTGAAGGTGTCTCAAGTTTCAGCCGAGCGAGGATCGAACCCATAGCGGTTAGAGACCTACTGATTAAGTATTGCAACTTTTACCAATCAGGACACAGAGACCCATCAGCACAAATGTGTTCTTACATTACAATGTAATATTGGGCCCCAGCCAATTGGGGCTTGGAGAAAAAGAAAGGGCTCCATTGTGCTTCCATGCAGAGCTGAAACTTACCGCCCATGAGTACTGGTAACCGCTAAGAGGGTCTAAGCCTTCCTAGGCAAAGTGGTGCAAGTCGGACCGTCACTACACATACACGTAAACCCTTTTAGTTTGTTTGGGTGGCAGTGCTTGAGATGACATTTCATCTCTATTTGTCGGGTAAAAGTCCCACAAAATTGAAAGCAACGTCCACAAAATGACCTAAATAGTGTTGACAGGGACGTAAAACCTCAATTCATACAAACAATACAATAACTTTAGTTCGTTTCTTAAATGTAACTAGGGCTGGCTAATCGGAGCTGAAAAGATAATCGATTATTAGTCCCGTCATTGCGATCGATAATCGATTAGTAATCGCTATGTTTTTTGTCATAATTTTACCTGTCTGGCTTTCTTCTGAGCATGACTCTTACCATATGTTGCACTTTACCATATGTATATTTGAACAGAAAGGCCTGAGCAAACAGTGTAGACCCAGATGAGACGCCGCACAATGCGGCGTCTCATCAGGGTCTGCACTGTTTGCCACCCATCCAGCTGTTTTAGGCATAACTTTGGGTAGTAAATTGTACCTATCAAGAAAATCGATTAAAAGCAAATCAGAAATGATAATCGTTGTTGTTGAATTTATCGATCGATTGATCGATTATACGATTAATCGTGTCATCCTTACATGTAACCTGGGTTGGTCTTGAATTTCAAGCGAGTGTATAAGAAATAGAATCCCTCTGCCTCAACTTGAAGATGTAGGCCATTCCAAACCTTTGCTTTTCCTCTCAATATTCGTTCATGTCCGTCCTGATCCCAACTCACCTTGTGAAATACGCCAGACATGGCTGTAAAATATATACCCGTAAACAAAATGATAATGGAATATGACTAATTTGAAAGTGTAAGTTATATCGAGCCGATCAGTTTTCATTATGAAAACAAGCCAATACAAATACATTGTAAATGTTCACGAAAATTTAATATGAAAACTTGTGATATTTTTCTTATTTCTGCTCAAAATGTTTCCTATATAAAGTAAGTTTTACAAGGGACTCCATTATGCGATTACCTACTTAGGTCACATCTGGCTACTCATATCCAGTTATCCCTACTTGAAATACATCTGGCAGTCTCCTTCATCTGTTGGAAGCTATCGTCTTAATTGATATGAAGCACTACGAAAGTAACAATATCTGTCACAAGACAGCGTAGCACGCTTGCATTCAGCTTGTAAAATGGAAGTTCCAAATCTGCCCACGCTTTGTTTGTAGTGAAACTTTACACATTTTATATTTGATGGCTTACAAGTCCAGGATTTGTAAAATATCCATTATGGAAAATATATAGGTGAAAGCAGAGCACCTTGTAGTATTCCCAATTTAAGTTCATATTTTCGTTATAATTTGATATTAATTTTTTGTTGGTTTTCTTAGTCCGTCATCTTTACCTTAAATACCTTTACCTTTTGGACCAATATATCATCGATCATCTTGCTGAGTTTTAGCTTGATTCATATCCGAACTTGGAAAATATGAGATTAAGAACAACATCTGTAACGCAAAACTCTTTAACTTTGCTGATACAAACGCAGTCACCAACGCTAATGTCGTCGTCTGATGTTTTGCCATCTTAACTCATTGCTCCAGATTTATAGGAAATTAACAAGAATAATTTAAGGATATTTACATGATTTCTCATTAACAACAAACGTGGGAACTTGTTAGAATCGCCTACAATTTTTGAGAAACACCAGAACTTTCTTCATAACGCATACTTACTATGCATGGCAGAAATAGTTAGCAAACCGAGTGACCTACGCATTGCAATTGTTCTGCCATTTTGTGACACAGACCTTGTGTTACTCAAGTTATTTTTGGACGGAAATTTAGAGCAGTCATTATATTCTATTTTACAGAACAAACAGCGGTAGCAAAAGTAAGAAATATTCTGCGAACGAAAGTTCGGCACTGTTCCGTTCTCTTTCATTTTTTGAATGATTTATTCCCTGAACGCCAAGCTAAGGATTATTTTCTCGCATCTGGATACATGTTTATTTATACATGACGGTTGACTCTCAATATAATGAAATGGACCGTGACGCGCTTGCACAATGCTACTTCTGATTGGTCATTATTTTTAAACTGTATGACGCAGTTAGGAACAAACCGTGGTTTCCCAGTTGTCTAGCTGGTTTGCTAAGCCTACTATACTTACTTTCGTCTCTTGCAGGAGGACCCTCTGTGCTTAATAAATGTACTATAGTCTTTTCTCTCTGTCCAGACAGCATCAACATTCTCTGTATAATGTACTCAGTGCTGAAGTTCCGTTTTCCACTTTCTCCATTGCTGATTACTGAAAGGACATTGTCAAGAAGGCTGTATTAGGAGGTCAAAAGTTTGATCACCGCGGGGTTTGGTGTGTGTGTGTGTAAATTCGGGTTTAACGTCGCTTTCAACAATTTTCAGTCATATCACGACGGTGTCTGGTTGCGACAGGGCGGTCAATGCTCACTTTTATAGTGCTGCCTCACTGAAGTATCATGTACCAGACACATTACATGAACCGCGGGGTTCGGTAACGTTCTTTCACGGAGATGAATAATGATTCTCCCTTCCGCCAATTCAAGAAGGACAATCGTCAGATTCTGGCGAGAGAATGGACATTGTACTGATTGACCGCTTATGTATAATTAGAAAAACTGTGGCTAGGCGATACTTGGGGCCTGGACTCAGGTGAGGGATCATAGGCCGAACTGACCTCTTGAAGTTCGATTTTTGCTCAGTTTTTCCATAGTTAAACATGACTGAGCACTAGAATAACTAGTTAAAAAGCTTATTCTTGTTTAGCCCGTTTATGGAAAGGGGCTGTATAGCCATCACAACTACTTTTATTTATAAGCTTTCTAGACATGATTGATCTTTTTGAACAGGTTAAGCTAGTGCTCAACCATGTTTAACTATGGAAAACTGTGTAAAAATCGAACTTCAAGAGGTCAGTTCGGCCCATGATCACTCACCTGAGTCCAGGCCCCAAGTATCTGTGAACTGATCAGCTCAACTTGGGCTCAATAGTGACTCCCGATCATACCAAACTGAAGACAAAAGTAATGGAATTCGACATAGGTCGAGAGTGAAGACTAACAACTTCAGCGAAACTTACTCGAACACCGATGACTTCTTTACTACGGCCGTTTCGGACCCCCGCCCATCGGGGCTTGGAGAAACGGTTTGGGCTGCATCATTAAGAAAGCACGCCTATACAAATACATTGTAAATGCAACCGCCAAAAAAAAAAACAACAACAACAACAACAACAACAAAAAAAAAAAAAGAAAATTTTAACCCGAAAAAAATGTGATATTTTTCTTATTTATGCTCAAAATATAGATTGTGGTACACGTTAGAACCGCCTGGCGGTTCTAACGAGTATCCACAATCTATATTTTAGAGCAGAAATAAGAAAAACTAGAACTGTCAGAGGATCTGACTGTAGCCCCGCTATAGCCCTGTCAGAGGAGAAAGACTCATGAATTAAAGGTAAAGACTTGTGAGAGGGTTAAATCCCTAACAAGGTACCTACGCCTTATAGACTTTTCGCGTTATTAGATCTGAAAAACAGTCTAAGTTAAAAAATAAGTTTTGGACAATGAAAAAAACACATGCACATCTTAAGACCTCTTTGAAAACACCTAAAAAGTTTCAAAGGATCGGCCTACAACTGTAAGAGGAGTTGCGTTCACAAGGTAGCTACTCCCTATACATTTTAACATTAGAAGATCTCAAAAACTGTCTTAGTTAAAAAAGTGAAATAAGTGGAAAAAAATAATTTTAGGATAATGAAAAAAGAATATGCACATCTTCAGACCTATATGAAAACACCTGTAAAGTTTCAAAAGGATTGACATAGAACTGTAAGAGGAGTTGCGGTCACAAGGTAGCTACTCCCTATACATTTTAACATTAGAAGATCTCAAAAACTGTCTTAGTTAAAAAAGTGAAATAAGTGGAAAAAAATAATTTTAGGATAATGAAAAAAGAATATGCACATCTTCAGACCTATATGAAAACACCTGTAAAGTTTCAAAAGGATTGACCTAGAACTGTAAGAGGAGTTGCGGTCACAAGGTAGCTACTCCCTATACATTTTAACATTAGTAAATCTCAAAAATTGTCTAAGTTAAAAAAGGTGAAATAAGTGAAAAAAATTATTTAAGGATAATGAAAAAAGAATATGCACATCTTCAGACCTATATGAAAACACCTGTAAAGTTTCAAAAGGATTGACATAGAACTGTAAGAGGAGTTGCGGTCACAAGGTAGCTACTCCCTATACATTTTAACATTAGTAGATCTCAAAAATTGTCTAAGTTAAAAAAGGTGAAATAAGTAAAAAAAAATATTTAAGGATAATGAAAAAAGAATATGCACATCTTCCGTCCTATATGAAAACACCTGTAAAGTTTCAAAAGGATTGACATAGAACTGTAAGAGGAGTTGCGGTCACAAGGTAGCTACTCCCTATACATTTTAACATTAGTAGATCTCAAAAATTGTCTAAGTTAAAAAAGGTGAAATAAGTAAAAAAAATTATTTAAGGATAATGAAAAAAGAATATGCACATCAGACCTATATGAAAACACCTGTAAAGTTTCAAAAGGATTGACCTAGAACTGTAAGAGGAGTTGCGGTCACAAGGTACCCACTATCAAATATTACAGACAGACAGACAGACAGAAAGTCAGACAGACAGACAGACGGAATTCCGGACAAGCCAAATCCAATATAGCCCCCACTTTTTCAAAGCGGGGCTATAAATAACGCTTACCCCCTGTAAACCCCCGTTCAAGAGGATCAGAATTATACAGGCATGTTTTCGTAATGTGGTGCTTTCACGCAAAGCTGAAACCGACCACACATGAGTTCTGGAAACCGTAGGTGCGTGTTGGACCGCCCATGCATAAGAACCCTAATGGTTTTACTGGGCGGCGGGATATACGATGTCATTTCATCTCAATGTCGGGTAAATGTCCCACAAAACTGGGAGCAACGTCTCTTTTTTTTTTTTATTGTGAAAATTTGTGACGTTAATTTTTCTCATGTTTTGCTCGAAGCATAGATTGTACGCTCGTTAGAACTGCCTCACGGCGGCAGTATATGGATTTTTGTTTTTGTATTTAAATAAAAAAAAATCTTGTAGTTTTATCGCGTTACTGAAATGATAAATTTTATCGCGTTAGTGAATAATAACTTACAGGCCTGGAGGTAGGTGAGAGAAAAGTTCAGGCTGTTTACTCTGTCATCGATATGAATTTGAAAAATCTGAAAAAAGAAATATTATAATAAGATACGCATTCCGCTTTTCTTTCTTTCTTTCTTTCTTTCTTTCAATGCGAACTTATTAAAAGCCCAGTTTTCTTTCTTTCTTCTTTCTTTCTTCTTTCTTTCTTTAAGATATCCTTTTCTTTCAAATCAGATAAAATTTATAATATTATAAAAAAAGGTCCCCGCCCATAGGGGCTTGAAGAAATATATGGGCTGCATGATGCTTCCACGCAGAGCTGAATCCAGCCCGCACAGTAGTACTGGTAAACCGCTCAGAGGATCTAAGCCTGTCCAGGAACCGCGGTGCGAGGCGGACCATCCGTGCTAATAAACCCTATTGGTTTCATTGGGCGACAGGGCTTGAGATGTCATTTCATCTTAATGTCGGGTAAAAGTCCCACAAAATTGGAAGCAATGTCTCCAAAATGACCTTGACAGTGTGGACGGGGACGTTAAACCACAAATCAAACAATCAAAATAAGATTATAAAAATCTTACCTGTTTAAGTGAAAAATAAACAGAAGTGATCGAGTCAAAACAGCAACTCCCAGACCTACGATGAACTCCCCGCAGTGTTTCAGCAGAAAACTCATGGTCCAATTCCAAGTCGGCACACTCGAAGCAAATGTTGTAGTTTGCAGGTGGGCCATTTACAGGTGATATGGTAGTCCAAGTGAGTGGCACCGTTGTTATGGCTACAGAAGGTACAACAGTCACCACGCAGACAACCAGAAACATGTCTATAGCTGCCAGGGCCAGAAAAATTCTCCAGATTTTTTGATATGACACTTTCAGACCATTATAGTTGTCTATAATTGTTTTAAGGTCGTTCTTTACGTCAATATCTTCTTTCTTGGAATCAGAAATTTTAGATTGCCCACCGACACAGAATGTGTTCCGGCACGCATCTTGGTTTATATCGTAGGGATACGTTTTCGCACGAGGGATAAGAACGGCATAGTCATTTATATCTTTGGAATCTTCTAGCAATGACTCGCTGTTAGCTGACAAGAGACTTTCTTCTTCAAGCAGGGGCTTAAGCTCTCTAGAGAGACGATCAGTTTGAAATCTTTGTCTATTCTCCCTTCGCTGAGTGGTAGCAGCACTCGTTTCTTCTTTTTGTGTGTTAGGTAGTTTTGCAACGGGGTTGTGCTGACCGAAGATTTCATCTATTGTTTCTTCCCTATTTACCACGTTATCATTCGAAATGGTTCCAAACAGGTTGTTAGGTTTCCTGCAAGATATTAGCTCAGTTCCATCACTAGCCTCGTTTTCAGACACGCTTGTATATGTTGTTTCCTGTGAGCTGCACGTGTCATTTGACTTTTCAGAATCTGTTCTTATGTTTAATTTCATGTCTGTTCTAATCATGTATCTCCATATTTATCTGATCTGGGGTAGGTTTACATTGTCACGCACGCGCTTAATGCGGACAATCCTTACCACTCTGTGAGCTATTTCCGGGGACGGCAAATTGTTGATATTTTTCTTATTTTTACCAGATACAGGACAATTTTGATGTGCAAAAGTCCCAGGCTTTCCATTTCGAGTTGCCTGCAAACATAAATAAATAAATAAATATATATATATATATATATATATATATATATATGAAAATCAAAGTAAAGCACGATACAGGCAATTAAATAGACAAATGAATTAGCGCACAAAAATCGGTCGCACCGCAACCGGGACTCGAACCACGGATCTCCTGCATTCCGGGCAGACGTGCTAACCATTACACCACCGCGGCCTTCCGACATTGTACGCCAATTTTAACATTTATAAACCTTTAACGTCATTAGCGCTATTTAGAGACCTTTCATTTACCGCCATAGGCGACCCTATCATTTTCGGTTCTTTTTTTTAACCTACGGACGGCGGCCATTTTATTCTATTTATTTATTTATTTATTAGATTTACAAATGTTCTACTGTATCGGAGTAAGTATATGAAAATCAAAGTAAAGCACGATACAGGCAATTAAATAGACAAATGAATTAGCGCACAAAAATCGGTCGCACCGCAACCGGGACTCGAACCACGGATCTCCTGCATTCCGGGCAGACGTGCTAACCATTACACCACCGCGGCCTTCCGACATTGTACGCCAATTTTAACATTTATAAACCTTTAACGTCATTAGCGCTATTTAGAGACCTTTCATTTACCGCCATAGGCGACCCTATCATTTTCGGTTCTTTTTTTTAACCTACGGACGGCGGCCATTTTATTCTATTTATTTATTTATTTATTAGATTTACAAATGTTCTACTGTATCGGAGTAAGTATATGAAAATCAAAGTAAAGCACGATACAGGCAATTAAATAGACAAATGAATTAGCGCACAAAAATCGGTCGCACCGCAACCGGGACTCGAACCACGGATCTCCTGCATTCCGGGCAGACGTCTCTAAATAGCGCTAATGACGTTAAAGGTTTATAAATGTTAAAATTGGCGTACAATGTCGGAAGGCCGCGGTGGTGTAATGGTTAGCACGTCTGCCCGGAATGCAGGAGATCCGTGGTTCGAGTCCCGGTTGCGGTGCGACCGATTTTTGTGCGCTAATTCATTTGTCTATTTAATTGCCTGTATCGTGCTTTACTTTGATTTTCATATACTTACTCCGATACAGTAGAACATTTGTAAATCTAATAAATAAATAAATAAATAGAATAAAATGGCCGCCGTCCGTAGGTTAAAAAAAAAAAAAAAAAAAAAAAAAGAACCGAAAATGATAGGGTCGCCTATGGCGGTAAATGAAAGGTCTCTAAATAGCGCTAATGACGTTAAAGGTTTATAAATGTTAAAATTGGCGTACAATGTCGGAAGGCCGCGGTGGTGTAATGGTTAGCACGTCTGCCCGGAATGCAGGAGATCCGTGGTTCGAGTCCCGGTTGCGGTGCGACCGATTTTTGTGCGCTAATTCATTTGTCTATTTAATTGCCTGTATCGTGCTTTACTTTGATTTTCATATACTTACTCCGATACAGTAGAACATTTGTAAATCTAATAAATAAATAAATAAATAGAATAAAATGGCCGCCGTCCGTAGGTTAAAAAAAAAGAACCGAAAATGATAGGGTCGCCTATGGCGGTAAATGAAAGGTCTCTAAATAGCGCTAATGACGTTAAAGGTTTATAAATGTTAAAATTGGCGTACAATGTCGGAAGGCCGCGGTGGTGTAATGGTTAGCACGTCTGCCCGGAATGCAGGAGATCCGTGGTTCGAGTCCCGGTTGCGGTGCGACCGATTTTTGTGCGCTAATTCATTTGTCTATATATATATATATATATATTATATATATATATATATATATATATATATATATATATACCTTCACATTAGGGAAGTAATATGTTTTAGATGAATGGAATATTTACAAATCTAATAGTCCTGTAACAGTTATTGCTGGAGTATTTCAAGCGATTTTGGTACTTATCGCCTATGCGAGCAGCGAAGGTTCAGGCGAGCCTGCGCATCCGCGGAGTCTCGCCAGAACCTTCGCTACTCGCTCATACAAGCAGTGAATCAAGAAGAACCTTCAGACAGAAAGCCATATCCCTGGCCCATCTGAATGGCTGGGCATGCGCAGTTAAAATTTGTCATGACGGTATGCTCGAAGACACAAATTCGCTTGGCGGGGCTCATTTGTACATCATTAGTAATTCTCGGGATACTCCGGGGGCCGAGTGAATAAAACAGGTGCGTAAGCTACGACAGAAGGCGCATTAACAAAGTCCAGCGTACGACTGTCTTAAAATTAAAGTGCATAAAGTATTTACAGTAATGAAATAAAGCGAAAGCGATGAAAAAGAATTCTCAACAGGAAATATGGCCCTGGAGTAGATTTCACATCTCCATCTGTTGCATGCACAAATCGATTGATTAACGATCAGTACTACCATTAGAATCGACCCCTGACTGTGTGATGAAACAAAATATGATAATAACCATAGATTTTCCTTCCCAACGATGTCAAAATATTGTCAAAGTGGCAATTTTGTGATTCAAGTAGCCGTACTGTTAATCGTGCATGCTTTCCAAGTTGCCGTACTTAGAAGTCCAAGTTGCCGTACTTCATTGTATTTTGTTTGTTGAAAGAAAATTGCAGTATAAAGCGGACCTTTCAATTTAAACTTATACACAACTACTTTTCGAACCATCTGAATGTTCTAGCATGGAAAAAAAGAAGACCAGTGGCCTTTAATCAAAGTAATTTTTAACGAGTATTTTCCACAAAAAGGTGTTTTGTTCTTGGTACTAGCTGTCAAGATTTCAGTCTGTTTAGCGATTTCCAGTGAGTTCTTATCAGACTAATGGAAGCAGGCAAGAGCTAGATATCTCTGCGCGACATATCCATTTTTCTTTGGATGGCACAACCCTGTAGAAACCTTACCGTATGCCATGCTTGCGATAAATATTGATTTCGCTGGTTCCGGAGTCGATGCTACATGGTGCTTATATCAAACCCAGGACCCAGTGCATAAACAAGGGTAACAACCTACGTCATAGCAGAGGTGTCGTACCCATTTCAGAAGCGGCCATATTGGTGTAAATAGGGAAGATAAAATGATTCAAACTAGATGTGTACATTACGAATCTTCAGAAAATATACTTCAGCTGGTAACGAACAATATTTGCATCCCATCGGTGAGCTAATTTTACCTAGAAACATTGAAAAAGGCTTCGATAGCTTCGCCACAAGATTTGATTCGGCGCTGAAAACAATGGTAGTTCCGACATCACTGCAAAATCAGCTTGTGTCGAATTATTTAAAGAAAGAGCCACATTTCTGTGACAGATTTCAGTTTGTTTGTTTCTTTCATGACATAATGCACCGGCTGCGCCTACTTGTTGTGACAAATGCCCTTTGTGTAGTAAAAAACGAGTGGTAAAAGCCGGCAAACCTACTAATGGTTACGACACCACTGCTCTGACGTACGTTGTTCCCCCCTGATAAAGCAGACCGGAATTTACGCGGTGTGCATCAAAGAGGCGTGTCGCAAACACTCTCGTGATTATTTTGCATGGTGGACTTGTACATTTGTTTGTTTGATTTCAGGTTTAACGTCCCCGTCAACACTGAATATGTCATTTTGGAGACGTTGCTTCCTAGGTCTTTTGTGGGCCTTTTACCCGACATCGAGATGAAATGACATCTCAAGCTCTGTCGCCCAATGAAATCAATAGGGTTTATAAGTATGGCCGGTCAGACTCCCAACACTTTGTCTAGGCAGGCTTAGATCCTCTAAGCGGTTTACCAGTACTCCTGTGCGGTCGGGAAGCATCATGCAGCCCATCTATTTCTTCAAGCACCGATGGGCAGGGGCCGTGGAATTGTACATTGGTTTTGATTGATTGTATTGTGTTTAAAGGCACGTCAATCCTTATGGGTCATTTTGTGTCGTCTCCCAGAGAAAGGGAGAAAAGAGAAAGAAGATGTGAAAGTAAGGGAGAAAGAGGAACATAAATGGAAGTGTGGAGACAGATCTCCCAACCCTTACCTGCTGCAAGGACAGCAGGCCTTTTCCATCAGGTGGACGCCCCAGTCACCTTTGCCTCACCCAACCATCCCCGAACTGTACATTGGTGTGAGGCTTTACAATATAGGATGTGTTTATTTTCCTCACTTCACGAAAACACGCCTATATACAGTAGAATTCCTATATTGAGACCATCTTTGGGACTGTTCAAATGTGAACAGTCCCAAAGGTGGTCTCTGAGCAGAGGACACTATATGCGGAAAACACATAGAAAGAATTACTGCAACCTACAAAATAAGCTTTTTAAAGCAGAATTTGTTTTAATTTTAGGTGGTCTTAATGGCGGAATTTCACTTTAATTTTGACCCCATTGAACCCCACTTTTATAACTCGGGTTTACAGGGGTAAATCTTATTTTTCATATTTCTGCTTTTTGAGCAGAAACATGAAAACCATCAAAATCTTTCATCTTGAAATTTTCTTTTTTTTTTTCGGCGGCAAAGTTTACGATGTATTTTTACAGGCGCGTTAGTTCAAAACAGAGTCAAAACAGACATGGTAAGTGAGCCTGTTCGATTATCAATATATGTATTGTACACAAGTCTGCAAATTTTACGACATTTATCCTTTACTACTCTCTTTAGAGCCTGATTTAGAAGACAACGATTCGTTGATATTTATTTTCTTATTTTTTTTTTTTTTTTGCAGAAAACAAGATTTGACATTTCATGCAAATGTCTCCAAATGACCTAAATAGTGTTGACGGGGACGTAATACCTCAACACCAACAAACATTTTGGAAGAATTCTCTGGGGACTCAAGATTTGTTTGATTTGAGGTTTAACGCCCCCGTCAACTTTGTATAGATCATTTTGGAGACGTTGCTTCCAATTTTGTGGTTTATCCGACACTGAGATGAAATGACATCTCAAGTCCTGTCGCCCATTGAAACCAATAGGGTTTATAAGCATGGACTCGCAAGGGTCCGACTCGCAACGCTTTGCCTGGGCAGGCTTAGATCCTCTAAGCGGTTTACCAGTGCTCGTGTGCGGTCGGTCTCAGCTCCGGTCTCAGCTCTGCGTAAAAGCATCATGCAGCCCATCTATTTCTTAACGCCCCGATGGGCGGGGGCCGATAGGGAACCAACAGCGAGTTCGAATTAGCATTGGTGAACGAGTTTACCGAGCCGGCCTCGGTTCAGTCGGATGCGCGTCTGCTTGGTGATCAGGAGGACGCGGGTTCGATACCTGCCAGGGGTCGGCAACATTCTTTCGTGGAGATTGATCATGAAATCTTTTCTAGGGTCACTGATTCAAGTAGGGTAGGTGTCAGTTTCTGAACTGTACTGGATAACCGCTTACGTATAAGCCTACCCAGGAAAGGTGTGGATAGGTAAACTGACCGGCTCAAAAATGACCTAAATAGTGTTGACTCAGCCGTTAAACTCCAATAAAAAAAAACAAAAAACAAACAAACAAACAAAACAAAAACAAAACAAACAAGATGTGTTTGTGAAACACCGATGCCCCCGGACAGCGCCTGTGCAATATGAAAGCCCCATCACTAAAGTATGTCATGGTTGAGGCCACAAGGTCACGAGGTAAAAAATTATGGTACCACTGGAAAGGTCTTGTGAGAAAAAATACACATGTGAAATATGAAAGCTCTATCACTTACCAATCAAAAGTTATGGACTATATTAAAGTTTTTAAAAAGTAGGTCAAACATCAAGGTCAAAGTCACAAGGTCAAAAATTATGGTACCACTAGAAAGGTCTTGTGACAAGGAATGCACATGTGAAATATGAAAGCCCTACCATTTACCAATCAAAAGTTATGGCCAATGTTAAAGTTTTTAAAAAGTAGGTCAAACATCAAGGTCAAGGTCATGAGGTCAAAAATTATGGTACCATTAGAAAGGTCTTGTGACAAGGAATGCACGTGAAATATGAAAGCTCTACCATTTACCAATCAAACGTTACGGCCAATGTTAAAGTTTTTAAAAAGTAGGTCAAATGCCAAGGTCAAGGTCATGAGGTCAAAAATTATAGTACCAATAGAAAGGTCTTGTGACAAGGAATGCACATGTGAAATATGAAAGCTCTATCACTTACCAATCAAAAGTTATGGCCAATGTTAAAGTTTTTAAAAAAGTAGGTCATATGCCAAGGTCAAGGTCATGAGGTCAAAAATTATAGTACCAATAGAAAGGTCTTGTGACAAGGAATGCACATGTGAAATATGAAAGCTCTATCACTTACCAATCAAAAGTTATGGCCAATGTTAAAGTTTTTAAAAATGAGGCCAAAAGTAGGTCAAATGTCAAGGTCCAAGGTCACGAGGTCAAAATTTATGGTACCTCTTGAAAGGTCTTGTGACAAGGAATGCACATGTGAAGTATGAAAGCTGTACCACTTACCATTCAAAAGTTATGCCCAATGTTAAAGTTTTTGCAGACAGACAAACGGACAAACAGACGGACAGACCAAAAACTATATGCCCCCCCAGAATCTTAGATTCCGGGGGCATAAAAATTATGGTACCACTGGAAAGGTCTTGTGATAAGGTATACACATGTGAAATATGAAAGCTCTATCTATTACCATTCAAAAGTTATGCCCAATGTTAAAGTTTTTGCAGACGGACAAACGGACAAACAGACAAACAGACGGACAGACCAAAAACTATATGCCCCCGAATCTCTTAGATTCCGGGGGCATAAAAACAACAATAAACTGAACAATAATAAAAAAAAAAAAAAAAAAAAACACACACACACAAAAAAGACGAGTTATCCGAGCACTGAAGTAACACTGTAATTACCGTAAAAAAATCCTAAAAATTCAGACACTTTGAGGACTTGCGGTAATTCTCCTAAAATTTAAACACATTTGTTTCAAGATCCAGCAATAAGTCCAAACAAAAAGGGCAGAAGGAATGGCAAACGGTGTAGACCCTGATCAGACTGTTCCTTCATGAGCAGTCTGATCTGGGGTGCACTGTTTGCTTATGCCTATTTTTTCTAATACTTTGGGAGTTGACCTACGTTCGGAACCGGGGAAGGGAACTGCATTTGTTTAATATATGTTGTGTGAACAAGATATTAAGTTGTGCGAACAAGATATTTTTTGTCTTGTGTGCACAAGATAATATGTTGTGCGCACATGATACAACAATATATCTTGTGCGGACAACAAAATATCGTGTGCGCACATTATATTATCTTGTGCGCACAATATTATATATTGTTCGCACAACTTAATATCTTGTGCGCACAATTAAGATAATATCTTGTTCGCACAACATATTATCTTGTTTGCACAACATAGATCTTGTGCAGACAACATAATATTTAATGCGTCTGATTAAATTGTGTTAACAAGATAATATGCTGTTCGAACTAGATAATATGTGGTGCGAACAGGATTTTGTTTGTTTGATATGAGGTTTCAACGAACAAGATAATAACTTGTGCGCACAAGGTATTACAAGTTGTATGTTTTCCGCACAAGATCATATCTTGTTGGCACAAGATATTCAGACGTGCCAACAAGATATTATCTTGTGCGCACAAGATGATAACTTGTGCGGACAAGATATTATGTTGTGCGCACAAGATAATATCTTGTGCGCACAAGATATTATCTTGTTCACACAGCATATTAAAATAAATTGCATGTCCCTTCCAGGGTTCCGTACATACGTCATTAGTATTAGCATGTTAGTATGTCAGGTTCATTTAATATTCAAAAACATATGAGTCATTTTTTGAAAAGGGAATACCCCATATTTAATATCATATCATAATAGATATACTGTCGTGTTTGCCAGGACACTAGAAGGGTTCTTTTCTTCTTTTTATTTTTTTTGAACCGAAAGCTGGAAACTTTCCAATCCACTTTTCGCCATATAAGCCAGCCTTTGAAAAAAAAACTACGATAATACTTGTGCGAATAGCGAAGATTCAGATTAGCCTGTGCATGCAAGCAATTTTTCGCTTAGAGAGAGAGAGAGAGAGAGAGAGAGAGATAGAGAGAGAGAGAGAGAGAGAGAGGAGAGAGAGTTCTTCCTAATAGGTATAGGATGACCTTGTCGCGTGGGACTTATTGTAGATTGTGTTGTTCGTCAGTGTAAGGAATACCCAGAAACCCCACTTTCAATGTAAAGTTCGGTTTGCAGGTTATACACCGGCCCCCATTAAGCAAAACGTGAGCCTGTGCATGACAAAATCTACAATAGTCAGCAAAGACTGATCAGCCTGCCTGCTGCTCGAATGAGCATTCTGGGTTATCTAGAAATCAACAAATGAAGAATCATCATGCATGTTTTCCTATGTACCCGCTCATTGTTAAATTAATATCTCGTCTTACATAACAGAAGCCATCTGATCTGGATCTACACTGTTTGCAGAAGCCATCTGATCAGGATCCAGACTGTTTGCAAAGGAAAGGGTTGTCGTGAACAGCAGGATAAGAGCTAATAATGATACCTGGAAAAAATTGAATTAATTGACACACTTTGCTTTGATAATTTATTAACAGCCTTCACTTTAATGATATCGACACTTGTGATCGATGACTTCACTTTCCAAGAAAATAATATGAGCCAAAATTCTTGAAACTTTCTATGAGGTAGGATTTCAGTGTTACATGACACTATATATCTATTTTTCCATTTTCGGATTAGGGTCCGCAAATTAGCAAATTCTAACTTAACCCGTACGTTTTTTGACAAACAAACACAATAAAAACAATGTCACGAAAACATGTCTATATAATTTTGACCCCCTTAAACCCCACTTTTATAGTATACATTAGGCATTATATTTTATTTTTCTTATTTCTGCTCAAAAACATAGAATATGGGTTATCGTTAGAACCGCCTCGCCGAGTTCCCACAATCTATGTTTTTGAGCAGATTTGTTTGTTTGATTTGAGGTTTAACCCCCCCCCCCCCCCACCTCAACACTACTTAGGTCATTTTGGAGACGTCGCTTCTAATTTTGTGGGACTTTTACCCGACATTGAGATGAAATGACATCACAATTCCTGCCGCCCAATGAAACCAATAGGGTTTATTTGCATGGACGGTCCGACTCGCACCACTTTGCCTGTGCTAAGCGGTTTACCGGTACTCATGTGCGGTCGGTTTCAGCTCTGCGTGGAAGCATCATGCAGCCCAATCTATTTCTCCACACCTCGATGGGCCGGGGCTATTGTATTGACCAAACACCAGCTGTAGTTACTGTTTTCTGTTTTATGCTTTGGAAGCAAGCAATACACCAAAAAAATGAACTGTCGAGTGTATAAACTTTCTGAGCCGGATTAGCTAGTTTCGGCAAAGTATGCCTCACATACCGGAATTATACGGACATGACTGCTATCAGCTGTGCTGATAATCAAGGGAACTAACGCGTACAACACAGAAAATAAATGGTTATCTCCCCAAGGACTCATGGTTACCTAGGTGACATCGGAACGATTTTGAGGCATCAGTATGAAGTCTGAGGACCGCTTTCATGGCTTTATATGTATTTTATAGGTCACTGTTCTAATTCATGAAAGTAGAGATAGTGTTATAATGTAACTTTGCCGCCCCCCCCCCCCCATCGGGGCTTAAAGAAATAGATAGGCTGCATGATGCTTCCACGCAGAGCTGAATCCGACCCGTAACACGAGTACGGGTAAACCGCTTAGAGGATCTAAGCCTGCCCAGGAAAAGCGGTGCGAGTCGAGAGAAAAAAAAAAAAAAACACTGAATAAAGAATAATTTACACAATGATATATTAATTACAAATTGTCAAATGTATCATTTAGTACATCAGGGCGTAACATAGCCTTTGTTATTGTTTACCGTAGTGACAACCGCTGCCCGCTGATTGCTAAGGTAAACTGGAAATAGAAAAAGGGGGTAGTGTATTTCATTTTCAAAAAGGACCAAATTATTTTTATTTTTATTTCACAAAATTTACATGGATGTGTTCACAATAGATTTGCAATTTTACTCCCGCTGGCACAGAAAAGAAAAAACAATTTACAAAAACGTTATGAAAATAAAATCATCAGTTTTTGTCGCTGTATTCAGTAATTTTACTATATGTTCTATACATTTAGAGGGTGCTTCCAAATATATGTAAAAGGGACTAAAAAGTTGTTCATAAAATTGCATTAAAAATATATGTGGATATTCGAAAAAGAATGTACATGTAAAATCACGAGCCGCTTGAACAGAAAAGATATTCCTAAAAGTTTTTATTTTATGGGGCAATAATTATCAAGTTCCTATATAAATCTATGTATTAACTTTAACCAATAGCAGTTACCTGGATGCCCGTTAAAGTTCGACATGATCAGTGGCACTCCAATATATTCAAGTCCGATTGAAACTTCTATATTCTTTAACCCTGACATAAACTACCAACCAGATTCAAACTCCAAATTTCGACCCCCGCCCATCGGGGCTTGAAGAAAAAGATGGGCTGCATTATGCTGAAACCGGCCGCACATGAGTACTGTTAAACCGCTTAGAGGACCTAAGCCTGCCCAGGCAAAGCGGTACGAGTCGGACCGTCCTTGCTTATAAACCCTACTGGGCGACAGGGCTTTTCATCTCAACATCAGGTAAAAGTCCCACAAAATAGGAAGCTATATCTCCAAAATGACCTATACATTGTTGACGGGGACATTAAACTTCAATCAAACAAACAAACAAATCAAAATCCAAAGTTCTCAAAAATCGCCCAATCAGCTCTCTCAGTGCTTCGATTATATGATAAGGACTACGACGCAGAAAGTTGACCGCACTACTGACAATGCGGTAATACATTTTGTTCGTGCAAACATCATTAAGATAATTTGACATAACATAAGTGAAGAAGTTCATAATTAAAGGAAATTAATTAGAGAGACCTTTCTGCAGGGTAGCCACCACGTACATTGTGTGTATACACATAACGTTAACAAGTACCTCCAAACCCCACTTTATAGAGAAAACTGGGGTTTACAGAATAGCTTTCCCCATTTCTGCTCGATGAATAGGTTGTGGGTATACTCGCTAGAACCCCTTCAACGAGATGGCTCTAATGAAGGCCACAACATATGTTTGGGGCTTTAATAAGAAAAGAATAATCGCAAATTTTCATTTTTGAGACATGATAGAATGCTCTATGTATCTTAATGTTTGCAAATACATGCAGTTAACTTACGACCCCCGCCCATCGGGGCTTGAAGAAACATATGGGCTGCATGATGCTTCCACGCAGAGCTGAAACCGACTCGCACACGAGTACTGGTAAATCGCTTAGAGGATCTAAGCATGCCCAGGCAAAGCGGTGCGAGTCGGCCCGTCCATGCTTATAAACCCGATTGGTGTCATTGGGCGGCAGGCTTGAGAAGCCATTTCACCTCAATGTCAGGTAAAAGTCCCACAAAATTGGAAGTAGCGTCTCCAAAAGGGCCTTTATAGTGTTGACGGGGACGTTTAAATCAAACAAAAACAAACGACATCTAAATAACGTAGCTTTACTGATTGCGGTCCTCCGAGGAATCTTGAAGTCTCTCTCTCTCTCTCTCTCTCTCTCTCTCTCTCTCTCTCTCTCAAGAAATAGCAATCCTTTGACATTCATGCGCAGCATTGATCATTGTAAAATTATTGTTGTCGAGACATACCCATCATTAAAGATTAGTTATATCGAAAACTGTTGCTCAGGGAACAAAATGATCGAAATGCGCTTCGACGGAGCCGTAAATTAAACTAAAACTCCGACAATAACAATTTTCAGTTCAGTTATGCATTGATCAATTTCTTTTCTTTTTTTCATAAGTTTTTCTTCTTGTGCCGTCAGCATGCTATGTTACGTAATGACGTCCGGTTTCCAACAGTATATATTTGACACTTATCCAGTCATCTCCTAGTCGAAGCACCGAGAGCACTGGTTAACACCTCTGATAAGAAGCCGCTTTCTCTGGTGCCTGATAGTCTAAACTGTTTGTCAATGTCCAGTTTTGGGTCCCCTGGCGTGCGGATCTTTGTTTTAATTGCGCTCTGTTTATTTCTATACCCCGGCATACGAAGTATGCTATGGGGGTATATAGTTTTCGACATGGCGTTCGTTTGTTCGTCCGTCCGTCCGTGTGTCCGTCCGTCCTTCCTTCCGTCCGTCCTTCCGTTAACATTTTGGTTAAAGTTTTCTAAGAGTTTGTATCCTCTGAACCATTTGATAGATTTAGTTGATACTTACACTAAAGTAACATACTGGTCTAAAGATTTCATTGATGTATGTCCCCACTCCACACAGTGACCTTGATGTTAAGGTCACACACTTAGAAATTTTATATTTGGATAGAAGCCTGTATGTTCTAAACTCATACACAAATTCAGGTGACACTTGCATCAATGTTGTATACCAGTCTAAAAGAGTTCATGATGTATGTCCCTTCCCCCCACCCACGGTGACCTTGACCTCAAGGTCAAAGACTTAGAAATTTTACATTTGGTTAAAGTTTTATGACAAAGTTTATAGATGCCTATGTGTTCTAAACTCTGCGACATTCAGTTGATACTTGCATCGATGTTGCCTACCAGTCCAAAGATTTCATTGATGCATACCCCACCCTGCAGCTTCAGTAACATTAATGCCCCCACCCCTTCAGTAACTTCGATACCCTCACTCCCTCGGTCAGTTTGGTAATTTTATGTTTGGTTTAGCTTTTAGCTTGACTTCTTCATTCATATTGCATACAAGCTCGAAAGATATACCAGATGGTGGCGCTGGCCGTGGGGTATACATAACCCACTGGTCGCCTTCTCTAGTTAAATTTATCAGGGATTGAATTTTTGTTTGTCTGTAGTGAGGTTTAACGTCCCCGTCAACACTATTTGGGTCATTTTGGAGACGTTGCTTCCAATTTTGTGGGACTTTTATCCGAAACTGATATGTGAAATGACTTCTCAAGCCCTGCCGCCCAATGAAACCAGAAGGCGTATATGCAATGGATGTTGAGCTGATCAGTGGTAGCCATTTAGGCGGCAACCATGAAAACTCTGTTTGCATATAAAACTTTGGGTCAATTGACAATAATCAATGAAATAGCCATTTTCTGCAGAAAAAATGGTAGTTTTTCTTTTTACTGGGTTATAAAATGGATTGCTGACACTCAATGGAACCGCCTCAGTGAAACACTTCTGTACCGAGTATCTGCGGTTTTGAGCAGAATTAAGGAAAACAATGTTTAGCATTGTAAAACCCAATTTTTTAAATGTGAATTGGAGTTTCAAAGGGTATTCTTCGCAAGGCGTGAAATATGATCAGGAAAACATGCCTACACAAATACATTGTTAGTTTTATCGCCAAAAAAAAAAAAAAAAAATTGAGATGAAAACTTGTGATATTTTTCTTATTTCTGCTCAAAATATAGATTGTGGGTACACGTTAGAAACGCCTCATCGAGGCGGTTCTTACGAGTACCCACAATCTATATTTTAGAGCAGAAATAAGAAAAATAAGGTTTATCTTTTCCTTTACAGCGGGGTCAGTAATATATAGGCGTGTTTTCGTGATGTCATTTGTCAATGTTTAAGATATGATGAAACACGAAGAGGGAACGGGGCGGATTTGTTTGTTTTGTTTGATTTGAGGTTTAACGTCCCCGTCAACACTGTAAAGGTCATTTTGGAGACGTTGCTTCCAATTTTGTGGGACTTTTACCCGACACTGAGATGAAATGACATCTCAAGCCCTGTCGCCCAATGAAACCATTAGGGTTTATTAGCATGGACGGTCCGCCTCGCACCGCGGTTCCTGGACAGGCTTAGATCCTCTAAGCGGTTTACCAGTACTAGTGTGCGGGCCGGATTCAGCTCTGCGTGGAAGCATCATGCAGCCCATATATTTCTTCAAGCCCCTATGGGCGGGGGCTGGGGAACGGGGCGGAACAAAATTTATTACGCAAGGGGGTCAGAATTATATAGGCGTGTTTTCGTGATGTTATTTGTCAATGATTAAGATATGATGGAACACGAGGGAACGGGGCGAAACAAAATTTAATTTTGTAATTTTCGCGCGTCGCATCACCATCCAAAAAGCGAAGCAAAATAATCATTTATGCGAAAGAATTTGCTCACCTCGGGGGCATTTCTTTCCTTTTAAGATAAGTCCAAGCCGGCCTTGGTAGCTCAGTCGGATGGACGTCCGACTGTTGATCAGGAGGGCGCGGGTTAGACACCTGCCGGTGTCGGCAACATTATTTCGTGGGGACTGATCATGAAATCTTTTCCACGGTCATTCCCTCCCTTCCGCTGATTCAAGAAGGGCAGTTGTCAGTTTCTAGCGAAAGAATGTGCACTGTATTGGTTAACCGTTAACAGGAAAACGGCGGATTGGTAAACTGACCGAAAGTAGAAAAGAAAAAAAGTATATACAGTAAATACACACCGAGATCTGCACTATCCGGTTTACCTGGGACATTGAACGTTTTATTTAAATTTACACTTATATTTAATATCGGGTATTAATTCCAGGTCATGGTCGCATTTTCGAAGAAATTTATCTTTGGCTCCAAATTTCAAGGGTGGATTCCCGTCGCTACTATTTAACCCATGCCAATCACGACAATTGTCGCCTGTTTTGTCGTCTGCCCGTTACTTTAAAAGTCATTTTTGCAAACAGTGTGGACCCAGTCCAGACTGCATGCAAAAATATTTTTTAAAAGAGACAACATAAGCAGACGACATTTTCAGAGGTAGTTTTTCTTGGCGTCTTAATGGTTAACCCATTGTATGCGGAAACCCCTAAAGGGGTACCTTGGCAAACAGTGCAGGCCCAGATCAGACGCAGGGCCTGCACTATTTGCTCACAGGATTCTCCGTCAAAATATAAAGGATTCTCCGAAAAATAGGTATGAGTGAGTGAGTTTTAGTTTTACGTCCCACCAACAGCTAAGGTCATACGGAGACGGGACCTCGGTTTAAAGACTCATCCGAAAGTCTGGAGAAGCCCGGTATCGATCCTGCGATCCCTGGTTTACAAGGCGAGTAGCGTAACCACTGCACCACGGAAGCTTCTAAAAATAGGTATGACACCCCTCATATGATAAATGGACTTGTCCAACATATAGCAACGGAAGAGTCCACTAGTAGACAATGGGTTAACACACTGTTGCGTTTGTTTATTTGTTTTGAGGTTTAACGTCCCCGTCAACACTGTATACGTCATTTTGGAGACGTTGCTTCCAATTTTGTGGGACTTTTACCCAACATTGAGATGAAATGATATCTCAAGCCCTGCCGCCCAATGAAACCAATAGGGTTTATAAGCATGGACGGGCCGACTCGCACCGCTTTTCTAGGCATGCTTAGATCCTCAAAGTGGTTTACCAGTACTCGTGTGCGGTCGGTTTCAGCTCTGCGTGGAAGCATCATGCAGACCATCTATTTCTTTAAGCCGCGATGGGCGGGGCCAGCACTGTTGCGTGCGGACTGATTTAAAATCAGTGGTACCTCACGTGAAAAACACATGCGAGAAACAAATCTTTGTAATGAACAACATTGTAAATCCCACTTGATAGAGAAATGGAGTGTTCACAAGGTTATGTAATAAAATTCCTATATTCAGACCACCATTGGGACTGTTCAAAAGTGTTTTAAGACCACTTTTGAACAGTCCCAAAGGTGGTTTCAATCTAGAGGACGCTTTGTGTATAAACCATAAGAAAGACTAGAAATGCGCCCATAGGACACGGATGCCACCGCCTGAAAATATGTCTATGTTCGTATTCATCCATAGAAAGTTATTGACAGTGTTTAAGTTTTAGACCCTTTTTATGCAATTTGACCTCGAAGTATGACCTTGACCTTGGAGGTACGGATCTGGGTTGGACGTGACACATTGTCTTATGATGTTTAACATTTATTCAAAATAATTTCAAAATCCATCCAGAAATAAGTAAGTTATTGGCTGCATTTAAGTTTCGGACCCTTTTTTGACCTTTGACCTCAAAGTATGACCTTGACCTTGGAGGTACGGACCTGGGTTTTGCACGTGACACATCGACTCATGATGGTTAACATTTCTACAAAGTAATTTCAAAATCCATCCAGAAATAAAAAAGTTATTGACTGCGTTTAAGTTTCGGACCCTTTTTTTGACCTTTGACCTCCAAGTATGACCTTGACCTTGGAGGTACGGACCTGGGTTTTGCACGTGACACATCGACTCATGATGGTTAACATTTCTACAAAGTAATTTCAAAATCCATCCAGAAACATCCAGAAATAACAAAGTTATTGACTGCGTTTAAGTTTCGGACCCTTTTTTGACCTTTGACCTCTGAGTATGACCTTGACCTTGGAGGTACGGACCTAGGTTTTCCATGTGACACGTCGTCTCATGATGGTTAACATTTCTACAAAGTAATTTCAAAATCCATCCAGAAATAACAAAGTTATTGACTGCGTTTAAGTTTCGGACCCTTTTTTGACCTTTGACCTCTAAGTATAACCTTGACCTTGGAGGTATGGACCTAGGTTTTGCACGTGACATGTCGTCTCATGATGGTTAACATTTCTACAAAGTAATTTCAAAATCCATCAAGAAATAAGGAAATTATTGACCGCGTTTAAGTTTCGGACGCACGTACGAACGGACAGGGGCAACGCTATATGCCTTTTCCACCATTCTTCGAATGTCGGGGGCATAAAAACATGAACCCTTCTAAATATGCTTTTAACAGAGGAATTTGTCTTACTTTTAGGTGGTCTTAAAAAGAATGGGAACACCTTCAGGGGAGGCAACTCCTTCAAAAGTATTTTTGTCATCCATGTCAATAGGGTTAAACTCTTAAAGGAAAGAATTTGCTCCTGAGGAGCAAATTCTTTCCTTTAAGAGTAGACCCCTTTCAGTCGGACATGGCTTATAGAAAAGCGAACAGGAAGTCCCGAAAGTTATCTCCCTTTGAAAAATGGCGGAAAAAATCTGCCAGGTGTTCCCATTCCCCTTAATAGCGAAATTTCACTGCACTTTATTTTCCTTCTTCAAGCTCTTCTGTAATTTTACTTCGAGTTCATGTACAGGGTTCTTATAACGTTAACAAGTCCGTATAATGAACACACACGTAAACCCTACTTTATACAGAGAAAATAGGGGTTTACAGTGGTATACGTTATTCTTTTAATTTCTGCTGCAAAACATAGATTGTGGGAACTCGTCAGGGCCGTCTCATTGAGGTGGTTCTTTGTTTTTTTTTTTTTGTTTTTGTGTGTATTTTATTTTAGGTTTTATATCCCCTTCAACATTATTTAGGTCATTCTTTAGACGCCGTTTCCAATTTTGTGGGACTGTTACTCGACATTTGAGATATAATGTCTCCAGTCTTACCACCCAAAGAAACAGTTAGGGTATATGCTGGGACGGTCCGACTCGCACCACTTTGTCTGGGCAGGCTAAGACCGTCTAAGCGGTTTACCAGTACTCATGTTCGGTATGTTTCTGCTCTGCTGAGATAGTTCTAACGAGCACCTGCAATATATTAATATGTTTGGGAAAAATATAAAAATATTACAATTTTTCAGCATAAACGTATGTTTTAGAGATATGAAAAAATGCACTTTCATTACGCAAACACGCCTATACTAATATATTGCCACCTTTATCGCCGAAAAAATGAAAATTTTATTATGAAAAATTGTTATATTTTTCTTATTTCTGCTCAAAATATATATTGTGGGCACTCGTCGAGGCGGTTCTAACGAGTACCCACAATCTATATTTTAGAGCAGAAATAAGAAAAATAAGGTATACCCCGGAAACCCCAGTTTTACTATATAAAAGTGTGGTTCAAGGGGGTCAAAATTATATAGGCGTGTTTTCGCGATGGTCACGCTGGTGTTTTATCCTAATATCGTGGTGCGATTCATGATCTTTCGTGTTGGAAGAACCAAATACCCGGCGAAAACAACCGACCAGGGATGGGCGATCTCTGCCTGCCATCTGGAATTGAACCTTGACCCAAGGAGTATTGCTCCAGGCACATACCCTTTCGTGATCTAGGCCCATTTATTTCCCTGCATGCATTACGAAAACATGCCTATACAAATATATTGTAAATTTTATCACCGAAAACTGAAAATTTTAAGATGAAAAAAATCTGTATTTTTTCTCGACGAGGCGGTTCTAACGAGTACCCACAATCAATGTTTTTGAGCAGAAATAAGGAAAATAATGTATACCCCTGCAAACCCGTTTTGCTATATAAAAGTAGGGTTCAAGGGGGTCAAAATCATATAGGCGTGTTTTCGTGATGATTGTCGCGCCTGCGTGAACGAGTCTGTTTATCAATCCCTCAATATCTGCGACAACCGCAGCGTTCATCCTAATTTTGAAGTCCAAGATGTGGGAACTGATGCTCAGAGTGTGCAGATGTGCGGACAGATGGTCAGATTGTGCAGATGTGCGGACCGATGCTCAGACTCTGCAGCTGTGCGGACATGATGAGATTGTGTAGCTGTGCGGGCTGATGCTCAGACAGTGCAGCTATGCGGACTGATGATCAGAATGTGCACCTGTGTGGACTGATGATCAGACTGCAGCTGTGCAGATGGATGATCAGATTATGCAGTCACGGTGCGGACAATCAGGCTGTGCAGCTGTGATTGTGTAGCTGTGCGGAATGATGCTCAGACGGTGCAGGTGTGCGGATTGTGAAGCTGTATGGACTGATGATCAGAATGTGCAGCTCTGCCAACTGATGATCAGACTGTACAGCTGTGCAGACTGATGGTCAGACCATGCAGCTGTGCGGACTGAGGGTCAGATTATGCAGCTGTGTGGACTGTTGGTCATAATATGCAGCTGTGGTGACGGACGATCAGACTTTGTAGCTGTGAGGACTATCAGACTGTGTAGCTGTGTGGACCAATGATGTGCCTACTGATGAACAGACTGTTCTGCTGTGTGGCCTAATGCCACTATTATTATGCAGCTATGCGGACTGATGGTCAGACTGTGCAGCTGCACGGACTAATTTTCATACTTTGTAGCTGTGCGGACTGATGATCAGCTTGTGAGAAATGTGAGGACTGTTTACCAGATTGTGCAGCTGTATGGACTGATGATCAGACTATGCAGCTGTGCCAACTGATGATCAGACTATGAGAAATGTGCATACTGATGATCAGACTGTGAGAAATGTGCAGACTGATGATCAGACTGTGCAGCTGTGCCGACTGATGATCAGACTGTGAGAAATGTGCATACTGATGATCAGACTATGCAGCTGTGATGACTGATGGTCAGATTATACAGCTGTGCGGACTGATGGTCAGACATGCAGCTATGCGGACTAATTATCAGACCGTGCACCTCTGCAGACTGTTGACAAGACTATGCAGCTGTGCGGACTGATGATCAGACTATGTAGCTGTGCGGACTGACAATCAGACTGTGTAGCTGTGTGGACCGATGATCGGACTATGCAGCTATGCCGAATGATGATCAGCTGTGCAAACAGATTAATTATCAGATGGTGTAGCTGTGTGGACTGATGATCGGACTATGCAACTGTGCGGACTGATGATCAGACTGTTAGAAATGTGCGGACTGATTACTAAATTGTGCAGCTGTGTGGACTGATGCTCAGACTATGCAGCTCTGTGGACTGATGCTCAGAATGTGCAGCTCTGTGGACTGATGCTCAGACTGTGCAGCTGTGTTGACTGATGATCAAAATGTGCAGCTGTGCGGACTGACGATCAGACTGTGCAGCTGTGGGGACTGACGATCAGACTTTGCAGTTGTGCGGACTGAAGATCAGACTGTGCAGACTTATGATCAGACTGTGCAGCTCTGCGGACTTATGATCAGATTGTGTTGTTGTACAGACTGATGATCAGAATGTTCATCTGTGCTGACTGATGATCGGCCTGTGCAGCTGCACAGTCTGATAATCAATTTAATATAATGTGCATTTTGTTAGTGAGTGGTTTGTTCCAAAATGTTCCGGAAATAAATATGGTAATCATCCAATGTTTTTTTTTTTCGTCGATCAAAAGTTACAAACTATAGTACTTAATCACTGATGTGTAGGGTATCCTGTAAAGAAAATAGTCGTGCTATTGCTTTAGCTGTGAGGTTCTAAGTTATGTATAGAATCTGGACTGGAATCATGCATTGGGCTTGGCAAACCGTGTAGACTCAGATCAGATACCACCAAACGAAATGTCTGATGAGATTATACAATGTTTGCTAACGGTATGGGAATTTAATCAAAGCACTGAGAGTGCTGATGGAGCGTAGCTTTGATAATTTGATTTAGCGTCTGATTGGTATTTTAATTCAGGCTCATATTGATCCAATGAACATAGCTGTTTGAAGCTATTCTAGGCCAGAAGTCGTGTTAAAGCAACAAGACCTATATTGAAATTAACTCACGCTAAGGTGTAGACCCCGCAACAACCATCACGAAAACACGCCTGTACAAATACATTGTCATTTTTTTGGCAAAAAAAATGGTAATTTTAAGATACAAAATTGTGATATTTTCTTCTCATCTCTGCTCAAAACATTGATTGCGGGGACTTGATTGAACCGCCTTGACGAAGCAGTTTTATCAAGTACCCACAATCAATGTTTTTGAGCAATACAGCAACCATGCAGTTCTACAGTTTACTTGAAGATTTCTGCTGAGCTATAGTTCGTGCAATAACTGCGGCTTGCGCAATTGTTTGGCGGCTTTAAAGTTATTTTATGTAATCAGTTTTTGAAAAAAAAAATACCTTGGGGAGGTTATTTATCTTGCATTAGACATTCTTCTGGGTTACGTCTTGATGATGTTTATCTTCATGTAAAAAATTATCATAATTTTCCCAGCAGTTTATAAGTTATACATGATCCGTAATCAGTCTTTAAAAGTTGCCTCGGTGAGATTGTTTATAAAGCTATCTGGCATTAGACAATACCATTAGCTTGATCTTGTCAATTTACATCTGCATGCAAAACATTATAAAAATATACTCGTCGGTTTGAAAGTTATACGACCGTGTCAGTGGGTGAATTTTTTACCTTGTCGAGGCTAAAATAAAGAAATTAGACATTCAGGAATCGCGTTGGTTAGATCTGTACATTATCTATCTGCATGCTAACACTTGGTAAAATAGTCCAAGTAGATTAGAAGTTACACTTCGAAATAATTTTTCAGTTTGCCTAGGCAAGGCCGTTTGTAAAGTAATTTGGCATAAGGCAATTTTGCGGGTTATGTATTGTCAATATCAACCTGTATGCCGAAAATGATCAAAGCCGGGTTTAGATGTTATACTCCGTATTCATTTTTTTTATATTATTTTGCCTCGGCTAGGCCATTCATAAAGTTATCTTGCATAAACAGCCTCATGGGTTAGGTATTGTCAATAGCAATCCGAATGCCAAAAATGATCGGAATATTCAGAGAGGTTTGAACATTATACTCTGTTAACATTTTTCTAAATATATATTGCATCGGTGAGGCCATTTATGAAGTGATCTTGCATACTTGACAACAGTTTTTTGGGTTAGTTATTGTCAATATCAATCCATAGGAATATTTGAAGAGGTTTAGACATTATACTCCGTTATTATTATATAAAAATAAATTGCCTCGACGAGGCCATTTATGAAATTATCCAGTATTAAGGCAATTTCTTTGGATAGATATTGTCAATACAGCACAGTGCACAGTCTTTTACCGGAAACCAACAACTGCCCGTCTTGAATCAGCGAAAGGGATAGAATCACAGTGGAACAGATTTCACGATCAATCTCCTGGAAAGAATGTTGACGAACCCGGCAGGTATCGAACTTGCGTCTGAGCTGATAATTTGCTTTATTTATGGTCACATGCCTAGGAAGCAGACAGGTCGCTTTAAAAAAGTAACATTACCCCCCCCCTCTACCCCCCAAAAAAACAACAAAAAAAACACACACACATTAACCCATACTCTGAGTATATGTCTAGCAGCCTTTTTAGGGACAAACATAGCAGACCCAGATCAGACGCTACAACAAGTGGCGTCTCATCTGTTTCTGAACTGCAAAATTTACTCCTTACAATATAAGCCTTGACGTGCACCTGTGCAAACTCATCCCAACTGTCTTATTTTGGTAATACATTATCGACCGACACTGCGTACTTTTAACCCATTTTAAACGAATGGAATCCTCAGCACCTTATATCAGTATGGAATGAGTTCATTTTAAAATCAGGGCTGTCAGGTTGTGGCTTCCACGAAATAATTGGCAAAAATGGCTGAACCTTTTTGTAAGTATGCAGTGAAGGTCATAATGAGACTCCGCATTCTGTGGTATCTGATCTGGGCTTGTCCTGTTTGCAAGTTGCCAGGTTTGGGATTTTATGGTACAAATGGGCTGTAAACTGGGTTATATGAACTGAACTATAAAACGCTTAGACTGCTACATAGTTCATCTATTAAAAATATTCATCTATTCCGTTTGAAATAGGTGGTCTGTGAAGCAGTCTATAAGAAGATACCGCATGGCGTAATAATCTACTACATTAACACTGGGTACTATGTTCTCACTGGTGATTGGGTCATATGCAGTAACACCGAAAGTAGTGCCGAAATCACTTCTCATCTCACTGGAGCTACGCTACAACAGCTACGCTCCAAAAATTACACTATGGTTCCATTCAGGGCCAATTTTTCAGCCTACACTAGAGATAATCGACCAGTGCTGTCAGTGCTTTGATTTTCTTCTTTTGATTTTGACAGTATTATGTCAGCTGCATCAAGCAAATGTTCCACATATCAGATTGATGATCAGACTGTGCAGCTGTGCGGACTAATAGCTGTGCGGACTGATGCTCAGACTTTGCAGCTGTGTGGACTGATGATCAGAATGTGCAGCTATGCAGACTGATGATCAGACTATGCAGCTGTGCAGACTGACCGTCACACTATGCAACTGTGTGGACTGATGATCAGACTGTGCAGCTGTGCTTACTTATGATCAGACTGTGCAGCTGTGGGGACTTATGATCAGATTGTGAAGCTGTCTGGACTGATGATCAGAATGTGCATCTGTGCCAACTGATGATCAGACTGTGCAGCTGTGCATACTGATGATCAGACTAAGCAGCTGTGCAGACTGATGGTCAGACTAAGCAGCTGTGCAGACTGATTATCAGACTAAGCAGCTGTGCAGACTGATGATCAGACTAAGCAGCTTGGCAGACTGATGATCAGACTAAGCAGCTTGGCAGACTGATGATCAGACTGTGCAGCTGTGCATACTGATGATCAGACTAAGCAGCTGTGCAGACTGATGGTCAGACTAAGCAGCTGTGCAGACTGATTATCAGACTAAGCAGCTGTGCAGACTGATGATCAGACTAAGCAGCTTGGCAGACTGATGATCAGACTAAGCAGCTTGGCAGACTGATGATCAGACTAAGCAGCTTGGCAGACTGATGATCAGACTAAGCAGCTGTGCAGACTGATGATCAGACTAAGCAGCTGTGCAGACTGATGGTCAGATTATGCAGCTGTGCAGACTGATGGTCAGACTAAGCAGCTTGGCAGACTGATGGTCAGACTAAGCAGCTGTGCAGACTGATTATCAGACTAAGCAGCTGTGCAGACTGATGATCAGACTAAGCAGCTTGGCAGACTGATGATCAGACTAACCAGCTTGGCAGACTGATGATCAGACTAAGCAGCTGTGCAGACTGATGATCAGACTAAGCAGCTGTGCAGACTGATGATCAGACTAAGCAGCTGTGCAGACTGATGATCAGACTAAGCAGCTGTGCAGACTGATGATCAGACTAAGCAGCTTGGCAGACTGATGATCAGACTAAGCAGCTGTGCAGACTGATGATCAGACTAAGCAGCTTGGCAGACTGATGGTCAGACTAAGCAGCTTGGCAGACTGATGATCAGACTAAGCAGCTTGGCAGACTGATGATCAGACTAAGCAGCTGTGCAGACTGATGGTCAGACTAAGCAGCTTGGCAGACTGATGATCAGACTAAGCAGCTGTGCAGACTGATGATCAGACTAAGCAGCTGTGCAGACTGATGATCAGACTAAGCAGCTTGGCAGACTGATGATCAGACTAAGCAGCTGTGCAGACTGATGATCAGACTAAGCAGCTGTGCAGACTGATGGTCAGATTATGCAGCTGTGCAGACTGATGATCAGATTATGCAGCTGTGCGGACTGATGATCAGACTGTGTAGCTGTGTGAACCGTTGATTGGACTATGTAGCTGTGCTGACTGATGAACAGACTATACAGCTGTGGGAACTGGGGCCATTTATTCAAAACTAGGTCGTCGTTAGTTAACGTATCGTTAAAAATTTGATCATTTAATATGGCAAATATGCTGAAATTTTTGCTGAAAAAAAAAATGTGAGCAGCTTTTGCGCATGCAAAAGCTGCTCACTTTTTTTTTTCAGCAAAAATACCAAAATTTTCAATATTGTACTTGCTAGAAGAGTTAACAATATGACCACTAACGAGTTCGTTAAGCTAACGATGCTTTGAACAACTCGCCCCTGATGTGTAGGGAATCAAGTAACAATTATTTAAAGAAAATTGGCGTGCTATTGCTATCACTGTGTAATATAGTTGTCGCAGATAAGGTTGACTAGGCGGAGCTTTCATTTGTACCTGCCTTTGGAATGTTCTATTGACAAAAAGGTAACCCAAGTCAGCAAGCTATGTGAATTCAACAGTTTACTGTAACACGAACAAAGCTGTGGCGTGTATGGCCATTTGGTCCGCTTGCAGAAAGCACGCGAAAGGCACTCTACAGAATCTTCTGGTGGACTCAGCGAATTTGACATATACTGACCACGCCTGAATAGCTCCGACTAGTCAATTTTATCTGCGACTACTATACTCAGTTTATTACATTAGGTGTTGTTACATTAGGTGTTGCACTCAACGCCAAATGTAGCAACACCTAATGTTATAAACTCACGATCATCTATAACAGGATTGTTTCTTTGTTTTGTAGTTTAATGGCCCAGCCAACGCTATTTAGGTCACATCGAGCCGGTCCGTTTACCTATCCACACATTTCCTGTGTGGCCTTATACCTAAGCGGTTAACCAGTAGGTGACGTTGCTTCACCAAACATAAAGATGAAATGACATCTCAAGCCCTGCCAACCTAACATACCAAAAGGGTTTATATGTAAGGATGGTCCGACTCGCATCACTTTGCCTGGGCAGGCTTAGACCCTCTAAGTGGTTAACCAGTACTCATGTGTGTCTGGTTTCAGCTCTGTCTGGTATGTGAATTCGGGTTTAACGTCGCTTTCAATAATTTTTCAGTCATATCACGACGGTGTCTGGTTGCAACAGGGAGCTCAATGCTCACTTTTATAGTGCTGCCTCACTGAAGTATCTTGTCCCAGACACATTACATGATACCACACCCAGTCACATTATCCTGACACTGGGTCGTCCAGTCCTAGCTCTACCCCGTAAATCTGAGTGCCAAGCGAGGAGCAGCTAGTACCATTCTTAATGACTTTGGTATGTCGCGGCCTGGGATCGAACCTGTGACCTCTCGTTCCCCGGAGTGGACAGTCTACCAACTGAGCTATCAGGGCCGGTCTCTGTCTGCAAGCATCATGCAGCCTAATCTATTTCCTCAAGTCCCGTTGGGTGGGGGCCTGTGTGTGAAACCTTTAAAATTGCCTCATTTAAGGGGAATGGGAACACCGAGCAGATTTTTCCGCCATTTTTCAAAGGCAGGCAACTTTTGGAAGTTCCTGTTCACTTTTCTATCAACTCTGGCCCACAGAAAAAGGGGTCTACTCTTAAAGGAAAGAATTTGCTCCTCAGGAGCAAAGTCTTTCCTTTAACAGTTGACCCCTATTGACATGGGAGACACAAATACGTTTGCAGGAGTTGTGTCCCCTGAGGGTGTACCCATTCCCCTTAAGTGTATTCCTCTTAACCCCATTTTCTGTATATGAAGCGGGGTTTACAGGGGTGTTCATTACATAGAGGATCTTACTTGAGTGGTCATGTATTATTGAATTTATTAAACGAAAAGAGATAAAATGTGAGGCTGTGCCGATGAGTTTAATAAATTCAATAATACATGAGCACAAATGCAAGATTCTATTTAAAACGCATTTTATTCACGATTGTTTACAAAACTGTCAATATTCGGCCGTTAGTAAACGCGACGTCGTTAAGGACATTGTACATGTAATGTTACGGGACGTATGTAGCTAATTTGCATATTTAATCCACTAGTGGATTATTGAAAATATTACATGGCGTTATTACATTCCCAGACGCGACGTCATGTGATAAAAATGTTCTAGAAAGGGTTATCCTTTGGAAGCAAGGAAAACACCACAGAACTGCAAAATATGGAGTGTAAATGCTTTCTGGGCCAGACTAGCTAGTTTCAAAGACTTTTTCATCACAACCTCTTTATAAAGCAGAAACTGCACTAATTTAAAACAAATATTATGTTATGTTCAATCAAAAATCTACAGATTATATAGAACAAGAATTTCGCCAAAGGCTATGTCACGCCTGTTGGGGCACAAAGTCACCGAACCATGACATCTAGACCAAGGTGAAGCATAGATGCTTGCATAAAAGTTGCATTTGTTAACTGCAAGCTTGTACTAAGTATCATTAATGAAGCTCTAATAATTCTTGAGAAAAGACCTTAACCATTAGGGTGAACGCTAGGGTGGTTGCAATATTTTACCAAGTCAGTGAACCAAAGACTTGTTTGTAAGTTTTATGGAGCGTGATAGCTCAGTGGTTAGTGCACTTGCCTCTGATGCTAGAGGTCCCGGGTTCGATCCCCGGCAGCGGTGTGAAAATTTCGGTGTCCGAACACGCTCCATTGGCATCATTTGCAGGGATGAATGTCATAAAGTGCACCGTCCTTCGGATCGGGACGTTAACTGGAGGCCCCCTGTGCAGGGAGAACCATCCCCTGTGCAGGTTAAAGAACCCTACCGTAATTACATGATTACTGTGTAGGCTTTCATCCTGCAAAACTGGAGTGTATGTAATACACCGTCTGTGTCCCCTCCGGGGGGTTAAGGCGAAACCGGAAGAAGAAGAAGAACCATAAAATGTAGGTCAAGGTCAAATATGGATGATGGATGCTTGCATTTCAGTTGCCATCCACAGATACAAGTTTTTACCAAGTATCATTAATCAAGCTCTGATAGTTATTGAGAAATTAACTTGACCATTTGAGTGAACGGTAGGGTGGTTGCAATATTTTACAAAGTCAGTGAACCATAAAATGTACGTCAAGGTAAAATATGGATGCTTGCATTTCAGTTGCCATCCACAGATATAAGTTTGTACCATCAATGAAGCTCTGATAGTTCTTGAGAAATAAACTTGACCATAAAGGTGAACAATGGGGTGGTTGCAATATTTTACAAAGTCAGTAAAGCATGAAATGTAGGTCAAGGTAAAATATGGATGCTTGCATTTCAGTTGCCATCACCAGATAAAAGTTTGTACCAAGTATCATTAATGCAGCTCTTATAGTTCTTGAGAAATAACCTTGACCATTAGGGTGAACGCTAGGGTGGTCACAATATTTAATAAAGTCAGTGAACAATGGAATGTAGGTCAAGGTCAAATATGGATGCTTGCATGTAAGTTCCCATCCCCAGATACAAGTTTGTACCAAGTGTCATTAATGAATCTATCATAGTTTTTGAGAAATAAACTTGACCATTAGGGTGAACACTGGGGTGGTCACAATATTTTACAAAGTCAGTGAACCATGAAATGTAGGTCAAGGTCAAATATGGATGCTTGCATTGAAGTTTCCATCCCCAGATACAAGTTTGTACCAAGTATCATTAATGTAGCTCTCATAGTTCTTGAGAAATAAACTTGACCATTAGGGTGAACGCTAGGGTGGTCGCAAATGTTGACCCCTTGACAAACGGATGGACGAATGAATGGACAGACAGAAAACCGGACGCCTATATCGTGTCATGCTAATAGCAGGCGCAACAAAAAATGACATGGTCTGGGGTATTGCTGAATAAAACTTTGGGCCTGTATCTATATAATATTGAATATGAACCAAATACATCATACAGTTTGAAAAATATGAGCTCTTAAAAAAACTTTAACATAAAAGTCATGGGCGTGGGAGGTTGTATTGTCAAATGAAGCTTTGGATCTATATCTACCCTCATACCAAATATGAAACAAATCCATCATTTGGTTTGGAAAATATGATCATACGGTTTAGAAATAATGAGCTTTTAAAAAACTTTAATTCCAACACCAATGCCGGCGCCAAGGTAATGCAATAGCTCTTTCTGGACATTGTCCAGGTGAGCTAAAAATGAGCATTACCATATGGTGATTTTTCTATAAAATCCATACATTTTTGGGAGCCATCTTTACACTGCATTATATCCAAAACCCTAACCCTGATCCCTGGATAATGAACAGCATTATAAAGAGGTTGTTAAGTATAGAACATTTCATTGGAAAGAAATGAAAAAGGGACTAATATATTTTTTTTCATATTTAATTTATCTTAAAATCATGTCATTATGTCCAAATATGCCTAATAGAGGTAATCAAATTAATTTGCCACATTTTTATTAACCCATTCAGTACCGGAGACCCCTAAACGGGTACCGTGGCAAAAAGTGCAGGCCCAGATCAAACGCCGCAGAACGCGGCGTCTGATCAGGGCCTACACTGTTTGCAAAAAGTTCAGCCATTTTTCTACTAAATTTTGAAGAATCCACAACCTGACACCCCTAAATTTTGAAATGGACTCCTGCTATATATGAGGAGAAAGATTCCATTTGGTACAAAAAGGGTAAAAGTAATACATATAATTATGTTTTTTTATTTTTTTGGGGGGTTTTGGTTTCACGGCCCTTTGATGATTATTTCACTCATATCGAGCCGATCGGTAATCAGAGGTGGGCGAAAACCGGAGTACCCGGAGAAAAACCACCTGACCTTCCGTTGCAGAACTTGGCGTCTCAAATGTGACCCGAGCAAGGCTTGAACCTACAGCGGTGAGAGACCTAATGATTAAGAGTAAGCGCTCTTAACCACTAGGCCACGGAGGCCCGTATGTAATTATGTTACTTGTAATTGTTAGAATAGTTTTAATCACCTGTTCTTAAGTAGCGTGGTAGCTCAGTGGTAAGGGCACTTGCCTCTGATGCTAGAGGCCCCTGGTTCAATTCCCGGTGTCATATAATATTTTGACCCGCTTAAAAAGTGACCCGCGGGTCATAATATTATGACCCGCGGGTCAATATATTATTATAATATTTTGACCCCCCCCCTATAATATTTTGATCCCCCTCCCTAACTTCACAAAAGTTACATTTAAATGACCAAATATGGTGAGGTAACTGTTAAGCAGTAAAACTATGACAATTGTGGTGGTTTTTCCTGCTGATTTTTACACTTGGGCAGTGTCTGAGGGGTGGGGTGGGATAGTTCTAGATCTGAAAATCTACAGCAAGAATAATGACTATAATATATAAGAAAGGGCAATCATGTTTAAAGGGAAATGGCTAAAAAGCAGCAAAAAAGATAAAAAAATAACAGAAAAAAAAAACCACATGACTAAAATGGTATTGAGAGAACCAGCCTATGCACAGGGGGGGGGGGGGGGGGGGGGGGTCAAATTATTATAGCTATAATAAAATGACCCACCCTTTTTATCTGTTATTGATATACTGGTATTTGGTAGGCATCACGATAACACACCCATGTGACATAGTGCATTCTTTCATATCTGCAAAATGGCTACTTTTCCGATTAAATTTGTGATATTTTTCTTCAAACATAGGTTCCGGTCGATCGTTAGAACTGCATCATTGAGGCGGCTCTAAGGGGTACCCACAACCTATGTCTAGGAGCAGAAATAAGCAAATTAATGTATGCCCCTGTAAAGCCCTGTTTTCTCTATATAAAGTGGGGTTTAGAGGGGTGTTCGTTTCAAGGACTTGTTATCATGATGGGTTGTCGTGAATAGCAGGATGAGGGTTAAAAAACCAACAACTTTTGGCATTTTAAAATTTATAAGTATTATTCTCTGGATATCTGAGCAGGAAAATGCTTATTTGTTGTAAAATTTGAGCACTACACATTTTATTCTCTTTGCATTTTTTTGTTTTGAGTTTTGAACATGACAACCCCTATGTTTGCAAACAGTGTAGATTCAGATCAGACGTCTTCTGTAAAAGCCATCTTATCAGGATCTACACTGTTTGACATTCAGTTTGAGAATTTGCAGGAATAGAAGGAATAAATTACATCAAGTAACCTGATTGGTTCAAAGTCAGAAATGGGTGTGGCTAGATCAATTATTCAGTGGGTTAATGACCCAGTCAACAATATAAGTAGTTCATGGGAACAGTGCACCTTCGTTCACCAGCAACTGACAACTGCCCTTCTTGAATAAGTGGAAGAGGCAGAACTTCCTAAAACATCATCATATGAGCCCCGCGGGACAAATTTGTGTCTTCGAGCATTCCGTCATCACAAATTTTAACTGCGCATGCCCAGCCATTCAGAGGGGCCAGGGATATGGCTTTCTGTCTGATGGTTCCTCTTGATTCACTGCTTGTATGAGCGAGCAGCAAAGGTTCTGGCGAGACTGCGCGGATGCACAGGCTCGCCTGAACCTTCGCTGCTCGCATAGGCGATAGGTACCAAAATCGCTTGACGGGGCCCATATAGATTGTTTTGGCACCACTAATAGCATTGCAATTTTGAGCAGTCTTCCACAGCTCTTGGTAAGCAGGAAAAAAAATAAGACCAGACCAGTCCCTGATGGTGTCTTTTCAAGTTTTCCTCTGCCTGCCCAACTTTCTAGATCACTGTCCCAAACCCCAGACACTTTTCCTTTACATGATTAACTTTCCTGATTTCTTTGTTATCTGATATTTTTGAGCATTAACTTGCCTCATTTCTTTATATTTTAATATTTACGAGCAAATGCTCATAATAGAATACAAAGAAATAAGCTAGTGCTACTACTGTTGGTGTTTTAAAATTCATGGGCAGTTCCATTTAATGTTTAACTACTGTTGGCATTTTAAAAATTTATGGACAGTACAAAATTTATGCCCAACCATTGGTGACATTTTGAAATTTATGAGCAGTTCAAAATTTATGCCCAACTGAGCTGAGCAGTGAGCATGAAAGAAAGATTTGTAACCCAGGACCCTGGAAATTTATGGACAGTAGAAAATTTATGCACAAATATTGTTGACATTTTGAAATTTATGAGCAGTTCAAAATTTATGCCCAACTGAGCTTAGCAGTGAGCATGAAAGAAAGATTTGTAACCTGGAAAACTGGCTAGCAAGCCAAAGATCATAAAGCTCTTTTCATGCACAAGCCTGTTCAAATATATTGGTAAAATTTTACCGCCAAAAAATGAAATTTTACAGATAAAAATCCTGATATTTTTTCCTATTTCTGCTCAAAACATAGATTATGAGTACTCGTTAGAACCGCCTTGCCATGGCGGTTCTAACGAGTACCCACAATCTATGTTTTTGAGCAGAAATAAGAAAAATAATGTAGACCCCTGTAAGCTCCAGTTTTACTATATAAAAGTGGGGTTGAAGGGTGTCAAAATTATACATGCATGTTCTCATGATGACACTCAGCTGAGATAAACAAGAGGCCCATGGGCCACAATGCTCACCAGAGCTCAGGCCGGCACTGCCCACTGGCAGACATGTATGGTTTCAGGTTTTAATTAATTGATTATAAAGTCTCCCAAACAAACCCCCATTTCCAAATGAGCACCCATGTGGACTCTGTATCTGAAATATTAGGCCTTTTATGAGGAGGAGGGATGAGACATGGACCCAACAGAGCCCAGGCTGGTATCACTGAATCCATCTTATCATAAGGCACAAGAATAAATATGGTTTAGGGGTTGGGATGTGTACTGTTCCTGAGATATGAGGCCTTTTAAGCTGCATGGCCCTGGCAGACCCCAGGAAAGCCAAGATTGTTGTCGCTGAATGTGTCTTATAATAAGGACCAAGAAAATATATTGTTTAGGGGAGGGGATATGAACAGTTTCCAAGATATGAGGCCCTCTTATGAAATGATGAGCAGAGGAATGGCCCCTGTGGACCACCAAGTTTGTGTGACTGAATGTGTATAATCATAAGAAACAAGAATATATATGATTATGAGGTGGGGATCTTAATGGTGTCTGAGATATATGGCCTTTTATGAAGTGGAGGGGTAGGCCATGGCATCAGCATGTTGCTCTAGCACATAGAGACCCCACATTGATGTGAGTGAATGAGTTTTATTATAGGGAACACAAATATACATATTTTAGGGGTGGGGATCTGAACAGTTTCTGAGATATATGGCATTTTTTTACGAAGGGTGGGGCATAGCCCCAGCACACCCCCAGAGACCCCTAGGTTGGTATCACTGAATATGTCACATCATAAGGAACAAGAATATATATGGTTTAGGGGTTGGGGTTCTGAATGGTTTCTGTTATATTGAGCCTTTTACAAAGTGGAGGGGGTTGGGCATGGCCCTGGCACATCCCAGGGGACCCCCAGGTTGGTTTCAATGAATGCATCTTATCATAAGAAACAAGAATATATATGGTTTTGGGGTGGGGATCTGAATGGTTTTGAGATATATCACCTTTTATCAAGTGGAGTTGTGGGGCACAACCCCCGTGCGGCCCGGGAGACCCTCAGGTTGGTATAACTGAATGCTCTTATCATAAGGAACAAGAATTTATATGCTTTAGAGGTGGGGATCTGAATGGTTTCTGAGATATTGGGCCTTTTACGAAGTGGAGGGGTGGGGCATAGCCCCGGCATATCCTAGAGGACCCCAGTTTGGTGTCACTGAATGCGTCTTATCATAAGAAACAAGAATATATATGGTTTAGGGATGGGCTCTGAACAGTTTCTCAGATATATGGTCTTTTGTGAAGTCGAGGGGTGGAGTATGGCCCGGGTGCACCCTGGGTGACCCCTAGGTTGGTGTCACTGAATGTGTCTTTTCATAAGGAACAAGAATATATATGCTTTTGGGATGGGGATCGGTAAGGTTTCTGGAATATTTAGCCTTTTATGAAGTGGAGGGGGTTGGGCATGGCCCCCGCACATCCCCAAGGACCCCCAAGTTGGTGTCACTGAATGTGACTTATCATAAGGAACGAGAATATATATGGTTTAGGGGTGGGGATCTATAAGGTTACTGGGATATTGGGCCTTTTATGAAGTGGAGGGGGTGGGGCATGTCCCCCGGCACATCCCGAGGGACCCCCAGGTTGGTGTCACTTAATGCATCTTAGCATAAGGAACAAGAATATATATAGTTTAGGGGTGGGGATCGAATGGTTTCTAAGATAAATGGCATTTTATGAAATAGAGGGGGCAGGGCATGTCCCCGGCACATCCCAGGGGACCTCCAGGTTGGTGTCACTGAATGCATCTTATCATAAGGAACAAGAATATATATGGTTTAGGGGTTGGGATCTGTAAGGTTTCTGAGATATAAGGCATTTTATAAAGTGGAGGGGGCGGGCCATGGCCCCGGCACAACCTAGGGGACCCCCAGGTTGACATAAAAGCATATGGCTGAGAGAAGTTTACTCAAAGAACATGTTTATGTAAGTTTTGTCAAAATATCTGCAATGACTTGGCAGTAAATGCCATTTTTCAGTTTTCCCCATTATAAGTCAATGGAAACTCTAAGTTGCCATAGCAACAAAACTAAAAGGCCAAATTTCATAAAAAACACAAAACCTGTAAAGGCAAATATGGTGAATATTTTCATAAAGTCTCAGCTTCCTAGAGCATATGGTTTCTGAGCCGATGTTTTTTAAGTATTTTTGTCTATTTTTTGCATTTTGGTTTCCATGGCAACCAATAACAAGAGGGCCCAGAGGGCCCTGGTTCGCTCACCTGATCCAATGTATAACAAGTGGGCCCCGAGCAGGGTCAATTTTGGCCCCAGGGCTATAATATGAACAATCTTGGTTTTGTTTGTTTGATTTGAGGTTTAACGTCCCTGTCAACACTGTAAAGGTCATTTTGAAGAAGTTGCTTCCAATTTTGTGGGACTTTTACCCGACATTGAGATGAAATGACATCTCAAGCCCTGTTGCCCAATGAAACCAATAGGGTTTATTAGCATGGACGCTCCGCTTCGCACCGCGGTTCCTGGACAGGCTTAGATCCTCTAAGCGGTTTACCAGTACTAGTGTGTGGGCCGGATTCAGCACTGCGTGGAAGCATCATGCAGCCCATATATTTCTTCAAGCCCCTATGGGTGGGGGCCTGAACAATCTTGGTAGAGGTCCACAAGATGAAGCTTCATATCGAATAGGAAAGACCTGGGCTTTGTGGTGTCAGAGAAGAAGATTTTAAAGGTTTACCTGCATATAGAAGTCTATGTAAAACAAGATCTTCCCAATATAAGTCTATGTAAAACCAAAGGGTCCCAGAGCGGGGCATTTTTGGCCCCAGGGCTATAATTTGAACAATCTTGGTAGAGGTCCACTAGCTGAAGCTTCATAACAAATACCAAAGACCTTAGCCTTGTGGTTTCAGAGAAGAAGATTTTTAAAGATTTTCCCTATATATGTCTATGTAGAACCAAAGGGCCACATGGCGGGGACATTTTTGGTCTCAGGGCTATAATTTGAACAATCTTGGTAGAGGTCCACTAGCTGAAGCTTCATAACAAATATCAAAGACCTAAGCCTTGTGGTTTCAGAGAAAAAGATTTTTCCAAATTTTCCCTATAAAAGTCTATGTAAAACCAAAGGGCCCCGGAGCGGGGGCATCTTTTGGCCCCAGGGCTGTAATTTGAACAATCTTGGTAGAGGTCCACAAGATGAAGCTTCATACCAAATATCAAAGACCTGGGCTTTGCAGTTTCAGAGAAGAAGATTTTTAAAGATTTTCCCTATATAAGCCTATGTAAAACCAAAGGGCCTTGGGGCGGGGACTTTTTTGGCCCAAGCACTATAATTTGAACAATCTTGGTAGGGGTCCACTAGATGAAGCTTCATACCAAATAGCAAAGACCTGGGCATTGCAGTTTCAGAGAAGATTTTTAAAGATTTTCACTATATAAGCCTATGTAAAACCAAAGGGCCCCCGTGCGGGGGCATTTTTGGCTCCAGCACTATAATTTGAACAATCTTGGTAGGGGTCCACTAGATGAAGCTTCATACCAAATATCAAAGACCTGGGCATTGCGGTTTCAGAGAAGATTTTTAAAGATTTTCCCTATATAAGCCCATGTAAGACCAAAGGGCCCCCGTGCGGGGACATTTTTGGCTCCAGCACTATAATTTGAACAATCTTGGTAGAGGTCCACTAGGTGATGCTTCATACCAAATATCAAAGTCCTGGGCCTTGCAGTTTCAGAGAAGATTTTTTAAGTTTTCGGTGAAAAAAATCTATTTTTGGCTCCTGAGACCTATATGTGCAACGGACCGGAACCATTTGAACAACTTTGAGAGGGGACCACCTAAGGATCATTCCTGTGAAGTTTGGTCAAAATCTGATCAGTGGTTTAGGAGGAGATGTCGTTTGAAGAAAAGTTTACGGATGCACACACGGATGCACAGATGGACGCATGGATGAAAAGTGATCACAAAAGCTCACCTTGTCACTACGTGACAGGTGAGCTAAAAATGAGCAGCAGGCAGCAGGCCTAAAATCATACGGCAGATAGCAGATTGCCTATGGAACATTTCTATGAAAGTTTTGTCAAAATATCTGCAGAGGCTTGGCAGTAAATGCCATTTTTCAATTTTCCCCATTATAAGTCTATGGAAACTAAAGTTGCCAAAGCAATCAAACTAATTAGCCGATTTTGATAAAAAACACAAAATTTCAATCCCCCAGCCCAAGGATGCTACAGATAAAACTTGGGCCAATCGGCCCAGCGGCTACAGAGGAGATGTTTGAAAGTGTTGATGCAGACGACGGGCAACTGCCTATCCTATAAGCTCCCCCCGGAGCCTTCGGCTCTGGTGAGCTAAAAACAAGATGTGTTTGTGAAACACTGATGCCCCCGGACAGTGCATCTTAAATATGACAGCAGTATCACTAAGCAATCGAAAGGTATGGCCAATGTTCAAGTCTTAAAAAATAGGTCAAGGTCACAAGGTAAACAAGAGGCCCATGGACCACAATGCTCACCAGAGCTCAGGGGGCCACTGCCCACTGGCAGCAATGTATTTTAATCAACCATGGAAGCCCTGTGCCCTAGGATGCTACAGATAAAATTTGGACCCAATAAGCCTCGTGGCTTTAGATTCGATGTCGCTTGAATGTGTTGTTGCAGGAAAACAGATGACAATTGACAATTTCCCATCTGTGGCAACAAATAGGCCAAAAAGAACATTATTAAAGGAACATTTCTATGAAAGTGTGACAAAAAATCTTGAAAGGCATTAATTTCATTTTTCAATTTTCCCAATTATAGGACAATGTAAACTCATTACTTGGCATAGCAAACAAACCAAAGAGCCAAAGTTCATAAACCAGAGCTCAGGTGGACACTGCCCAAAGGCAGCCATGTATTATAACATGATATGATTTTATTATACCAATTATAAAGTCTCCCAAACAAACCCCATACCCAAATGAGCACCCATGTGGACTGTATCTGAAATATTAGGTGTTTTATAAAGTAGAGAGATTGGGGCATGGACCCAATGGAGCCCTGGTTGGTGTCACTAAGTGCATCTTATCAAAAGGAACAAAGACATATATGGTTTATCAGTGGGAATATGTATGGTTCCTGAAATGTAAGGCCTTTTAAGCAATGAAGGGAATCGGGCATGGCAGATCCAAGAGAAGCCCAAGATTGTTGTCAATGAATAAGTCTTATCGTAAGGACCAAGAGTATATGCAGTTAAACGGTGGGGATGTTTCTGAGATATGAGGCACTTTTATGAAGTGGCAGGGAGAGAAATGGCCCCTGCTGACCCCCAAAGACGGGGGTGACTGAATGTGTCTAATAACAATGAACAAGAACATATGTGATTATAGGATGGGGATTTGAATGGTTTCTGAGATATATGGCCTATTATGAAGGTGAGTCTTATCATAAGGAGCAAGAATAAATATGGTTAATGGGTGGGGATCTGAACGGTTTCTGAGATATATGGATTTTAATGAAGTAAAGGGGTGGGGCATGGCCTGTGGCACCCCGGGGGGACCTGCATGCTGGTGTCATTGATTGCGTCTTATCATAAGGAACAAGAATATAATACGGTTTAGGGGTGGGGATCTGGAAGGTTTCTTAGATATATGGATTTTAATGAAGTAAAGGGGTGGGACATGGCCTGTGGCACCCCGGGGGGACCTGCATGCTGGTGTCACTGATTGCGTGTTATCATAAGGAACAAGAATATATATGGTTTAGGGTTGGGGCTCTGAACAGTTTCTCAGATATATGGTCTTTTGTGAAGTCAAGGGTGGAGCATGGCCCAGGCGCACACTGGGTGACCCCTAAGTTGGTGTCACTGAATGTGTCTTATCATAAGGAACAAGAATGTAATATGGTTTAGGGGTGGGTATCTGTAAGGTTTCTGGAATATTTGGCTTTTTACTAAGAGGAGGGGGTTGGGCATGGTACCACCGGCACATCCCAGGGGACCAAAAATTTGGTGTCACTGAATGCAACTTATCATAAGGAATGAGAATATATATGGTTTAGGGGTGGGGATCTCAATGGTTTCTGAGATAAATGGCATTTTATGAAGTGGAAGGGGTGGGGCATGTCCCCGGCACATCCCGGGGGACCCACTGGTTGGTGTCACTTAATGTGTCTTATCATAAGGAACAAGAATATATATGGTTTAGGGGTGGGGATCTGAATGGTTTCTGAGATATAAGGCATTTTATGAAGTGGAGGGGTCGGGGCATATCCCCGGCATCCCGGGGGACCTCCAGGTTGGTGTCACTTAATGCATCTTATTATAATGAACAAGAATATATATTGTTTAGGGGTGGGGATCTGTATGGTTTCTGAGATATATGGATTTTAATGAAGTAAAGGGGTGGGGCATGGCCCATGGCACCCTGGGTGGACCTGCATGCTGGTGTCACTGATTGCGTCTTATCATAAGGAACAAGAATATATATGTTTTAGGGGTGGGGCTCTGAACAGTTTCTCAGATATATGGTCTTTTTGTGAAGTCAATGGGTGAAGCAAGGCCCTGCAGCACCCTGGGTGACCCCTAGGTTGGTGTCACTGAATGTGTCTTATCATAAGGAACAAGAATATATATGGTTTAGGGCAGGGGATCTGTAAGGTTTCTGGAATATTTGACCTTTTATAAAGTGGAGGGGGTTGGGCATGGTCCAGGCACATCCCGGGGGACCCCCAGGTTGGTGTCACTTAATGCATCTTAGCATAAAGAACAAGAATATATATAGTTTAGGGGTGGGGATCTGTATGGTTTCTGAGATATATGGCATTTTATGAAGTGAGTGAGTGTTTCAGTTTTACGTCCCACCAACAGCTAAGGTCATACGGAGACGGGACCTCGGTTTAAAGACTCATCCGAAAGTCTGGAGAAGCCCGGGATCGAACCTGCGACCCCTGGTTTACAAGTCGAGTAGCGTAACCACTCGACCACGGAGGCTTCTAGGCATTTTATGAAGTGGAGGGGGTGGGGCATGTCCCCGGAACATCCCGGGGGACCCCCAGGTTGGTGTCACTTAATGCATCTTAGCATAAGGAACAAGAATATATATAGTTTAGGGGTGGGAATCTGAATGGTTTCTGAGATAAATGGCATTTTATGAAATAGAGGGGGCAGGGCATGTCCCCGGCACATCCCGGGGGACCCCCAGGTTGGTGTCACTTAATGCATCTTATCATAAGGAACAAGAATATATATGGTTTAGGGGTTGGGATCTGTAAGGTTTCTGAGATATAAGGCATTTTATGAAGTGGAGGGGGCGGGGCATGGCCCCAGCACAACCTAGGGGACCCCCAGGTTGACATAAAAGCATATGGCTGAGAGAAGTTTACACAAGGAACATGTTTATGTAAGTTTTGTCAAAATATCTGCAATGACTTGGCAGTAAATGCCATTTTTCAGTTTTCCCCATTATAAGTCAATGGAAACTCTAAGTTGCCATAGCAACAAAACTAAAAGGCCAAATCTCATAAAAAACACAAAACCTGTAAAGGCAAATATGTGAATATTTTCATAAAGTCTCAGCCTCCTAGAGCATATGGTTTCTGAGGAGATGATTTTTTAAGTATTTTTTCTCTTTTTTTTGCATTTTGGTTTCCATGGTAACCAATAAAAATGAGCAGAAGGCCTAATATCATACGGCAGATAGTAGATTACCTATGGAACATTTCTATGAAAGTTTTGTCAAAATATCTGCAGAGGCTTGGCAGTAAATGCCATTTTTCTATTTTCCCCATTATAAGTCTATGGAAACTCTAAGTTGCCATAGCAACCAAACTAATGAGCCGATTTTCATTAAAAACACAAACTTTCAATCCCCCTGCCCAACGATGCTACAGATGAAATTTGGGCTGAATCGGCCCAGTGGCTTCGGAGGAGATGTCGTTTGAAAATGTTGACGAAGCCGACGACGGACAACTGCCTATCCTATAAGCTCCCCCGGAGCCTTCGGCTCTGGTGAGCTAAAAATTATGGGATCGTTGGAAAGGTCTTGTGACATAGAATGGACAGGAAGAGTATGAAAGCCCTATCACTTACCAATCGAAAGTTATGGCCAATGTTAAAGTTTTTAAAAAGTAGGTCAAAGGTCAAGGTCAGGAGATCAAAATTTATGTTACCACTGGAAAGGTCTTGTGATAATGTATACACACATGAAATATGGAAGCTCTATCTATTACCATTCAAAAGTTATGCCCAATGTTAAGGTTTTTGTAGACAGATAAACAGACAAACAGACAAACAGACCAAAAACTATATGCCCCCCGAATCTCGATTCCGGGGGCATAAAAAAAGTTTTGCTCATCAAGACCAAAATAAATGAGGCAAACTTCTTGCTCATATTCAAAGAGTAAGTTATTTGTCCTGATCACAGATTTTAAAATGTCATCAATTGTTGGCATTTTGAAAATTAATGAACAACACTAGCAGGCACAGAAAAAAATGATTTTAAACCTTGAACCATTGTTAACTAGTTGAGTAGTCTGCTTAGATTCTCAGAGAATCTTATTTGTCATATTCACAGATTTTTAAAATGTCAGTAAGTGTTGGCATTTAAAAATTTATGAACAGGACATGTAGGATAAATTCAATGACTGAGTAGGACAAATATTTTTAAACCTTAAACCATTATTAACGAGTGACTAGTCTGCTTAGGTTCTTAGAGAATCTTATTTGTCCTATTCACTGATTTTTAAAATGCCAATAAGTTTTGGCATTTAAAAATTTATGAACAAGACAAGTAGGATAAATTCAATGACTTGAACAGGACAAATGCTTTTAAACCTTGTACCAACATTAACAAGGTAGTGGTCGGCTCTGATTCCCAGAGAATGTTACTTGACATGTTCATTGATTTTAATCCTTAAGCTGCCGAGGAAAAACAACATCTGAAAATGTCGTCTGCTGTCGTCTGCTGATTTTGTCTGCTGAATCTTCTTGCAAACTTTTTAAAAATATTTTTTGCATACTGGCAAATAGTGTGCTGCTCCTATAGGAGCAGTCTGATCTGGGTCCACACTGCTTGCAAATGATGACTTTTAAGATAATGACAGACGGGGAAAACAGACTACAATTGTACTGATTGGCATTTTATGGCATTTTAAAATCTTTGATCACGACAAGCAGGATGAATTCAAACATTTGATCTGGACAAATGCTTTTTAAACCACTGTTAACCCTTACAATGCCAATCACGACAATTGTCATCTGCTTTGTCATCTGCTGGTTACTTTAAAAGTCATTTTCAGAAACCAGATCAGACTGCTCATTGGAATCAGATCAGACTGCTCCTCTACGAGATCCACACTGTTTGCCTGTATGAAAAAAATATTTCAGCAGACAACAGTTTCAGATGGAGTTTTTCTCGGTGTCTTAAAGAGTTAAAAAATCTTTGATCAGGACAAGCACGATAAATTCAAATACTTGATCAGCACAAATGTTTTAATACCACTGTTTAAGAGGTGAGTAGCTTAACTAATGGGCCAAGAAGGCTTTTTTTTCTATCTTTTATGTGGTTTTGGAGATATCAGAACTTTCACAGGTTTACAGAGTTCAATAACATTGTCCGCACAGTGCTCATCAGACGAAACTTGTGACTTGAACTTTACTGGAGTGGCAGACGACAGCATGACGAGTGAAATCTCTACATGGCAGGACTCTGAAAATATAATGTAATATGATTAACCCTTTTTGTACCAAATGGAATCTTCCTCCTTATAAAAAAGCAGGGGCCCATTTCAAAATTTAGGGGTGTAAGGTTGTGTTTTCTTCAAAATTCATTTGGAAAATAGCTGAACTTTTTGCAAACAGTGTAGGCCCTGATCAGACGCCGCGTTCTGCGGCATCTGATCTGGGCCTGCGCTGTCTGCCAGGGTACCAATTTTGGGGTTTCTGGTACCAAATGGGTTAACATACAAGACGAATGATAATACACTCTTTGTTGACAACTGTCACTTGAACGTACGTCACTGTTGTGGCAAACAACAGCAGTACTCTGAAAATATATAGTGATATGATAATTAAGATACAATATACGGGCCTCCGTGGCCTAGTGGTTAAGAGCCCTGGGCCTCTCACCACTGTAGGTTAGAGCCTCGCTCGGGTCACATGTGAGACGCCAAGTTCTGCAACCGAAGGTCAGGTGGTTTTTCTCCGGGTACTCCGGTTTTCGCCCACCTTTGATTAACGATCGCTCGATATGAGTGAAATAATCTTGAAAGGGCCGTAAAACCAAAACCAAAAAAAGAAAAAAAAAATTAAGATACAATATAACTGATGACATTTTCTGTACAGCTCACTGTCACTTGAACTTTACTGGCAGGGCCCACAGGGTTTACATAGGGGTATATAGGGAAAACCTGTCAGAAACCAAAAGGCACAGGTCTTTGATTATTTGGTGTGAAGCTTTGTCTAGTGGACCTCTACCAAGATTGTTTAAATTATGGCCCTGGGGTCAAAAATGGCCCCGCCTCGGGGCCCACTGATTTTAAAATATGCTTTATATAGGGAAAACCTTTTAGTATCTTTTTGTCTGAAACCAGAAGGCTAGGTCTTTGATATTTTTCAAACAGACATAATTTCACTCTTTAAAGTACTTTTCAAAGGCTTGACATTTCTGCTAAGCAGAAAATTTACATGTACATGTAATGTAAAATGTACATGCAATGTATAATCATTTCTGCTAAGCAGACAATTTACATGTACATGTTATGTAAAATATGAATATGTAATGTAAAACTTGTCTGCAAGTGTTTTGATTGGCAGTTTAAGTTTTATCACTTCAGTTTAAGTGTTATCACTTTAGATTGTGATTGGAATATTCCACCTTCTATACAGCACAAGTCCATTTACAAATTTAGGAGTGTCAGGTTGTGATTTTTGGGTGTCAGGTTGTGTTTTCTTCAAAATTCATTTGGAAAATGGCTGATCTTTCTGCAAACAGTGTAGGTCCTGATCAGATGCGGTGTCTTATCTGTGCCTGCACTGTTTGCAAGTTACCCATGTTAGGTTTTTTTGGTACAAAATAGGTTAAGGTTTAAAACTCTTTTTATTATTATTTGTATTGCATGATAATATGATGATATCATTTTTGGCTTAAATGACTAATTTATTGAACTCCTTTCACTGTTTCTCAGAAAAGAGATATCTTATGACTCTATTTCCTAGAACAATATCTTAAAAGGGCATGAAAAAAAAGAAGAGTCCAAATATGGAACCTAATCATTTTTATCATAAAAAGTTTGCCAATTTTTCAAAAAGCTTAATCTTGATATTTTTTTTTTTTTCTTTTCATATCTGATTGGGAAAATAGAAATTAAAAATCCCCCTATTTTATCCCATAAAATGCCAGTCACAACAATTTTCCTCTGCTTTGCCAACTGTCGGTAACCTTAAAAGTATTTTTTTGCAAACAGTGTGGGCCCAGATCAGACTGCTCCTGTAGGAGCAGTCTGATCTGGACCAACACTGTTTACAGGAGCAGTCTGATCTGGGCCCACACTGTTTGCCTGTGTGCAAAAACATTTTTAAAAAATTTGCCAAAAAAAAAAAAAAAAAAAAAAATCAGTAGACGACATAAGCAGACGGCATTTTCAGATGTAGTTTTTCTCAGCGTTTTAAGGGTTATTCCCCATGTCAAATGATCAACACTGTGACAAACTCTTTATAGCACTACAACAGACAACTATGATATATCCAAACAAAAATGAAAATATTTTATTTCTTTTTTCCATTTTTAGTTATTTGCCTGTCAAAACCAATTTACTGTATCATAACGCCCATCGGGGCTTGAAGAAATATTTGGGCTGCATGATGCTTCCACACAGAGCTGAATCCGACCCGCACACGAGTACTGGTACACCACTTAGAGGATCTAAGCCTGCCCAGGCAAAGCGGTGCGCACGATTCGGACCTTCCATGCTTATAAATCCTATTGGTTTCATTGGGCGACAGGGCTTGAGATGTTATTTCATCTCAATGTCGGGTAAAAGTCCCACAAAATTGGAAGCAACGTCTCCAAAATGACCTTTACAGTGTTGACGGGGACCTTAAATCTCAAATTAAACAAAATCAAACAAACTGTATCATAACGATAACACACTGTGCAACAAAGTGCATTTTCTTCACATCTCCGAAATGGCCATTTTTCTGATGAAAATCCTTGATATTTTTCTTATAAATACTGCAAACATAGGTTGTGGGTGCTCGTTAGAACCACCTCATTGAGGTGGTTCAAACGAGTACCCACAACCTACGTCTTGGGGCAAAAAAAAAGAAAAATAATGTATACCCCATAAACCCTAGTTTTCTCTATATAAAGTGAGGTATAGGGGGGTCTTCATTTCACGGACTTGTTGACGTGATGTGAAAAACACTTATCCTGCTGAAGACGACAACCCCTACCTATGCAAACAGTATAGTTAGAAGCCAATGTCATAGGGTATAGGTATATAGCACACTTGTACTGCCTTGCGGTACAAGCCGGCTTTTATAGCGCCGCAGTAGAGTGTTGGACTGTCGATCAGGCAGACCGGGTTCGATCCCATGCCGGGTAAAGGTGATAGGATTTTTTCACCTGTTACATTTGGCGCCCACCGTAAATAACCCACATGGGCATTAAAACTCCTTGAGTATCATTTCACGTGATTCTCGGACTCCCAGAAATTCGAGGACGAATTTCAATGTGGAAGGGGAGAATGTCATAGGGTATAGGTATATAGCACACTTGTACTGCCTTGCGGTACAAGCCGGCTTTTATAGCGACGTGGTAGAGTGTTTGCTTACCAATCCGGCGGTCCGGGTTCGATCCCCAGCCGGGTAAAGGTGATTAGCATTTTTTTCACCTGTTACACCATCTTCTGCCATCTGACCCGGATCTGCATTATTTGACATTCAGTTTGCAAATTTGAATGATTACATTACATCAACTACTTTGATTGGCTGATTGTCAGCAACGGGTGTGGCAAAATTAATTTCTTCAGCAGGATGATTCACATGCAATGTCAAGCCGGATTTTATTTAGGGGATACCATCAGCTGATAGTACTAATTTGCACTTTAAGAGTTAAATGTAATCTGAGATTTCTATGTTTACCCTATTTAATTAATAAAGGAAGTAAAATTCTATTTTAACTCTTATCATGCTGTTCACAACAACCCCTATCTTTGGAAACAGTGTAGATCCAGATCAGATGGCTTCTGAAGAAGCCATCTGATCAGGATCTACACTGTTTGACATTCAATTTATGAATTTGTAGGAATAAATTACATCAAGAAATCTGATTGGTTCAAAGTCAGAAATGGGTGTGGCTAATCTGAATATTCAGCAAGAGAAGGGTTAACCCTTATCTTGCTGTTCACGACAACCCCTATCTTTGGAAACAGTGTAGATTCAGATCAGATGGCTTCTGAAGAAGCCATCTGATCAGGATCTACACTGTTTGACATTCAATTTATGAATTTGTAGGAATAAATTACATCAAGAAATCTGATTGGATCAAAGTCAGAAATGGGTGTGGCTAATCTGAATATTCAGCAAGAGAAGGGTTAACTGTAGCTCAAGCATTCTGTTCAGTCAGTGCACAGCTTAGGTTCAATGGGCATTCATACAGCAGACAAGAAATAGAAACATTCTGATCAGACTGCACAGATTTTTTTTTTGGGGGGGGGGGGGGGGGGAGGTTTGGTTTTATGGCCCTTTCAAGATTATTTCACTCATATCGAGTCGATCGTTAATCAGGTGGGCAAAAACTGGAGTACCCGGAGAAAAACCACCTGACCTTCCGTTGCAGAACTTGGCGTCTCACATGTGACCCAAGCCACGCTCGAACCCACAGTGGTGAGAGACCTAATAATTAAGAGTCAGCGCTCTTATCCACTAGGCCCGGAGGCCCGTCCTGCACAGATGTGTAGGCTTTTCTGAAGTGCTATCTACATGTCCAAACACATTTATCAATTGTCACACCTCATTTTTTAACCCTTATCCTGTTGTTCACGACAACCCCTACCTTTGCAAACAGTGTAGATCCAGATCAGATGGCTTCATCTGATCAGGATCTAAACCGTATGTCAACCAGTTTTTGAATTAAACAAATATTTTTTTTTTATTAAACAAATAAATTTTATCAAGTAATTTGATTGGTTAATAGCCAGCAATGGCTGTGGCCAAATCATTTTATTCAACAGGATAAGTGTTAACCCAAAGTCCATTTCAGACAGGAAACCCCAAAACAGAACATCATCAAACTGTGTAGGCCCAGACCAGATGCCTAAGAAGGCAATTTTCTGAATGAATTTTTATAACAAGAGGGCCATGATGGCCCTGGATCGCTCACCTGATCCATAGTGTAACAAGTGGGCCCCAGAGAGGGCCATTATTGGCCCCAGGGCTTTAATGTACATAATGTTGAGGGAGGTCTTAAAGGTGAAGCTTCATACCAAACATCAACAAAGGCTAAAATTTGAACAATCTTGTCAAAGGTCCACTAGATGAAGCTACACATCAAATATCAAAGACCTGGGCCTAGCGGTTTCAGAGAAGAAGATTTTTAAAGATTTTGCCTATATAAGCCTATGTAAAATCAAAGGGCCCCGGGACAGGGGCATTTTTTGCCCCAGCACTATAGTTTGAACAATCTTGGTAGGGGTCCACTAGATGAAGCTTCATACCAAATATCAAAGTTCTGGGCCTTGTGGTTTCAGAGAAGAAGATTTTTAAAGATTTTCCCTATATAAGCCTATGTAAAACCAAAGGGCCCCGTGGCAGGGGGGGATTTTTTGTCCCAGCACTATAATTTGAACAATCTTGGTAGGGGTCCACTAGACGAAGCTTCATACCAAATATCAAAGTCCTGGGCCTTGTGGTTTCAGAGAAGAAGATTTTTAAAGATTTTCCCTATATAAGCCTATGTAAAACCAAAGGGCCCCGGGGCAGGGGCATTTTTGGCCCCAGCACTAAAATTTGAACAATCTTGGTAGGGGTCCACTAGATGAAGCTTCATACCAAATATCAAAGTCCTGGGCCTTGTGGTTTCAGAAAAGAAAATTTTTAAAGATTTTCCCTATATAAGCCCATGTAAAACCAAAGGGCCCCGTGGCGGGGGCATTTTTTGTCCCAGCACTAAAATTTGAACAATCTTGGTAGGGGTCCACTAGATGAAGCTTCATACCAAATATCAAAGACCTGGGCCTTGTGGTTTCAGAGAAGAAGATTTTTTAAGATTTTCCCTATATAAGCCTATGTAAAACCAAAGGGCCCCGGGGCGGGGGCATTTTTGGCCCCAGCACTGTAATTTGAACAATCTTGGTAGGGGTCAACTAGATGAAGCTTCATACCAAATATCAAAGACCTGGGCCTTGTGGTTTCAGAGAAGAAGATTTTTAAAGATTTTCCCTATATAAGCCAATGTAAAACCAAAGGGCCCCGTGGCGGGGGCATTTTTTGTCCCAGCACTATAATTTGAACAATCTTGGTAGGGGTCCACTAGATGAAGCTTCATACCAAATATCAAAGTCCTGGGCCTAATGTGGTTTCAGAGTAGAAGATTTTTGAAGATTTTCCCTATATAAGCCTATGTAAAACCAAAGGGCCCTGGGGCGGGGGCATTTTTGGCCCCAGCACTATAATTTGAACAATCTTGGTAGGGGTCCACTAGATGAAGCTTCATACCAAATATCAAAGACCTGGGCCTTGTGGTTTCAGAGAAGAAGATTTTTAAAGATTTTCCCTATATAAGCCAATGTAAAACCAAAGGGCCCCGTGGCGGGGGCATTTTTCGTCCCAGCACTCAAATTTGAACAATCTTGGTAGGGGTCCACTAGATGAAGCTTCATACCAAATATCAAAGTCCTGGGCCTTGTGGTTTCAGAGAAGAAGATTTTTAAAGATTTTCCCTATATAAGCCTATGTAAAACCAAAGGGCCCCCGTGCGGGGGCATTTTTGGCCCCAGCACTATAATTTGAACAATCTTGGTAGGGGTCCACTAGATGAAGCTTCATACCAAATAACAAAGACCTGGGCCTTGTGGTTTCAGAGAAGAAGATTTTTTAAGTTTTTGGTGAAAAAAATCTGTTTTTGGCTCCTGTGACCTAGATGTGCAACGGACCGGAACCATTTGACCCATATTCAAACTTGACCGAGATATTGTCATGATGATCATTCTGAGCAAGTTTGATTAAGATTGGACCAAAATTGTGGCCCCTAGGGTGTTCACAAGGTTTTTATATGATTTGACCCGCTGACCTACTTTTTAACCCGATATGACCCATATTCGAACTGGACTGAAATATTGTCACAATGGTCATTCTGAGCAAGTTTCATGATAATTGGACCAAAACAGTGGCCTTCAGAGTGTTCACAAGGTTTTTCTATGATTTGACCTACTGACCTACTTTTTGACCGGACATGACCCATATTCGAACTTGACCAAGATATTGTCATGATGATCATTCTGAGCAAGTTTGATTATGATTGGACCAAAATTGTGGCCTCTAGGGTGTTCACAAGGTTTTTCTATGATTTGACCCGCTGACCTACTTTTTAAGCCGACATGATCCATATTCAAACTTCACTAAAATATTGTCACAATGATCATTCTGAGCAAGTTTGATGATGATTGGACCAAAACTGTGCCCTCTAGAGTGTTCACAAGGTTTTTCTATGATTTGACCTACTGACCTACTTTTTCACCCGACATGACCCATATTCGAACTTGACCGAGATATTGTCATGATGATCATTCTGAGCAAGTTTGATGATGATTGGACCAAAACTGTGGCCTCTAGTTTGTTCACAAGAAAAAGTTTACGCACGACGGACGACGGACGACGCACGACGACGCCGGACATCTTACGGTCACAAAAGCTCACCATGACCTTCGGTCAGGTGAGCTAAAAACTGAACCAGACACCCCTGAATTTCCAAATGGGACTGCTGCTTTTTATCAGGAGGAAGATTTAACCCTTCTCTTGCTGAATATTCAGTTAAGCCACACCCATTTCCGACTTTGAACCAATCAGATTTCTTCATGTAATTTATTCCTACAAATTCATAAACTGAATGTCAAACAGTGTAGATCCTGATCAGATGGCTTCTTCAGAAGCCATCTGATCCGGATCTACACTGTTTCCAAAGATATGGGTCGTCATGAACAGCATGATTAGTTAAAAGTGGGTCAACCCTTCCAGCACCACAGAAAATCCTAGAGCAGACGGCAATCTATGTTCTTTATTGGCATTATTTTTTTTCAGCAAACATTACGAAAACAGCCTATTCAAATATATTGAAAATTTGAACACCAAAAAATGAAAATTTTCAGACAAAAAAAGATAATTTTTATATTTCTGCTCAAAAGATACATTGTGGATACTTGTTAGAACTGCCTCAAAGTTTGTTAGAACCCCCTCTGCAAGGCAGTTCTAATGAGGACAGCATTACCTCCCTTCCATTATCTACCTTGGTAGATCATATGCATAGCTTCTAGGTTTATAACCACTCTCTGACAACTGCGTCAGGGAGTCGACTCTTTGGCTCAGCGGTTAGAGCACTGGACTATCACCCGAGCGGCCCGGGTTCGAATCCCACCATAGGTGGAGATCTTTTCAGGCTATGCTTCTTTCCTTTGTTACGGCTTTCATGTTGTAAGACCACCATGTATGTTTTTAAACAGAAATAAGACCCCTTTAAACCCCAGTTTTATTATATAAAAGTGGCGTTTAAGGGGTTCAAAATTATATAAGCTTGTTTTCGTGATGAATAAGACTTGGCATTTCAAATGATTCATTCAGATGTAACAGCAATCTTTATTTTTGCTGAAAAATAAGAAAAAAAAAAACCCTTTGAAAATGCTGTCTGGTATTCAGGTCAGTGCTTGAAAGGGTAAATCCCTGTTTGTTTACTATGAGCTCATACAAAACACAATTTTATTGAAACCTGAGCCGGGGCACATGAACATGAACACTTATGTAACCATCAAAGACTTAGATTAGACTGTGTACCTAAACACTTTTATTGCTCTTTTGGATAAGCAAGATCATGCAAACAGTGAAAACTGACCAGAATGTGCAGATATGCAGACTTCTGGGTCTTCAGCGGTCACACAGCTGTTGGCCTTGGGTTTACTGCAACCAAGCTCAAATGATTTAAATGAGCTGTTAACTTTATAACATGCCAATCATGACAATTTTCGTCTGCTTTGACGTCTGCTTGTTACTTTAAAAGTCATTTTTTGCAAACAGTGTGGACACAAATCAGACTGCTCCTTTGGGAGCAGTCTGATTTGGGTCCACACTGTTTGCCTGTATGCAAAAATATTTTTAAAAAGTTTGCATAAAGATTCAGCAGACGACATTAGCAGACGACATTTTCAGATGTAGTTTTTCTCGGCAGCTTAAGGGTTAACTTATAAACCTTTGCTTTATAGGTTTTCCTGTGATTCTATTTTTAGATTTACATAGAAATCATGGAAGTGCAAAGGGGTCATGGTGACTGTCCGAGAAAAACAGCTGAAAATGTCGTCTGCTTATGTCATCTGCTGAATCTTCTTGGAAACATTAAGACAAGAGGGCCATGATGGCCCTGGATCGCTCACCTGATCCATAGTGTAACAAGTGGGCCCCAGAGAGGGCCATTATTGGCCCCAGGGCTTTAATGTACATAATGTTGAGGGAGGTCTTAAAGGTGAAGCTTCATACCAAACATCAACAAAGGCTAAAATTTGAACAATCTTGTCAAAGGTCCACTAGATGAAGCTACACATCAAATATCAAAGACCTGGGCCTAGCGGTTTCAGAGAAGAAGATTTTTAAAGATTTTGCCTATATAAGCCTATGTAAAATCAAAGGGCCCCGGGACAGGGGCATTTTTTGCCCCAGCACTATAGTTTGAACAATCTTGGTAGGGGTCCACTAGATGAAGCTTCATACCAAATATCAAAGTTCTGGGCCTTGTGGTTTCAGAGAAGAAGATTTTTAAAGATTTTCCCTATATAAGCCTATGTAAAACCAAAGGGCCCCGTGGCAGGGGGGGATTTTTTGTCCCAGCACTATAATTTGAACAATCTTGGTAGGGGTCCACTAGACGAAGCTTCATACCAAATATCAAAGTCCTGGGCCTTGTGGTTTCAGAGAAGAAGATTTTTAAAGATTTTCCCTATATAAGCCTATGTAAAACCAAAGGGCCCCGGGGCAGGGGCATTTTTGGCCCCAGCACTAAAATTGGAACAATCTTGGTAGGGGTCCACTAGATGAAGCTTCATACCAAATATCAAAGTCCTGGGCCTTGTGGTTTTAGAGAAGAAAATTTTTAAAGATTTTCCCTATATAAGCCTATGTAAAACCAAAGGGCCCCGTGGCGGGGGCATTTTTGGCCCCAGCACTATAATTTGAACAATCTTGGTAGGGGTCCACTAGATGAAGCTTCATACCAAATATATAAGACCTGGGCCTTGTGGTTTCAGAGAAGAAGATTTTTAAAAATTTTCCCTATATAAGCCAATGTAAAAGCAAAGGGCCCCGTGGCGGGGGCATTTTTGTCCCAGCACTAAAATTTGAACAATCTTGGTAGGGGTCCACTAGATGAAGCTTCATACCAAATATCAAAGTCCTGGGCCTTGTGGTTTCAGAAAAGAAAATTTTTAAAGATTTTCCCTATATAAGCCCATGTAAAACCAAAGGGCCCCGTGGCGGGGGCATTTTTTGTCCCAGCACTAAAATTTGAACAATCTTGGTAGGGGTCCACTAGATGAAGCTTCATACCAAATATCAAAGACCTGGGCCTTGTGGTTTCAGAGAAGAAGATTTTTTAAGATTTTCCCTATATAAGCCTATGTAAAACCAAAGGGCCCCGGGGCGGGGGCATTTTTGGCCCCAGCACTGTAATTTGAACAATCTTGGTAGGGGTCAACTAGATGAAGCTTCATACCAAATATCAAAGACCTGGGCCTTGTGGTTTCAGAGAAGAAGATTTTTAAAGATTTTCCCTATATAAGCCAATGTAAAACCAAAGGGCCCCGTGGCGGGGGCATTTTTTGTCCCAGCACTATAATTTGAACAATCTTGGTAGGGGTCCACTAGATGAAGCTTCATACCAAATATCAAAGTCCTGGGCCTTGTGGTTTCAGAGTAGAAGATTTTTGAAGATTTTCCCTATATAAGCCTATGTAAAACCAAAGGGCCCTGGGGCGGGGGCATTTTTGGCCCCAGCACTATAATTTGAACAATCTTGGTAGGGGTCCACTAGATGAAGCTTCATACCAAATATCAAAGACCTGGGCCTTGTGGTTTCAGAGAAGAAGATTTTTAAAGATTTTCCCTATATAAGCCAATGTAAAACCAAAGGGCCCCGTGGCGGGGGCATTTTTCGTCCCAGCACTCAAATTTGAACAATCTTGGTAGGGGTCCACTAGATGAAGCTTCATACCAAATATCAAAGTCCTGGGCCTTGTGGTTTCAGAGAAGAAGATTTTTAAAGATTTTCCCTATATAAGCCTATGTAAAACCAAAGGGCCCCCGTGCGGGGGCATTTTTGGCCCCAGCACTATAATTTGAACAATCTTGGTAGGGGTCCACTAGATGAAGCTTCATACCAAATAACAAAGACCTGGGCCTTGTGGTTTCAGAGAAGAAGATTTTTTAAGTTTTTGGTGAAAAAAATCTGTTTTTGGCTCCTGTGACCTAGATGTGCAACGGACCGGAACCATTTGACCCATATTCAAACTTGACCGAGATATTGTCATGATGATCATTCTGAGCAAGTTTGATTAAGATTGGACCAAAATTGTGGCCCCTAGGGTGTTCACAAGGTTTTTATATGATTTGACCCGCTGACCTACTTTTTAACCCGATATGACCCATATTCGAACTGGACTGAAATATTGTCACAATGGTCATTCTGAGCAAGTTTCATGATAATTGGACCAAAACAGTGGCCTTCAGAGTGTTCACAAGGTTTTTCTATGATTTGACCTACTGACCTACTTTTTGACCGGACATGACCCATATTCGAACTTGACCAAGATATTGTCATGATGATCATTCTGAGCAAGTTTGATTATGATTGGACCAAAATTGTGGCCTCTAGGGTGTTCACAAGGTTTTTCTATGATTTGACCCGCTGACCTACTTTTTAAGCCGACATGATCCATATTCAAACTTCACTAAAATATTGTCACAATGATCATTCTGAGCAAGTTTGATGATGATTGGACCAAAATTGTGGCCTCTCGAGTGTTCACAAGGTTTTTCTATGATTTGACCTACTGACCTACTTTTTTACCCGACATGACCCAAATTCGAACTTGACCGAGATATTGTCATGATTATCATTCTGAGCAAGTTTGATGATAATTGGACCAAAACTGTGGCCTCTAGTGTGTTCACAAGAAAAAGTTTACGCACGGACGACGCACGACGGACGACGGACGACGCCGGACATCTTACTGTCACAAAAGCTCACCATGACCTTCGGTCAGGTGAGCTAAAAACAAAAGGAGCAGTCTGATCTGAGCCAAAACTGCTTGCAAAAATGACTTTTAAGGTAACCAGCAGACGACAATTGTCGTGATTCGTATTTTATGCGTTAAGAGTCACTGCACACAAAAAATATGACTGTAAATGTGCAAATATGACTGCACTTGTACAGGTTTTAAGCAGTCTTAACCGTTATCCTGCTGAATATAACAACCCTTTGCTAACAGTGTAGATACAGATGAGATGGTTTTCAGAAGCCATCTGATCAGGATCTACAATATTTGCTATGCAGTTTGTAAATTGAAGGAATACCTTATTCCGAGTAATCTGACTGGTTGAGAGTCAGCAGTGGGTGTGGCTTAATTCATTTATTCAACAGGATAAGGGTTAACTGTTTATGACACAAATGGATGTTGATCCGCAGCTTCTATGTGCAGTCAAAAAAGCATTACGAAAACACGCCTATACAAATACATCGTAAATTTTACTGCTGGAAATACGAAAATTTTAAGATGAAAAATTGTGAAATTTTTCTTATTTCTGCTCAAAATATAGATTGTGGATACGGGTTAGAACCGCCTCGGCAAAATATAGATTGTGGATGCGTGTTAGAACCGCCTCATTGAGGCGGTTCTAACGAGTACCCACAATCTTTATTTTAGAGCAGAAATAAGAAAAATAAGGTATAGCCCTGTAAACCCCAGTTTTACTATATAACATTGGGGTTCAAGGGGATCAAAATTAAATACCGTATTCGACCTATTTACCGCACCATGGGCTTAGTTTTTTCAAAATTGTATGAAAATATTGTGGTGAAAAATCTACCTAACAAGCGCACACTCAATACGAAAAAATACGAAAAAAAAAACTTCCAATATGATTATTTTATAGAGTTGAATTTCAGCATAGGGGTTCACCACATATACCGGGTCAAAGATGCAGCAAAACTCAATATGAATTTGTTGGGAGGTTACTGTAAAGTGTGCACTTGTGTATTTTTTCCAGAAAAAAATTGGGTGTGCGCTTATAGGAGCATGTGCGGTAAATAGGTCAAATACGGTAGGCTTGTTTTCGTGATGGTGAGTTCTGTAGAGTACACAAATTGAGTTGAGTCTTGGGTGAGCACACATGACTATTAATACCACTCATTCGACAACCAGTTTTTCCCTAACATGTAAACCTAAGTCCTTATTTCTCACCCACCCCCTTCCTGCAACATCTCTAACTTCCTTTTGCTATGTGACCTGTGTAGAATCACCTGTCAAAATGTTCTTTTTTTTTCTTTGAATTGAGGTTTTACACCGCCATCAACACTATTTAGATCATTTAAGAGACACTGTTTCAAGTTTTGTGACAATTGTTCCAGATACTGAGATGAAATGACATCTCAAGCCCTATCACCCAACCCAACCAATAGGGCGGGCTTAGTCCTTCTAAGTGGTTTACCAGTACTAATATGTGGTCGGTTTCAGCTCTGCTTGGAAGCACTATGCATCCGTATCTATTTCTCCGAGCCCCAAAGGGTTGGGAACCAACACAATTTTTCTCTACAAACAATATATAGTTTGTAAACAAAAGAAAGTAAACAGGTGTCCATTTCCATAAAGGTAGGTTACACTGACCCAGTTTTTTTTAAAAAAAGTCAGTGTTGATTGGTAACATGCTTAAAACCCTTATCATGTTGTTCACGACAACCCCTATCTTTGCAAACAGTGTAGATCCAGATCAGATGGCTTCTGAAGCCATCTGATCAGGATCTACACTGTTTGGCATTCAGTTTATGAATTTGTAGCAATAAATTACATCAAGTAATTTGATTGGTTGATAGACAGAAATGGGTGGTGGCTTAAATGAATATAAATGAATATTCAGCAAGATAAGGGTTAATATGAAACAATTAAAACAGGCAACCAGTGTAGGCCCAGTGTATCAGATATGCAATCTGATCAGAATCTACACTGTTTATCATGTAGTTTGTGAATTGAAAGAATACATTTTTTTCAAGAAATTTGATCAGTTAATAGTCAGAAATGGGTGTTGTATAATTAATCTATTCCACAGGGCAAGGTCTGCTAGTCCCATTAGATTACTTTTTATTTTTTATTCCATGTTAACCCTTGTCCTGCTGATCCCGGATATGCCTTATCTTTGAAACAATGTAGATCCAGATCAGATGGCTTCTGACGAAGCCATCTGATCAGGATCTACATTGTTTGCCATTCAGATTGTGAATGTGTTGCAATAATTTGCATCAAGTAATCTGATTGGTTGATAATCGGTAGTGCGTGTGACAACTATGAATATTCAGCAGAACAAGGGTTAAGACAACTTCACTAAGGGGTAGTGGGACCACTTTTGAAACATCAGGTTACAAGGAATTAACCCATTGTATGCGGGGAAACCCGTAAAGGGGTACATTGGCAAACAGTGCAGGCCCGCAGATCAGATGCTGCACAATGTGGCGTCTGATCAGGGCCTACACTATTTGCTTACAGAATTTTCCATCAAAAATAGAATAAAAACGAAAAAAGGAGGCCTTGCACCCCATATATGACAGATGGACTTGTCCAACATATAGCAATGGAAGAGTCCACTAGCATACAATGGGTTAAATTCCTTCACTTTGGTCATAAGCAAAGTAAGTGAATCCCTCTATAACAACTACATGTGTTTTATAAAGAAGTTGTTATGTAGAAATTGCTGTGTATGGACCCAAACAACAGTGTTATAAAGAGATTGGTGTGTGTAGAACCCCAACAAATGAGTATTAAAGAGATTGCTATGTGTAGGATAGAGACTGTTGAGTTTTTTTTTTTTTTTTTTTTTGGTTTTGGTTTAACGGCCCTTTCAAGATTATTTCACTCATATCGAGCCGATCGTTAATCAAAGGTGGGCGAAAACCGGAGTACCCGGAGAAAAATCACCTGGCCTACCGTTGCAGAACTTGGCGTCTCACATGTGACCCGAGCGAGGCTCGAACCACAGCGGTGAGAGACCTAATGATCAAGAGTCAGCGCTCTTAACCACTAGGCCACGGAGGCCCGTAGATTGTTGTGTTAAGAACCCCAACAAATGTGTATTAAAGAGACACAAACAACACTGTTATAAAGAGATTGTTGTGTGTAGGACCCAAACAACAGTGTTATAAGGGGATTGTTGTGTGTAGGACCCAAACAACAGTGTAATAAAGAGATTGTTATGTGTAGGACCCAAACAACCGTGTAATAAAGAAATTGTTGTGTGTAGGACCCAAACAACAGTGTTATAAGGGGATTATTGTGTGTAGGACCCAAACAACAGTGAAATAAAGAGATTGATGTTTGTAGGACCCAAACAACAGTGTCAAGGTTGGGCGGTCAAAACCAGGGGCGGTTTTAACCAGTGGTTTTAACCGGTTAAAACCGTCCCGGCCAATACTCCCAAAGTGGTCAATACTGGTCGATTGAAATTTTGAGTGGTCAATTGAATAATTTTAGTGTTAAAAAAGCAAAGATACTGAAACTGTTTTGAAGTTTTGCTCTCTTTGCTGGAGCCTAATCATTTGATAGAGTTTCAGGTTCAGATGTTATTTCTTCAAATGGTCTCTTAGCAATACTTTCTGGCTTTTTTTGCCCTAGGCATTTTTGTCTATGGCTCATCAGTCTTAAGACCTTAGCACTAACTTCAACACCTTGCCCTGTTTTTTTTTTTTTGTTGTTGTTATCTTCCAAAATTGTGAAGCAGTTCAAATTGGGTCTTTAGGTTTCATTCATTTTTGACACCTTCAGTAATAGCTTGATGATAAGGAATCCCACCGATGATAAGATACTGTCCATATTGCATATAAATCAAAATTTCACACATTATGAATGAAGCCTAGTGTCAGTTTATAATACCCCTATTAGGGACATGTAATTGGTCAATTTAGCAATCAGATCTTTGCCACACCCACTGCAGTGGCATGGGTTAGTTTTCTTTGACAGCAATTTACACATGTTGCATACTTTTAAATAAACAAAGACATCAGTGATTCTTCAAATATTGTTTGGTTAATAAATAAAGGACCTTTCATAAATCCTTCAAAATCCATGACACATTCACCTTATTCATATTCCTGTAAATCAAAATATGAACAATCAATCTAACCTATAAAGGAAAAAAGAATAATTATAATTGAAAAGAACACCAGGCCTGTCTACAGTTCAGTCAATCGACCAGCAATAATGTCTTTAGACTTTTAATGAAATAAAAGATATCTCAAATAATTACTGTTATTAATAAAAACTATTTTGTCTTGTTCAGTGATGAAAATATAGTTTAACATCATGTACATGATGTAGGGGGAAAGCTTTTAAGACCAGTTTAGCAACAGGACAGAGGTATATACTCCAGTGATTTAATCGACCACCAATCGACCAGTATTGACCAGTAATGACCGGTTAAAACCGGTTTTAACCACCGGCCCGGTCAATACTCATATTGACCGGCTTTTTGCCAACCTTGAACAGTGTAATAAAAAGATTGTTGTGTGTAGGACACAAATAACACTGTTATAAGGAGATTGCTGTGTGTAGGACCCAAACAACAGTGTATTAAAGAGATTGTTGTGTGTAGGACCCAAACAACAGTGTATTAAAGAGATTGTTGTGTGTAGGACCCAAACAACAGTGTATTAAAGAGATTGTTGTGTGTAGGACCCAAACAACAGTGTATTAAAGAGATTGTTGTGTGTAGGACCCAAACAACAGTGTATTAAAGAGATTGTTGTGTATAGGACCCAAACAACAGTGTATTGTGTAGGACCCAAACAACAGTGTATTAAAGAGATTGTTGTGTGTAGGACCCAAACAACAGTGTATTAAAGAGATTGTTGTGTGTAGGACCCAAACAACAGTGTATTAAAGAGATTGTTGTGTGTAGGACCCAAACAACAGTGTATTAAAGAGATTGTTGTGTATAGGACCCAAACAACAGTGTATTAAAGAGATTGTTGTGTATAGGACCCAAACAACAGTGTATTAAAGAGATTGTTGTGTGTAGGACCCAAACAACAGTGTATTAAAGAGATTGTTGTGTATAGGACCCAAACAACAGTGTATTAAAGAGATTGTTGTGTGTAGGACCCAAACAACAGTGTATTAAAGAGATTGTTGTGTATAGGACCCAAACAACAGTGTATTAAAGAGATTGTTGTGTGTAGGACCCAAACAACAGTGTATTAAAGAGATTGTTGTGTGTAGGACCCAAACAACAGTGTATTAAAGAGATTGTTGTGTGTAGGACCCAAACAACAGTGTATTAAAGAGATTGTTGTGTATAGGACCCAAACAACAGTGTATTAAAGAGATTGTTGTGTGTAGGACCCAAACAACAGTGTATTAAAGAGATTGTTGTGTGTAGGACCCAAACAACAGTGTATTAAAGAGATTGTTGTGTGTAGGACCCAAACAACAGTGTATTAAAGAGATTGTTGTGTGTAGGACCCAAACAACAGTGTATTAAAGAGATTGTTGTGTGTAGGACCCAAACAACAGTGTATTAAAGAGATTGTTGTGTATAGGACCCAAACAACAGTGTATTAAACAGATTGTTGTGTGTAGGACCCAAACAACAGTGTATTAAAGAGATTGTTGTGTGTAGGACCCTAACAACAGTGTATTAAAGAGATTGTTGTGTGTAGGACCCAAACAACAGTGTATTAAAGAGATTGTTGTGTGTAGGACCCAAACAACAGTGTAATAAAGAGACTGTTGTGTGCAGGACCAAAACAACAGTGTTATAAAGAGATTGTTGTGTGTAGGACTGAAACAGGTGTTATAAAAAATTGTTCTGTGTAGCACCCAAACAACAGTGTTATAAAGAAATTGCTATGTGTAGGACGCCAACAACAGTTTAAGTAAGATGTTGTTGTGTGTTAGACCCTCACAACAGTGTTACAAACAGACTGTTGTGTGTAGAACTGTAACAACAGTGTGTTAAAGAAGTTGATATTTGTAGAACCCAAACAACAGTGTAATAAAGATATTGTTTTTTGTAGTACCCAAACAACAGTGTAATAAAAAGATTGTTTTGTGTAGGACCAAAACAACAGTCTTATAAAGAAATTGCTGTGTGTAGGACTCCAACAACAGTGTATTAAAAAGGCGGCTGTGTGTATGACCCAAACAACAGTGTTATAAAGAGACTTTGTGCAGGACCCAAACAACAGTGCAATAAAGAGATTTTTGTGTGTATGACCCAAACAACAGTGGTATCAATATGTTGTGGTGTTGAGACCCAAATGACAGGGTGATAAGGAGGTGGTGTATTGGACCCTAACAAGTGATATAAAGAAGTTTCAGTGTATAGGACTCAGAACAAGTGTTATAAAGAGGACCAAACATAATAATATTGTTATAAAGACATTTTGGTGAAAAGAACCCCAACAACAGTATTTGGTAATGGTTGTGATGTATTGGATCCCAACAACAGTGTTATAAAGACAGCATGTGTAAGGACCCATAAAATAGTTTTTTTTAAAGGGTTGAGGTTTAAGATCCAAACAGCAGTATTATAAAAAGGTTGTGGGTGAGAAGGAGGGCCCCAACAAAAGATATGAGGTTTCAGTATGTAGGACTCCAACAACAGTGTTACAAAAATGTGGTGTATAGGACCCCAAGAACAGTGTTACAAAAGCCACTGTAGTATACAGAACACTAAACCACAGACTTAACAAGAGGCCCATGGGCCACTACGCTCACCAGACGTCATGTAGTTTACACCATATACAGGCAAAGTGCCCATCTTGGTCATGTGACAACAATACCACGAATAATGTTCCCATAGAGGCTTTTAATGTTATTTGGTTTCAATCAGCAGAGCTCTTTTACTGGAGAAGAAGATAAAAATACTGAATCTGAGCTACCCAAGACAAAGGTCAGTAAAGACCTTTGGAATTGATTAACTTCCATTCATCTGTTTATGATGGGACTGGCTGCCATGCAATCAGTAAAATCCACTGTCTTGCTTTATTTCGATACAAATGTCTAAGTGACCAAATTTGACCTTGACATAAAACAAGTCAAGGCCGGCTACATGTCATCAGTTGAATAAATTTGGTAGGGCCTGAGTCCCCAATGCTACATACCAAATTTCAAGGTCATCAGCTATTTGGTTCCTGAGAAAAAAAATCTTAAATTTTTTTACCATATATGAGCATGGCAAACAACATTGGTCAGGTGACCCAGTCCTTACAAACAAATTTCATTCCCCCTACCCATAGAGGCTCCAAATGTAATTTGGTTTCAATCATCCCACCAGTTTAAGTGGAGAAGAAAATAAAAAAAATAACTGAATCTGAGGCATCCAGGATAAAGGTAAGTAAATAACCTTGACCTTTGGAATGGATCAAATATCCATTCAGCTAACTGAAAATATCATTTTTGATGTCACAGCCTACCAGGCAATCAGAAATATCCACTATTTTGCCTTTTTTTCCATACAAATGTCTAAGTGACCAAATTTGACCTTGACATAAAATAGGTGAAGGTCAAACAAAAGTCATCATTTGAACAAACTTGGTAGGGCTAGAGTCCCTGATGCTGCATACCAAGTTTCAAGATCATCGACCATTCGGTTTTTGAAAAGAAGACATTCAAAGGTTTTTAACCATATATGGGCATGGCGGCCATATTGGTCATGTGACCCAGTCCTCACAAACAAACTTTCGTTCCCCCATTCCATAGAGGCTCCACATGTAACTTGATTTCAATTGGCCGAGTAGTTTAAGTGAAGAAGATGGAAATACTGAATCTGAGCCGTCCTGGACAAAGGTCGGGAAATGACCTTGACCTTTGGACCTTATAAACTTCCATTCGGCTGATTGTGAATAACATTTCTGATGCCACTAGCTACCATGCAATCAGAAAAATCCACTGTTTTGCCTTTTTCCCATACAAATGTCAAAGTGACGAACTTTGACCTTGACGTAAAACAGGTCAAGGTCAACCAAAGGTCATAATTTGAACAAACTTGGTAGGGCCCGAGTCCCCGATGCTGCATACCAAGTTTCAAGATCATCGGCTATTCGGTTCTTAAGAAGAAGATTTTTAAAGGTTTTTACCATATATGGGCATGGTGGCCATATTGGTCATGTGACCCAGTCCTCACGAACAAACTTTCGTTCCCCCATTCCATAGAGGCTCCACATATAATTTGGTTTCAATTGGCCGAGTAGTTTAAGTGAAGACGATGAAAATACTGAATCTGAGCCGTCCTGGACAAAGGTCGGGAAATGACCTTGACCTTTGAAACTTCCATTCAGCTGATTGCAAATATCATTTCTGATGCCACTAGCTACCATGCAATCAGAAAAATCCACTGTTTTGCCTTTTTTCCATACAAATGTCTATGTGACCAAATTTGACCTTGACATAAAACAGGTCAAGGTCAACCAAAGGTCATAATTTGAACAAACTTGGTGGGGCCCGAGTCCCCGATGCTGCATACCAAGTTTCAATATCATCGGCTGTTCGGTTCTTGAGAAGAAGATTTTCAAAGGTTTTTACCATATATGGGCATGGTGGCCATATTGGTCATGTGACCCAGTCCTCACGAACAAACTTTCTTTCTTCCATTCCATAGAGGCTCCACATGTAATTTGGTTTCAATTGGCCGAGTAGTTTAAGTGAAGAAGAAGATAAAAATACTGAATCTGAGCCATCCTGGACAAAGGTCGGGAAATGACCTTGACCTTTGGAACTTGTAAACTTCCATTCAGCTGATTGCAAATGCCATGTCTGATGCCATTAACTACCATGCAATCAGAAAAATCCACTGTTTTGCCTTTTTTCCATACAAATGTCTAAGTGACCAAATTTGACCTTGACGTAAAACAGGTCAAGGTCAACCAAAGGTCATAATTTGAACAAAGTTGGTAGGGCCCGAGTCCCCGATGCTGCATACCAAGTTTCAAGATCATCGGCTATTCGGTTCTTGAGAAGAAGATTTTTAAATGTTTTTACCATATATGGGCATGGCGGCCATATTGGTCATGTGACCCAGTCTTCACGCACAAACTTTCGTTCCCCCTTCCCACAGAGGCTCCACATGTAATTTGGTTTCAATTGGCCCAGCAGTTTCTGAGGAGAAGTCGTTTGAAAATGTTGACGCAGATGCAGACGATGGACGGCGGATCACTGCCTATACTATAAGCTCCCCCGGAGCCTTCAGCTCTGGCGAGCTAAAAAGAGGCTGTGTTGTTAAGGACCCCAACCTATAGAATTTGGAGTGTGTAGGACTGTTTTAAAGCAGTTCAGGTGTAAAGGACCACCATCAACAGTGTGACGATGAAGCTCTGGTATGTAAGTTCCCAACAACAGTTTTATAACAAGAGCTGTCATCAGACAGCATAGCTTGCCTGAAAAAATACTTTAAAGCTTTGGGCGTATGTGGTAGCACTGCCTTAAAAACCTTTGGACCTGTATTTATCAAACCAAATCCATATGAGCTGTAAAAAACTTAAACATAAAATTTCTAAGTCCATGACCTTGACCTTGAGGTCATGTTCATGGACAGGGAAATGCTGAATAAAACTTTGGAGCTAAATCTTATCATCATACCAAATATGAACCAAATCCATCATATAGTATATATGAGATCTTAAAAACTTAAACATAAAATATTTCTAAGTCTGTGACCTTGACCTTGAGGTCATGGGTGAGGGTATTGCTGAATAAAACTTTGAACCTATATCTATCATCACTCCACTCGCAGCTCGGAGAAATAAATTGGGCTGCATGATGCTTCCATGCAGAGCTGAAACTAAGTATCGGTAAACTGCTTAGAAGGACTAAGCCTGCCCAGGCAAAGTGGTTTCAATGGGTGGCAGGGCTTGAGATGTCATTTCATCTCTATGTCAGAAAAAAGTCCCACAAAACTGGAACCATGTTAACAAGGCATTGCAGGCAATACAAAACCTTGCACAGGACTAATTCTTGTGTGGAAAACACTGAAATGGCAAAAGTCCAACTTGCTTGAGATGTTATCATTTGAAACATTTGTGTAAAATTTACATGTAATTAAAATCCATCAATACATATAGGCTCTAGAGCGATGACAATGTTTTTTTTTCTAAAAATAGCCACAGTGACTCTGACCTTGAGCCCATGGACCCGAAAGTTGAACTGGCTCGAGATATAATGATTTCCGACATTAAAGTGAAGGTATTTTTGTTTGTTTGATTTGAGGTTTAACGTCGCCGTCAACACTGAATAGGTCATTTTGGAGACGTTGCTTCCAATTTGTGGGACTTTTACCCGATATTGAGGTGAAATTACATCTCAAGCCCTGTCGCCCAATGAAACCAATAGGGTTTATAAGCATGGGCAGACTGACTCGCACCGCTTTGCCTGGGCAGGCTTAGATCCTCTGAGCAGTTTACCAGTACTCGTGTGCGGTCGGTTCTAGCTCTGCGTGGAAGCATCATGCAGCCCATATATTTCTTCAAGCCCCAATGGGCGGGGGCCGGAAAAGTGAAGTTATAGTAAATTTCATCAATACATGTAGGCACTAGAGGGATGACAAAGTTTCTCTAAAAATAGCCACAGTGACCCTGACCTTGAACTCAGGACCCTGAAAGTCGAACTTGCTCGAAATATTATAATACCAAACATTTGTGTGAAGTTATATTAAAATCTATCCATAAATATAGGCACTAAAGTGGTGATTTTTTTTTCTAGAATAGCAACAGTGACCTTGACTTTTAGCCGAGGACCGTGAGTCAAACTCGCTCGAGATATTGTTATAAGGAACATTTGTTTGAAGTTACATTGAAATCAGTTGTGAAATGTAGGCGCAAGAGCGATGACAAAGTTTTTCTAAAATTGCCACAGTGACCCTGACCTTGAGGCCATGATCTTGAAAGTCCAACTCGTTCATAAGGAACATTTGTGTGCAGTTATATTAATGTGGATGCTAGAGTGATGACAAAGTTTTTCTAAAAAAATAGCCAGTGACCTTGACCTTGAGACCATGACCTTGAAAGTCCAACTTGCTTGTGATATTGTCATAAGGAACTTTTGTGTGAAGATATATTGAAATGGGTCGAGAAATGTAGGTACTAGAGTGAAGACAAAGTTTTTCTAAAAACAGCCACAGTGACCTTGACCTTGAGGCCACGAACTTGGAAAATTGAACTTGCTTGATATATTGTCCTAAAGAACATTTGAGTGAAGAAATGTAGGTGCTAGAGTGATGACGAAGTTTTTCTAAAAATAGCCAGTGACCTTGACCTTGCGGCCACGCCCTTGAAAGTCAACACACTCAAGATATTGCCATAAGGTGCATTTGTGTGAAGTTATACTAAAATCAGTCAAGAATTGTAGGCGCTAGAGCGATGACAAAGTTTTTCTAAAAAAAGCCACAGTGACCTTGAGGCCAAGACCTTGAAAGTCAAACTCGCTCGAGATATTGTCATAAGGAACATTTGTGTGAAGTTACCGGTATATTGAAATTGGTGAATAAATGTAGGTGTTAGAGCGATGACAAAGTTTCTCTAAAAATAGCCAGTGACCTTGACCTTGAGGCCACAACCTTGAAAATCCAACTGCTCAAGGTACAAGGTATTGTAATAAGGAACATGTGTGTGAAGTTATATTGAAATCGGTCAAAAAATGTAGGTATTAGAGCGATGACGAAAGTATGTACATCGCACAGAAGTACGTACGTATGGGACAAATGCTATATTCCCCTCACAACTGGGTCGTGCGAGGGGATAAAAACAAATCTATAGGGCCCTTCAAAACAGTGTTGTAAAGAGGTCATAGTGTACAGATTTCCAATAACAGTGCTGAGCAAATGATTCACATGAAATGTCAAGCCTTCTTCTTTCTGAAAAAAGGGGAAAGAAAACTTTATACAAGAGGGCCAAGATGACCCTGACTAGCTCATCTGACTTCAAGATGTGACATAGCTTGTGGATGTTAGAGGGATCACTGGCTCAAGAGATTTCTAAATATAGCACTGACAGCCATCTTATTTCACGGAGCAAACTATTTTAGTTAGTTTGGTCAACTAGGCAATACTCTTGTGAAGTTTGAATGAAATTGGACAAAGGGTTTTTGAGTTGTCAGTTAAACCATTGTATGCTAGTGGGGGACTCTTCCATTGCTATATGCTCTGAATCGCTCACCTGAGTATAAGTGTCTCTAGTACATTCTTGGCCCAAGGGCTATAATTTGAAAAAACTTTGTAGTGGTCCATTATATGAAGCTTCATACCAAATATCAAAGACCTGGGCCTTCTGGTTTCAGAAAAGAAAATTTTTAAAGTTTTTCCCTATATAAGCCTATGTAAAACTAGCGGGCCCTGGCGTGGGGACACTTTTGGTGCCAGGGCTATAATTTGAACAATCTCAGTAGAGGTCCACTAGATAAAGCTTCACGCCAAATATCAAAGACCTGGGTCTTCTGGTTTCAGACGAGAAGATTTTTAAAGTTTTTTTTTTTTCAATATAAGCCTATGTAAAACTAGTGGGTAACGGTGCGGGGACATTTTTGGCCTCAGGGCTATAATTTAAACAATCTTGATAGAGGTCCACTAGATGAAGCTTCACACCAATCTCAAAGACCTGGGCCTTGCTGTTTCAGAGAAGAAGATTTTCAAAGATTATCTCTATATATAAGTCTATATAAAACCAAAGGGCCCCAGGGCAGGGGCATTTGCGGCCTGAGGGCTATAATTTGAACAATCTTGGTAGAGGTCCTCTAGATGAAGCTCCATACCAAATATCAAAGACATGGGCCTTGCAGTTTAAGAGAAGAAGATTTTTAAAGATTTCCCTATATAAGTCTAAGTTAAACCAAATGGTCTCAAGGCGGGGCATTTTTGGTCCCAGGGCTATAATTTGAACAATCTTGATAGAGGTCCAATAGATGAAATTTCACACCACATATCAAAGACCTAGGCCTAGTGGTTTCACAGAAGATGATTTTTAAAGATTTTCCCTATAGATATAAAAAATAGAAGTGAAAGCAATAAGCTTAAGTCTATGTAAAACCAAAGGGCCCCGGAGCGGGGGGCACTTTTGGCCCCAGGGCTATAATTTGAACAATCTTGGTAGAGGTCCACAAGATGAAGCTTCACACCAAATATCACAGACCTGGGCCTTGCGGTTTCAGAGAAGAAGAATTTTTGAAGATTTTCCTTATATAAGCCTATGTAAAACCAAAGGGCCCCGGGGCGGGGGCATTTTTGGCCCCAGCACTATAATTTGAACTATCTTGGTAGGGGTCCACTAGATGAAGCTTCATATCAAATAGCAAAGACCTGGGCCGTGTGGTTTCCGAGAAGAAGATTTTTAAAGATTTTCCGTATATAAGCCCATGTAAAACCAAAGGGCCCCGGGGCGGGGGCATTTTTGGCCCCAGCACTATAATTTGAACAATCTTGGTAGGGGTCCACTAGATGAAGCTTCATACCAAATAGCAAAGACCTGGGACTTGTGGTTTCAGAGAAGAAGATTTTTAAACATTTTCCCTATATAAGCACATGTAAAACCAAAGGGACCCGGGCGGGGGCATTTTTGGCCCCAGCACTATAATTTGAACATCTCGGAAGGGGGCGATTAGACGAAGCTTCATACCAAATATCAAAGATATGGGCCGTGCGGTTTCAGAGAAGAAGATTTTTAAAGATTTTCCCTATATAAGCCCATGTAAAACCAAAGGGCCCCGGGGCGGGGGCATTTTTGGCCCCAGCACTATAATTTGAACAATCTTCGTAGGGGTCCACTAGATGAAGCTTCATACTAAATATCAAAGACCTGGGCCTTGGTGTTTCAGAGAAGAAGATTTTTTAAGTTTTTGGTGAAAAAAATCTATTTTTGGCTCCTGTGACCTAGATGTGTAACGGACTAGAACCATTTGAACAACTATGAAAGGGGACCACCTCAGGATCATTCCTGTGAAGTTTGGTCAAAATCTGATCAGTGGTTTAGGAGAAGATATCGTTTGAAGAAATTGTTTACGCACGCACACACTGACGGACGCACACAAAACGAATGACGGACAAAAATGATCCCAAAAGCTCATCTTCTCACTACGTGACAGGTGAGCTAACAAGAAGATCCAATCAAAACTGAAGGGGCTACAGTGATGACAATGTCAAAAACAAGAGGCCCATGGGCCACAATGCTCACCAGAACTCAGGCGGACACTGCCCACTGGCAGCCATGTATGGTTTCAGGTTTTAATTTATTGATTATAAAGTCTCCCAAACAAACCCCAATTTCAAAATGAGCACCCATGTGGACTCTGTATCTGAAATATTAGGCCTTTTATGAGGAGGAAGGATGAGACATGGACCCAACAGAGCCCCGAATGGTATCATTGAATCCATCTTATCATAAGGCACATGAATATATATGGTTTAGGGGTTGGGATGTGTACTGTTCCTGAGATATAAGGCCTTTTAAGCTGCGAAGGGGTTGGAGCATAGCCCTGGCAGACCCCAGGAAAGCCAAGATTGTTGTCGCTGAATGTGTCTTATAATAAGGACCAAGAAAATATATTGTTTAGGGGTGGGGATATGAACAGTTTCCAAGATATGAGGCCCTCTTATGAAATGATGAGGAGAGGAATGGCCCCTGTGGACCACCAAGTTTGTGTGACTGAATGTGTCTAATCATAAGAAACAATAATATATATGTTTATGAGGTGGGGATCTTAATGGTGTCTGAGATATATGGCCTTTTATGAAGTAGAGGCGTGGGCCATGGCATCAGCATGTTGCCCTAGCACATAGACGCATTGATGTGAGTGAATGAGTCTTATTATAGGGAACACAAATATACATATTTTAGGGGTGGGGATCTGAACAGTTTCTGAGATATATTGCATTTTATGAGGTGGAAGGGTGGGGCATAGCCCCAGCACACCCCCAGAGACCCCTAGGTTGGTATCACTGAATGTGTCTCATCATAAGGAACAAGAATATATATGGTTTAGGGGTGGGGGTTCTGAATGGTTTCTGAGATATTGAGCCTTTTACGAAGTGGAGGGGGTTGGGCATGGCCCGGGCACATCCCAGAGGACTCTCAGGTTGGTTTCAATGAATGTGTCTTATCATATGAAACAAGAATATATATGGTTTTGGGATGGGGATCTGAATGGTTTCCAAGACGTATCACCTTTTATGAAGTGGAGTTGTGGGGCACAGCCCCCGTGCAGCCCGGGAAACCCTTAGATTGGTATCACTGAATGCTACTTATCATAAGTAACAAGAATTTATATGCTTTAGGGGTGGGGATCTGAACGGTTTCTGAGATATTGGGCTTTTACTAAGTGCAGGGGGTGCGGCATGGCCCTGGCACATCCTAGGGGACCCCCAGATTGGTGGCACTGAATGCCTCTTTTCATAAGAAACAAGAATATACATGGTTTTGGGGTGGGGATCTGAAGGGTTTCCGAGATATATCACCTTTTATGAAGTGGAAGGTTAGGGCATAGCCCTGGTGCGGCCTGGGAGATCCTTAGGTTGGTATCACTGAATGCATCTTAACATAAGGAACAAGAATTTATATGGTTTAGGGGTGGGGATCTGAACGGTTTCTGAGATATTGGGCCTTTTATGAAGTGGAGGGGTCGGGCATAGCCCCCGTGCGGCAAGGGAGACCCTAAGGTTGGTATCACTGAATGCGTCTTATCATAAGGAAAAAGAATTTAAATGGTTTAGGGGTGGGGATCTGAATGGTTTCTGAGATATTCAGCCTTTTACGAAGTGGAGGGGGTGGGGCATAAGCCCCGCCACATCCTAGGGGACCCTCAGATTGGTGTCACTGAATGCGTCTTATCATAAGAAACAAGAATATATATAGTTTAGGGGTGGGGATCTGAATGGTTTCTGAGATATATGACATTTATGAAGTGGAAGGGTGGGGCATGGCCCCAGTGCACCCCAGAGAGACCCCAATGTTGGTATCACTGAATGTGTCTTATCATAAGGAACAAGAATATATATGGTTTAGGGGTGGGGATCTCAATGGTTTCTGAGATAAATGGCATTTTATGAAGTGGAGGGGGTGGGGCATGTCCCCGGCACATCCCGGGGGGACCCCAAGGTTGGTGTCACTTAATGCATCTTAGCATAAGGAACAAGAATATATATAGTTTAAGGGTGGGGATCTGAATGGTTTCTGAGATAAATGGCATTTTATAAAATAGAGGGGGCAGGGCATGTCCCCGGCACATCCCGGGGGACCCCCAGGTTGGTGTCACTTAATGCATCTTATCATAAGGAACAAGAATATATATGGTTTAGGGGTTGGGATCTGTAAGGTTTCTGAGATATAAGGCAAATAAAAGTCAATGGAAACTCTTAAGTTGCCATAGCAACCAATCTAAAAAGCCGAATTCCATAAAAAACACAAAACCCGTTGAGGCTAATATGGAGAATTTTTTCAGTAAGTCTCAGCCTCATAGAGCATATGGTTCGTGAGGAGATGATTTTTAAGTATTTTTTTTTCTATTTTTTGCATTTTGGTTTCCATGGCAACCATTAAAATTGAGCAGTAGGCCTAAAATCATATGGTAGATACTAGATTGCTTAAGGAACATTTCTATGAAAGTTTTGTTCCAATATCTGCAAAGGCTTGGCAGTTAATGCCATTTTTCAATTTTCCCCATTATAAGTCTATGGGAGCTCTAAGTTGCTATAGCAACCAAACTAATGGGCCAATTTTCATAAAAAACACAAACTTTCAATCCCCAAGCCCAAGGATGCTACAAATGAAATTTGGACTCAATCGGCCCAGTGGCTTCAGAGGAGATGTCGTTTGAAAATGTTAACGCCAGACGACGACGACAACGACAACGACGGACAACTGCCTATCCTATAAGCTCCCCCAGGCCTTTGGCTCTGGTGAGCTAACAAGAGGGCCCAGAGGGTCCTTGTTCGCTCACCTGATCCAATGTATAATAAGTGGGCCCCGGGCGGGGTCAATTTTGGCCCCAGGGCTATAATTTGAACAATCTTGGTAGAGGTCCACACGATGAAGCTTCATATCGAATATGAAAGACCTGGGCTTTGTGGTTTCAGAGAAGAAGATTTTAAAGGTTTACCCTGCATAAAGAAGTCTATGTAAAACAAGATTTTCCCTAAATAAGTCTATGTAAAACCAAAGGGCCCCGGAGCGGGGGCATTTTTGGCCCCAGGGCTATAATTTGAACAATCTTGGTAGAGGTTCACTAGCTGAAGCTTCATAACAAATATAAAAGACCTAAGCCTTGTGGTTTCAGAGAAGAAGATTTTATAGATTTTCCCTATAAGTCTATGTAAAACCAAAGGGTCACATGGCAGGGGCATTTTTGGTCTCAGGGCTATAATTTGAACAATCTTGGTAGAGGTCCACTAGCTGAAGCTTCATAACAAATGTCAAAGACCTAAGCCTTGTGGTTTCAGAGAAGAAGATTTTTCAAGATTTTCCCTAGTTAAGTCTATGTAAATCAAAAGGGCCCCGGAGCCGGGGCATTTTTGGCCCCAGGGCTATAATTTGAACAATCTTGATAGAGGTCCACAAGATGAAGCTTCATATCAAATATCAAAGACATGGGCCTTGCAGTTTCAGAAAAGAAGATCTTTAAAGATTTTCCCTATATAAGCCCATGTAAAACCAAAGGGCCCTGGGGCGGGGGCATTTTTGGCCCCAGCACTATAATTTGAACAATCTTGGTAGGGACCCACTAGATGAAGTTTCATACCAAATAGCAAAGACCTGGGCCTTGCAGTTTCAGAGAAGAAGATTTTATAGATTTTCCCTATATAAGCCCATGTAAAACAAAAGGGCCCCCGGGCGGGGGCATTTTTGGCCCCAGCACTATAATTTGAACAATCTTGGTAGGGGTCCACTAGATGAAGCTTCATACCAATTATCAAAGACCTGGGCCTTGCGGTTTCAGAGAAGAAGATTTTTAAAGATTTTCCCTATATAAGCCCATGTAAAACCAAAGGGCCCCGGTGTCGGGGCATTTTTAGCTCCAGCACTATAATTTGAACAATCCTGGTAGGGGTCTACTAGATGAAGCTCCATACCAAATATCAAAGACCTGGGCCTTGCGGTTTCAGAGAAGAAGATTTTTAAAGCTTCTCCCTATATTAGCCCATGTAAAACCTAAGGGCCCTGGTGCGGGAGCATTTTCGGCCGCAGCATAATAATTTGAACAATCTTGGTAGGGGCCCACTAGATGAAGCTTCATACCAAATATCAAAGACCTGGGCCTTGCGGTTTCAGAGAAGAAGATTTTTAAAGATTTTCCATATATAAGCCCATGTAAAACCAAATGGCCCCGGGGCGGGGGCATTTTTAGCTCCAGCACTATAATTTGAACAATCTTGGTAGGGGTCCACTAGATGAAGCTTCATACCAAATATCAAAGACATGGGCCTTGCGGTTTCAGAGAAGAAGATTTTTAAAGATTTTCCCTATATAAGCCCATGTAAAACCAAAGGGCCCCGATGCGGGGGCATTTTCCGCCCAAGCACAATAATTTGAACAATTTTGGGAGGGGTCCACTAGATGAAGCTTCATACCAAATATCAATGTCCTGGGCTTTACGGTTTCAGAGAAGATTTTTTAAGTTTTCGATGAAAAAAATCTATTTTTGGCTCCTGTGACCTATATGTGCAACGGACCGGAACCATTCGAACAACTTTGAAAGGGGACCACCTAAGGATCATTCCTGTGAAGTTTGGTCAAAATCTGATCAGTGGTTTAGGAGAAGATGTTGTTTGAAGAAAAAGTTTACAGACGCACGCAAGCATGCATGCACGCACGCACGCACGGACGACGGACAAAAAGTGATCCCAAAAGCTCACCTTGTCACTATGTGACAGGTGACCTAAAAACATTATAGCCGGTATTTTTCTTTAAAACAATACAAATGAATGCATTTTATGCAAAAATGCGAACAATTATGATGACAGGTATACGAGTTTGAGAGGGATTCCCTAACTAGGTCTAGTTAGATCTATTTTTAGTTCGTGACAAAAATAGAATCCCCATATATGATGTTATGCGACGTTCAGTTTTGGCCTTGTTTGCTTAGGCCATGCCTGAATCGGAAAAAATATGATGCTGAATACCATGTCATAAGTAACGACACTCAGAGACGATACTGTCGCCATGTATGTGTAAAGTGACAGATTTATTTTTAGAACAGAAATTCCGAACACATGTTCAGAGCGAAGGGTAAACACGAATGAAAACGACCATTTTCACAAAGTTCTGAAGCTGTATTTGGCTCCAAAAGTGTACACATGACAAAGGAGTATGCATTGAAGATAAAAACCAGAAAAAAAATTGAGACCCGGTAGCTCAATAATGCACCTGTAAGGGGTTTCATGCCTATTATTTTCATTATTATTCCATTTTTGACAGAAAATCCTGTGAGCAAATAGTGCAGGCCCTGATCAGATGCCATATTCGGCGTCTGATCTGGGCCTGCACTGTTTGCCTAGGTACCCCTTTAGGGGTTTCCCACATACAATGTAGTAAAGATTTTCCTACATCTAAGTCTGGCTTCCATCTTGTTCATTGAAGCAAAACTGTTATAGCTATTTAAGTAGGGAGTCATTCAGGCAATATTCTTATGAACTTTGCTTGAAATGGTCCAATGGTTTAGGAGGACTTATCATTTAAAGATGTTTTCTATTTTTAGCTACAGCAGCCATCTTGTTCACTGTGAAGGAACATGGATGCCTGCATAAAAGTTGTCACACCTAGATGCAAGCTTGTACCAAGTATCACTAATGAAGCTCTTATAGATTTCCAGAAATGAGTCTTACATTTGGGTGAAAGTAAGGGCGGTCGCAATAATTCACCAAGCCAGTGAACCATGAAATGTAGGTCAAGGTCAGCTTAAAGCTGCAATTCCTAGATGCCAGCTTGTACCAAGTATCATTAATGAAGCCCTTATAGTTCTTGAGAAATGGACTCTTGTGTTTGTATTTTAGCTATTTTATCAGAGAGTCACCCAAGCAACATTCCTATGGAGTTTAAATAAAACTGGACAAAAAATTCAGGAAGAGTTATCATTTCCAGGTTTGCCCCTTTAACCTCACATCATATAGAGAAAACTGACAAGGTCAGATTAAAGCTGCTATTCCTAGATGCTAGCTTGTACCAAGTATCATTAATGAAGCCCTTATAGTTCTTGAGAGGGTGAAAGTTAGGGTGGTCATAATAATTCAACAAGAGTTGTCAAAAGACAACATAGCTCGCCTTTGGGCAATAAAGTTATCAAAAATGAAGCAGAGTCACTTAGGCAACATTCATGTAAAAATTAAATAAGGTTGGCCTCCAATGAAAAACATTACAATAACACACCCGTGCAACATAGTGCATTTTTCACATCTCCAAAATGGCTACTTTTCTGATGAAAATCCTTGATATTTTTCTTATAAATGCTCATAGTATAGGTTGTGTGTGCTCGTTAGAACCGCCTCATTGAGGCGGTTCTAACGAGTACCCACAACCTATGTATTGGAGCAGAAATAAGAAAAATATGGAATACCCCTGTAAACCCCAGTTTTCTCTATTTAAAGTGGGGTTTAGAGGGTCTTCATTTCACGGAGTTGTTCACGTGATGAGGAGGAGTCGTCATTTTCAGCTTTCTCTATTTTGATCACTGGCGGCAGTTTTGTTTACTGGAGCAGAACTGTTTTAGCTATGTTATCAGAGGGCCTCCCAAGCAACATTCCTATAAAGTTTAAATAAACTTGGACCAACAGTACAAGAAGAGTTTTCATTTTAAGGTTTGCCCCTAACCCAACATCATATAGAGGTAAACACTACTTTCTTATTTCTGCTCCATGACACGATGACAGGTTGTGGGTGTTCATTAGAACCCCCTCAATGAGGCAGTTCTAACAAGCATGGTTGGAGTATAAGCAAGACAAATATCATAAATTTTCATCAGAAAAATAACCGTTTTATATGATGTACACCACAACCTCTATATAACACTATTGCTGGGGTCCATAGCAGAAACCGTGTTAGCTAAACATCCATGTTATAGCCAAACAAAAATGTATAGATTATATAGAAAAATGGTCATTTTTCAATATAATCTACACATTATGGGGATTTAATGACCATTTATGGTCATTTTTCTATATAATTTACACATTTTTGGGATCCATCTTGAAACCATGTTATATCCAAAACCCTGTTATAATGAACCATGTTATAATGAGGTTGTGGTGAACTATGTCATAAGGCAGTAAAATTAGATAAAGCCCCAGATATTTCTTCCTTATTAGAATAGGCAGAATAAAAAATTCAGGTCATCTTGGATTCCTAATCCATAATTATTTATTTTGTTTATCTCATAAAAGATAATCAAAATTTTAATCTTTCATAGTAAACAAATAAAATTTAAATGTGTCACTCAGAAAAACAGATGTAAATATTACATCAGACTTCCTATATAACTATGAGTGAGTGAGTGTTAAAGTTTTACGTCCCACCAACAGCTAAGATCATACGGAGATGGGGCCTCGGTTTAAAGACCCATCCGAAAGTCTGGAATAGCCGGGGATCGATCCTGCGATCCCTGGTTAACAAGGCCAGTAGCGTGCGTATATATAAATATATATATATACACACACACACAAAAGAGAAATGACATCACACGGAAAACAGTAAATAATATTATTCTCAACCGGGTTTGTTTACAACTCATCAGGGGAATAGTATTGAGTACATAGGGCATCACGTGAACAAGTCTGTGAAATGAACGCCCAACTAAACCTACTTTATATAGAGAAAACTGGGGTTTACGGGTATATACTATTTTTTCTTATTTCTACTACAAGACATAGGTTGTGGGTACTTGTTAGAACTGCCTCAATGAGGTGGTTCTAATGAGCACACACAACCTATGTTTGCAGTATCAATAAGAAAAATATCACAGATTTTCAACAGAAAAAGTGACCATTTTGGAGATTTAAAAAAAACAAGAGGGCCATGATGGCCCTGGATCGCTCACCTGATCCTATTGTACAAACGGAATTGTGGGTAATATATGGTGGAGTGGAGGGTTTGAGCAATTTTGGTTGGACCCAAAGACCATTTCTGTGATATTAATTCAAAATCAGTCTGCCTGTTTAGGAGTAGAAGTCATTTTGAGAAGTAAAAGTCATTTTTGATGAAATGACATCTCAAGCCCTGCCGCCCAATGAAACCAATGGGGTTTAAAACTGAACAGTTTGAGCAATTTTGGTAGAGGATCCCCCAAGGAACCTTCCAGTGAAATAATTTTAAAATCCATCCACTGGTTAAGGAGAAAAAGTCGTTTAAAGCTTTTTCTATTTTTAGCTCTGGCGGCCATTTTGTTCACCCGAGCGGATTGGTTTGGCAATTTTGGTAGAGGGTCACCGAAGGAACATTCCTGTGAAGTAATTTCAAAATCCATCCACTAGTTAAGGAGAAAAAGTCATTTAAAGCTTTTTCTATTTTTAGCTCTGGTGGCCATTTTGTTCACCCGAGCAGAACGGTTTGAGCAATTTTGGTAGAGGGTCACCCAAGGAACATTCCTGTCAAGTAATTTCGAAATCCATCCACTGGTTAAGGAGAAGAAGTCATTTAAAGCTTTTTCTATTTTTAGCTCTGGTGGCCATTTTGTTCACCCGAGCGGGTTGGTTTGAGCAATTTTAGTAGAGGGGCACCCAAGAAACCTTCCTGTGCAATAATTTCAAAATCCATCCACTGGTTAAGGAGAAGAAGTTGTATAAAGGTTTTTCTATTTTTAGCTCTGGCGGCCATTTTGTTCACCAGAGCTGAACGGTTTGAGCAATTTTGGTAGAGGGTAATCCAAGGAACATTCCTGTGAAACAATTTCAAAATCCATCCACTTGTTAAGCAGGAGAAGTCGTTTAAAGAATTTTCTATTTTTAGCTCTGGCGGCCATCTTGTTCACCCGAGCGGAACAGTTTGAGCAATTTTGGTAGAGGATCACCCAAGGAGCATTCCTGTGAAATTAGATCAAAATCTGTCCAGCAGTTTTGGAGGAGATGTTGTTTAAAGCAAAAGTTGACGACGGACGGACGCACGCACGCACGCACGGACGACGGACAAAGACTGATCCCAAAAGCTCACCTTGAGCACTTCGTGCTCAGGTGAGCTAAAAAAAAGCACTACGTTGCATGGTGTGTCATAGGACAAGAAACAGTAGTTCCTGCTGAATAAATAATTTACCCACATACATTCTTTACCCTCAGACCTAAAGGAGCAGTCTGGAACTGCACTTTTTGGAAAAATGACTTTTAAAGTAAATAGCGGATGACAGAGCAGACGACAATTGTTGTGATTGGAATCTGAAGGGTTAACCCATTGTATACTGGTGGACTCTTCCATTGCTATACGTTGGACAAGTCCATTTGTTATTTAAGGAATGTCAGGCCTATTTTTTTCATTTTTATTCTATTTCTGATGGAAAATTCTGTAAGCAAATAGTGCAGGCCCCGATCAGACGCCACTTTCTGCGGCGTCTGATCTGGGCCTGCACTGTTTGCCAACATACCCCTTTAGGGGTTTCCTGCATGCAATGGGTTAAGCTTCAATCACAAACAGCAAACAGCATTTGCATTGATTTTTTTTTTCTTCTAAACCCTCAAGCTACCGAGAAACAAGAGGGCCATGATGGCCCTGGATCGCTCACCTGATCCATAGTGTAACAAGTGGGCCCCAGAGAGGGCCATTATTGGCCCCAGCGCTTTAATGTGCATAATGTTGAGGGAGGTCTTAAAGGTGAAGCTTCAACAAAGGCTATAATTTGAACAATCTTGGCAAAGGTCCACTAGATGAAGCTACACATCAAATATCAAAGACCTGGGCCTTGCGGTTTCAGAGAAGAAGATTTTTTTTAAAAATATTCCCTACATAAGCCTATGCAAAACCGAATGGCCCCGGGGCTATATAAATCTATGTAAAACCAAAGGGCCCCGGGTGGGGGCATTTGTGGCCCCAGGGCTATAATTTGAACAATCTTGGTAGAGGTCCATTAGATGAAGCTTCATACAAAATTTCAAAGTCCTGGGCTGTGTGGTTTCAGAGTAGAAGATTTTTAAAGATTATCCCTATATAAGCCTATGTAAAACCAAAGGGCCCCGGGGCGGGGCCACTTTTGGCCCCAGCACTTTAATTTGAATCATCTTGGTAGGGGCCCTTTAGAAGAAGCTTCATACCAAAAGTAGAAGACCTAGGACTTGTGGTTTCAGAGAAGAAGATTTTTAAAGATTTTCCCTATATAAGTCTATGTAAAACCAAAAGGCCCCGGAGCAGGGGCATTTTTGGCCAAAGGGCTATAATTTGATAATTTGAACAATCTTGGTAGGGGTCCACTAGATGAAGCTTCATACCAAATATCAAAGTCTTGGGCCTTGCGGTTTCAGAGAAGAAGATTTTTAAAGATTTTCCCTATATAAGCCTATGTAATACCAAAGGGCCCCGGGGCGGGGGCATTTTTTGCCCCAGCACTATAATTTGAACAATCTTGGTAGGGGTCAACTAGATAAAGCTTCATACCAAATATCAAAGTCCTGGGCCTTGCGGTTTCAGAGAAGAAGATTTTTAAAGATTTTCCATATATAAGCCTATGTAAAACCAAAGGGCCCCGGGACGGGGGCATTTTTGGCCCAAGGGCTATAATTTGAACAATCTTGGTAGAGGTCCATTAGATGAAGCTTCATTCTAAATATCAAAGTCCTGGGCCTTGCGGTTTCAGAGAAGAAGATTTTTCAAGATTTTCCCTATATAAGCCTTTGTAAAACAAAAGGTAACAAGACGTTTCGCCCCCAAGACGTTTCCCCCCTGGTCGTTTCCCCCCTAGTCGTTTCGCCTCCCTTTTTGGCCCCTAGTCGTTTCGCCCCCAAACCCTAGTCGTTTCGCCCCAAAAATATTTTCCTATTTTTTAAATATATATATATATATATATATATATATAAGATTTATTATCTCCATGTGTGACAGAGACAAAGGGAGAGAAAGAGTGAGAGAAGAACATGTAATTTAAATGAAATTATGATGTATTACCTGTATTTGATCAATACCGTCAATCACATTGTTAATTTGATTTGACACATTAATCACGCAATTGATGCGATTAATGACGAGGTGTGAAAACACGTGCTCTTTGCAAGGTTATATGTCTTTAATTATCGCTTAAGCACCTTTACAGGTTTTGTTTTAAATTGGTCGGTTGGTTCGTCAAGAGAGTCGGTCAGCAAAGATTAATGCTGAGGTGCGAAAACACGTGCTCTATGAAAAAATAATTGTCTTAAAATTGGTCGGTTGGTTCTTTAACAGTGTCGGCAAGCAACGGTTGAAAATGGTAAAATTGTCACAATTGGATCATCTTTATTTTTTGTAGAAAATCTTTCAAACGCCGACGATAGCAATATATAAGCTTCGCCCAAAGATCCCAGCATCATTCATCTTTGAATTCGCCAAATACGTTTATCAAGGTCTTCTGAAGTAGAATATTGTCCTTTTTTGTGTGTCGCATGTCAGAAGGAAGTAGATGGCCGCCGCCATTCTATTTCTTGTGATGTGTGTGTGTCTGTGTGAGCGATGGGAGCATTGCCTATGTGGGACAGATAAGACTGATTTATTGATTTATTTATCACTCAAGTTACACGTTCATGTTTTTAATTTAATGTTGGTGTTTACTTTATTTTTTCTTATTATTTTTTGTTAATTGTACTCTGTTTTTGTTATAACATTTTTTTTCAGACCAGACAAAGTACTTGTAAAGCTATATATTGCAAACATGGTTTGAGAACTCTTGTTACAGCCGCTATATTGGGACGATTCTAACGAGTGCACACAGCCTATGACTTTGAACGGAAATAAGTAAAATAATGAACACCCCGTAAACATCAGTTTTCTCTATATAAAATGAGGTTAAGGTGGATGTTTTTGAAGTAAACAGCCTCAATGATTTTAGTGTAACAAGTCCTAGTCACACCTCTCCGAGTTGCCACTTTTAAGGCCCGGTTCCAGCCGGTAACTAAGGACAAGTTATCCTTAAGCTGACGTGACAGGGACATGATGCTTCTTAAATATTTGCCTCTTCTCACCTCTTATAAAAGTGAAACTTAGTTTTACAGGAAAAAGTGGGCGAAACGACTAGGGGGACGAAACGACCAGGGGGGCGAAACGACTAGGGAGGAAACGACCTGGGAGGAAACGTCTTGGGGGCGAAACGACTAGGGGAGGAAATGGTTTGGGGGCGAAACGTCCCGGAATCAAACAAAAGGGCCCCGGGACGGGGGCATTTTTGGTCCCAGCACTATAATTTGAACAATCTTGGTAGGGGTCCACTAGATGAAGCTTCATACCAAATATCAAAGACCTGGGCCTTGTGGTTTCAGAGAAGAAGATTTTTAAAGATTTTCCCTATATAAGCCAATGTAAAACCAAAGGGTGGCGGGGGCATTTTTGGCCCCAGCACTATAATTTGAACAATCTTGGTAGGGGTCCACTAGATGAAGCTTCATACCAAATATCAAAGTCCTGGGCCTTGTGGTTTCAGAGAAGAAGATTTTCCCTATATAAGCCTATGTAAAACCAAAGGGCCCCGGGGCGGGGGCATTTTTGGCCCCAGCACTATAATTTGAACAATCTTGGTAGGGGTCCACTAGATGAAGCGTCATACCAAATATCAAAGACCTGGGCCTTGTGGTTTCAGAGAAGAAGATTTCAAAGATTTTCCCTATATAAGCCAATGTAAAACCAAAGGGCCCCTGGGCGGGGGCATTTTTTGTCCCAGCACTATAATTTGAACAATCTTGGTAGGGGTCCACTAGATGAAGCTTCATACCAAATATCAAAGTCCTGGGCCTTGTGGTTTCAGAGAAGAAGATTTTCCCTATATAAGCCTATGTAAAACCAAAGGGCCCCGGGGCGAAGGCATTTTTGGCCCCAGCACTATAATTTGAACAATCTTGGTAGGGGTCCACTAGATGAAGCTTCATACCAAATATCAAAGACCTGGACCTTGTGGTTTCAGAGAAGAAGATTTTTTAAGTTTTTGGTGAAAAAAATCTATTTTTGGCTCCTGTGCCCTAGATGTGCAACGGACCGGAACCATTTGAACAACTTTGAAAGGGGACCACCTAAGGATCATTCCTGTGAAGTTTGGTCTAAACCCGATCAGTGGTTTAGGAGGAGATGTCGTTTAAAGAAATTGTTTACAGACGCAGGGACGCACGCACGGACGCACACACGACGGACAAAATGTGATCCCAAAAGCTCACCTCATCACTACGTGACGGTGAGCTAAAAACAACATCTGAAGATGTCGTCTGCTGAATCTTTTTGCAAACTTTTTAAAAATATTTTCGCACACAGGCAAACAGTGTGGGCCCAGCTGAGACTGCTCCTCTGATCTGGGTCCACACTGTTTGCAAACAAGAGGACCAAGCTGGTCCTGTATCGCTCACCTGAGCTAACAGATTCAAAGTTTCAGGAAGTGCCAACCTTTACTGAAGGATTAATGGAAGGACATGGTGATGACAGGGTAAGCAATTTCTGCAAATCAAGTAGAATGTTACTCCATGGTAAATAGGCTGACCCCTACAGTTTTCAAATCCATTCAAGCTTTTATTCCTGACTTGCTAAGAAGATCCGATATAAACTGATGGGGCTATGGTGATGACAAGTTCAAAAATATGCAATTAACAGCTGCAATCAAAGGGATGTTACTCTGTGACAAATAGGCAAACCTCACAAGTTTTCAAACTCCTCCGAGCTTTTCTGCCTGGCTTATTTGTTTGTAAGATTCATGAAGATCCGATCAAAACTGAAGGGGCAGCAGTGCTAACAAGGTCGAAAATAGGAATTTTTAAGCAATCAAAGGCACCTAACTCTATGATAAATGTGCCGACTTGGCCAGTATTCAAACTCATCCAAGGTTTTATTCCCAGCCACATTACATATAAGTTTCAGAAAGATCCGATCAAAACTGAAGGGGCTACGGTGATGACAATGTCAAAATTTGGCATTTTTAGCAATCAAAGGGATGTTACTCTAAGATAAATGGGCCGACTTGGCCAGTTTTCGAACTCATCCGAGGTTTCATCCCCAGCCACCATACATATAAGTTTTAGAAAAATCCGATCAAAACTGAAGGGGCTACGTGATGACAAGGTCAAAAATAGGCATTTTCAGCAATCAAACGGACGTTAATCTATGATAAATGGGCCAACTTGGCCGTATTCGAACTCATCCCAGGTTTTATCCCCAGTCACCTTACATACAAGTTTCAGAAAGATCTGATCAAAACTGAAAGGGCTACGGTGATGACAAGGTAAAAAATCAGCACTTTCAGCAATCAGAGGGACGTTACTCTTCGATAAATGGGCCGACTTGGTAGGTTTTCGAACTCGTCTGAGATTTTATCCCCAGCCACGATACATATAAGTTTCACAAAGATTCGATCAAAACTGAAAGGGTAACGGTGATGACAAGGTAAAAAATCAGCATTTTCAGCAATCAGAGGGACGTTACTCTTCGATAAATGGGCCGGCTTGGTCGGTTTTCGAACTTATCTGAGATTTTATCCCCAGCCACCTTACATATAAGTTTCAGAAAGATCCGATCAAAACTGAAGGGTCTACAGTGATGACAAGGTAAAAAATCGGCATTTTTAGCAATCAAAGGGACGTAACTCTATGATAAATGGGCCGACTTGGCCGGTTTTCGAACTCATCTGAGGTTTTATCCCCAGCCACCTTATATATGTTTCAGAAAGATCCAATCAAAACTGAAGGGGCTACGGTGATGACAAGCATTTTCCCATTGTAAGTCTATGGGACCATGTGATTGCCATAGCAACCAAAGTTTTCATGCGATTTCAAAAAAAAGCTTATGTCATCAATGTCCCACCAGAGGCATGCTACAGATGAGAAATGATTGAGATCAGCCTGCAGGCTGCAGAGATATAGCTGCTCAAAAGCGTGGACGGACGGACGACGGAGGACCCACTATACTATAAGCTCCCCCAGAGCCTTCGGCCTAGGTGAGCTAAAAATGACTTCTAAGGTAACAGGCAGACGGCAAAGCAGACGACAATTGTCGTGATTGGCATGTTATGGGTTAATAAACTTGACATAACATGTGAATTGTTTGCACATAAACTGTCGATTCCTATAAAAAGTGGAAATTATAATCTGGCTACTAAAACCCATATTATACCAAACAAGATAGCATCCTTGAAATGTCAAGTCTCATAAAAAGTGTCGTTAAAATGACAATCTGGCTGCTAAGGCCCCTATATCACAATCAGACTTTTTACGAAGTTTTTTTTTCTTTCATATTTTTCTGAGAAAATCATGCTGGACATTACACATGTATAATATTCTGGGCAAATGATCCACATGAAATGTCAAGTCCTGTAAAAATTGGACTCAATCACAACAATCAGACAACATTTACATATTTTTTTTTTCAGAGAAAATAGCCCAATGTATGCAGGAAACCCTTAAAGGGGTACCTAGGCAAACAGTGTAGGCCCAGATCAGACGCCGCACAAGGTCAAAAATTATGGTACCACTGGAAAGGTCTTATGACAAGGAATGCACATGTGAAATATGAAAACAATATCAGTTACCATTCAAAAGTTATGCCCAATGTTAGGGTTTTTGAGGACAGACAAACAAACAGACTAACAGACGGACAGACCAAAAAATATATGCCCCCCAAATCTTTGACTCTGGGGGCATAAAAATAGAATAAGGACGAAAATAGACCTGCCACCCCTTATATGACAAATGGACTTGTTCAACACATAGCAATGGAAGAGTCCACTAGTATACAATAGGATAATGCTCAACATTACATAAGAATCATCTTCTGGGCAGATGACCCACATTCTATGGGAACATCAAAAAGATAAACATATCAGATGACGCCAATCACCCGCTCAGCTGGACATCGCTTTTTTAACCCTTTTTGTACCAAATGGAAACTTCCTCCTTATATATAGCAGGAGTCCATTTCAAAATTTAGGGGTGTCAGGTTGTGTTTTCTTCAAAATTTATTTGGAAAATGGCTTAACGTTTTGCAAACAGTGTAGGCCCTGATCAGACACCGTGTTCTGCGGCGTCTGATCAGGGCCTGCACTGTTTGCTAGGGTACCCGTTTTGGGGTATCCAGTACTGAATGGGTTAAAGTAAGCAGATTTGAAAAATCTGTCCAAAAATCACATTGTCATCTGCTTTTTATTGTTTGTGGTGCTTTAAAGATAACTAGATGGCGCAGTCGATGGTATACCATCGCAAATACCCACTTTTTCTATGAATAACAAAAAGTCCTACTTTTTGACTTTTGACCCTGGGTCCATGTTGGGGTCAAGGTCACACAAAAAGTATTCCAGTATGTTCTACATTCCAAGGGCTGTCCAATAATCAAGTTTCGGAAGTGCAATCCCAACAGTTTAGAAGATACGATAATGTCCTACTTTCTAACCTTTGACCTTGGGGTCAAGGTCACAAAAAAGTAGCCCACTGCCATCTACATACCATGTACTATCCACATGCAAAGTTTCAAAAGTGTAACTTCAGTGGTTGGAGAGGAGATCCATTTACAAGAAACATGACAGACAGATAGACAGACGGACTGACGCCCACTCAACTCTGGTACGAAAACAATATACCTGATTTTTCTGGGCTTGAGATGTCATTTCATCTCAATGTCGGGCAAAAGTCCCACAAAATTGGAAGCAACGTCTCCAAAATGACCTTTACAGTGTTGACGGGGACGTTAAACCTCAAATCAAACAAATAAAAACCTGATTTTTCTTCGAAAAAGCAGGTGTAAAAACAATTTACCGTACTCACCTGACCACTGGGCATGGGACAATATAACGTTTGTTGTCAATCTGTGACGTAGAAGACTCAGCTTCCGGAGATCATTTGGAGTCGGAGTTATCAAATCTATGTTAGTGTCAGGATATTTTACCTGGAAAGACATATAATATTTACCTTTAACCCACATGGTACCAGAAACCCCAAAACGGGTAGTTGGGAAACAGTGCAGAACGTGGCGTCTGATCACAGCCTACACTGTTTGCAAAATTTTCAGTCAATTTCCAAATAATTTTTGGTGAAAAAACAACCTGATGCCTCTAAATTTTGAAATGGACTCCTGCTATATATATGGTGGAAGATTTCATTTGGTATGTCGCCCCTGCATGATGCTTCTACGCAAATCTGAAACCGACCTCACACCAGTTCTGGTAAACTGCTTAGAGGATCTAAGTCTGCCAGGGCAAAGTGGTGCAAGTCGGTCCGTCCATGCTTATAACCCCTATCGGTTTAATTGTGCAATAGGGCTTGAGATGTCATTTCATCTTAATGTCAGAAGCAAAGTCTCCAAAATGATCTATACTGTGTTGATGGGAACTTTAAACCTCAAATCAAACAAAACAAGTTTCATTTAATTCTTGTGACTGAGCATCATGGATAAGGTGCATTTTTTTTCATCTAAAAAGTACTAATATTTTTCTTATTTCTGCATGAAACTATCTGTAACATATTATATGGAAAACATATTCATTAGGTCCCTCGGGGTGGGCCGGGGCCATGCCCACCCCCCTCAATTACATTAAAGCCCATATATCTCCGAAACCGTTCAGATCCCCATACTTAAACCATATATATTCTTGTTCCTTATGATAAGATGCATTAAATGACACCAACCAGGGCGTGCGAGACCAGCTTTATATTTGGCTGTGCCAGAAGCGTGGGGATTTGCTATGGCATGCCATCGATTGCGTGCTCTAGTTATTTTTGCATCCAAACACTTCTATGTCCTTTACAACACCTACCTGAATTCTGAGATTTTCTACTTCTTCAACATTTTCAATATCCGCTATAAACAATATGGATGTTGTCAGACCTGCAGTAAATTTTATTGGATTATCCGACACTCTTGCCGGCTCCAACACAACACTGTACGCCTTCCTGATCTTGTTTATCACAGGACAAACTGTGGGACGTATTGATTTTAACGCTGTATGCAGAACACGCTGGACAGTTGAAAGTTGCTGACTTTTGAGGGCGCTCAGCTCTGACAGGAGGTAGGAGGTACATTTGTCACTCGTGATGGCGTCATTTGACGAGAGAAATCTGAAAGAAGAATAATCTTCTTTATCATATGACGTCGTTGATAAGCAGTGGATAACGTCGTGTAATAAATATCGTATGACCACACTTTGGCGGGATTAAGTTACATCATGACGACGTCCAAGTCAAATTTAAAGGCGATGAAACCCAATTTAAAGTGGTCATTGGATAAACAGAATCTTACACTCGTAGTCATTTCATATGAAATTAATGAAACTCACCCATGGCTCGTTTCATAAATTTCATATGAAATGACCAAGAGTGTAAGATCCTCTATCTGCAAAATGGTATAGCTTTGTTTTTGTTTGTTTATTTGAGGTTTAACGTCCCCGTCAACACTGTATAGGTCATTTTGGAGACGTTGCTTCCACTTTAGTGGGACTTTGACCCGACATTGAGATGAAATGACATCTCAAGCCCTGTCGCCCAATGAAACAAATAGAATTTATAAGCATGGATGGGCCGACTCCCACCACTTGCCTGGGCAGGCTTAGATCCTCTAGGCGGTTTACCAGTACTCGTGTGTGGTCGGTGTCAGCTCTGCGTAGAAGCATCATGCAGCCCATATATTTCTTCAAGCCCAGATGGGCGGGGGCCATAAAAACAAGAGCTGTCGCCGGACAGCATAGCTCGCCTGTTTCGCGCCTTCATTATAGAAGGTAAAATTACTGAACCATGAAATATAGGTCACACACACCTAGATACATTTTGAGGACAGTGACCAGGTCGCATGGAACATATATGCCAAATATTACATTTCAGAATCACAATGTGTATGAATTATAAGGCAAAATCAATGAACCATGAAATAAAGGTCACACTGAGATAGATATATTTCTATGTCAATCATCTCGTCACATGGAACTTATAATTCAGGACTGAAGTTTCTAAAAAAAAAAAAAAAATATATAGTATTCAATTTGGCAGAGTCACTGAATCATGAAATTTAGGTCACACTGACCAAGATATAATTTCAAGGTCAATCATGGGGTCACATGGAATAAATAATCCAGGCATGATGTTTCTTCATGAAAAATTATTAAAGATAATAGGCAAATCACTGAACCATGAAATATAGGTCAAAGTGACCTAGATATATTTTGAGGTAAATCATGGGGTCACATGAAACTAATAACCCAGGTATGACATTTCTCCATTAAATAGTAATAAAGATAATAGGGAAAATCACTGAACCATGAAATATAGGTCAAAATGACCTGGATTTATTTTGTGGTCAATAATCAGGTCACATGCAATAAATAATGCAGGTGTGACATTTCTTCATCAAATAGTATTCAAGATAATAGACAAAATCACTGAACCATGAAATATAGGTCACAGTGACCTAGACATATTTTGAGGTCAAGCATGGGGTCACATGGGACTAATAACCCAGGTATGACATTTCTCCATCAAATAATATTCAAGATAATAGGCAAAATCACTGAACCATAAAATATAGGTCACACTGACCTAGCTATATTTTGAGGTCAATCATGGGGTCACATGGAACTAATAATCAAGGTATGACATCTCTCCATCAAAAAGTATTCAAGATAAAAGACAAAATCACTGAACCATGAAATATAGGTCACACTGACCTAGTTATATTTTGGGGTCAATTATCCGGTCACATGGAACTTATAATCCAGGTATGACATTTCTGCATCAAATAGTTTTCGAGATAATAGGCAAAATCACTGAGCCATGAAATATAGGTCACACTGACCCAGATATATTTTGCGGTCAATTATCAGGTAACATGGAACTAATAATCCAGGTATGACATTTCTCCATCATATAGTATTCACGATAATAGTCAAAATCACTGAACCATGAAATATAGGTCACAGTGACCTAGATATATTTTGAGGTCAATCATGGGGTCACATGGAACTAATATCCCAGGTTTGACATTTCTCCAACAAATAGTCTTCAAGAAAAAAGGCAAAATCATTGGACCGTGAAATATAGGTCACCATGACCTTCACCCTTTTACACTTGAACCAATGTCACTTGGTTGGCTGATGTATAACCAATTCTGTCTATAACTTGTTAGCATAAGGGAAAGGTATACAACAAACTAGAATTTGTTTTTCTACAAAAACACAGATGACCCCCCGTTTTTGACTGCTAAGTATAACCTTGACATTGGAGGTATTGAGCTGGGTCTTGTGTGCAACACATCATAAAATGAAGATGAACATTTCTGCATAGTAACTTTTTTTGGGGGGGGGGGTTGGGTTTTACGGCCCTTTCAAGATTATTTCACTCATATCGAGCCGATCGTTAACTTTAAATGTTCATAGAAAAATAAAAAAGTTATTGGCCATAAACAAAAAAAGCACTTTTTTACCTTTGACCTCTAAGTATGGCCTTGACCTTTGCGGTACAACACATTGTCTCATGATGGTTAACATTTCTGCCAAGTAATTTCATAATCTATCAAAGAATAAGGAAGTTATTGACTGTCCTTTTTTTTTTTACCTTTGACCTCTAGGTATGACCTTGACATTGGAGGTATGAACCTAGGTCTTGCACATGACTCATGGTCCAACTTTCAAGCCTCTAGCTCCAATAGTTTTTGAGATATCTTGCTGACAAAATTTTATTAAAAAAAAATTCAAAGGGCAATAACTCTTGAAAGGGGCATAATCCGGATGAGAAAAAAAATATGCGTCAGCTTATTTTCCATTAGGAATGCATATATGAAATTTCAAAACCATAGCATACACAGTTCTAAAGTTCTGCTATGCATCACTTGAAGCATTTATTACAATGGGCACAAATTACCAAAATGACAAAGGGCCATAACTCGCAAAGTATTTTTCGGAATTTTGTCAAAAGTTAATCAGTTCATATACTCATCACCACCAATATACTCAACAACTTTCAAGGGTTTGAGATATTTTGCTGACAAGATTTTATTAAACAAATTTCAAAGGGCAATAACTCTTGAAAGGGGCATAATCCGGACGAGAAAAAAAATACGCGTCAGCTAATTTTTCATGAGGAATCCATATATGAAATTTCAAAACCCTAGCATACACGGTTCTAAAGTTATGCTATGCATCACTTTTAGCATACATTACAATGGGCACAAATTACCAAAATGACAAAGGGCCATAACTCACAAAGTATTTTTCGGAATTTTGTCAAAAGTTAATCAGTTCATCTACTCATCACCACCAATATATTCACCAACTTTCAAGCCTCTAGCTCCAATAGTTTTTGAGATATCTTGCTGACAAATTTTATTAAAAAAAATTTCAAAGGGCAATAACTCTTGACAGGGGCATAATCCGGACGAGAAAAAAAATACACGTCAGCTTATTTTCCATCAGAAATGCATATATGAAATTTCAAAACTATAGCATACACGGTTCTAAAGTTATGCTATGCATCACTTTAAGCATACATTACAATGGACGCAAATTACCAAAATGACAAAGGGCCATAACTCACTAAGTATTTTTCGGAATTTTGTCATAAGTTAATCAGTTAATCTACTCATCACCAACAATCTATTCACCAACTTTCAAGGCTCTAGCTCCAATAGTTTTTGAGAAATCTTGCTGACAAGATTTTATTAAAAAAATTTCAAAGGACAATAACTCTTGAAAGGGGCATATTTCGGACGAGAAAAAAAAATACACGTCAGCTAATTTTCCATGAGGAATCCATATATGAAATTTCAAAACCCTAGCATACACGGTTCTAAAGTTATGCTATGCATCACTTTTAGCATACATTACAATGGGCACATATTACCAAAATGACAAAGGGCCATAACTCACAAAGTATTTTTCGGAATTTTGTCAAAAGTTAATCAGTTCATCTACTCATCACCATCAATATATTCACCAACTTTCAAGGCTCTAGCTCCAATAGTTTTTGAGATATCTTGCTGACAAGATTTTATTAAAAAAAAAATTCAAAGAGCAATAACTCTTGAAGGGGGCATAATCCGGACGAGAAAAAAAATATGCGTAAGCTAATTTTCCATGAGGAATCCATATATGAAATTTCAAAACCCTAGCATACACGGTTCTTTAGTTATGCTATGCATCAAAAGTGTAACTGATGGACGAACGGACGAACGAACCAGAACCAATATGCCCCTCCAACTTTTTCAAAGTTGGGGGCATAATAAGAAAGTTATTGACAGAACACAAAAAAGGCCCTTTTTTTACCTTTAACCTCTATGTATGACCTTGACCTTTCAGGTATTAAACTGGGTCATGCGTGCAACACATCATCTCATGGTGGTTAACATTTCTGCCTAGCAATTTCAAAATCCATCTAAAAATAAGAAAGTTATTGACCAAACACGAAAAAAGGCCCCTTTTTTACCTTTGACCTCTATGTATGACCTTGACATTTTAGGTACCAAACTGAATCATGCATGCAACACATCGTCCCATGATAGTTAACATGTTTGCCAAGTGACTTCAAATTCTATTTTAAGAATAGGCAAGTTATTGACAAAACCCGAAAAAAGGCCCCTTTTTTTACCTTTGACCTCTAAGTATGACCTTGACCTTTGAGGTACCAACCTGGGTCATGCACGCAACACATCGCCTTATATTGGTTCACATTTCTGCCATGTGATTTCAAAATCCATCTCAAAATAAGAAAGTTATTGACCAAATACGAAAAAAAGGCCCACTTTTTGACCTTTGACCTCTAAGTATGACCTTGACCTTTGAGGTACCGACCTGCCTCATGTGCACCACACATCGTCTCATGATTGTTAATAATTATGCCAAGTAATTTTAAAATCCATCTCAAAATTAGAAAGTTATTGACCAAATACAAAAAAAGGCCCCTTTTTTGACCTTTGACCTCTAAGAATGACCTTGACCTTTGAGGAACCTACCTGCCTCATGCGCACCACACATTGTCTTATGGTTGTTAATAATTATGCCAAGTAATTTTAAAATCCATCTCAAAATAAGAAAGTTATTGACCAAATACGAAAACAAGAGGGCCCTGGTTCGCTCACCTGTGTGTCACTGTCTCGAGTACATCCTATTTTTAGCTCTTGTGGCCATCTTGTTCATCAGCAGAGTGATTTTAGCTTATATGGTAGGGAGTAACCTAGGCAACATTCCTGGGAACTTTGAATCAAATTGGCCTTAGGGTTTAGGGGGAGTTTCCGTTTGAATCAAATTTACAATATTTTTCTATTTTTACCTCCGGTGGTCATTTTGTTCATCCTAGTGGGATTGTTTAAGCCTTTTTGGTAGAGGATCATCTAAGCAACATTGTCGCAAGGATCCTACATGTTAAATATGAAGGCTGTATCTCAAATGCTTTAAAAGTTATGACAAAGTAGGTCAAAGGTCAAGGTCATGGGTCAAAAGTTTTGAATGGCTGAGAAAACCTTGTCACAAGGAACATGCATGCCAAATATGAAGGCTCTATCTCATAGCGACACCGCCTTGTGGCTGCGAAGCAGCCACGAGGTGGCGTCAAATGGTAACGCGTATGGAACTATGGGATAGAACATACCATAGGCCTGAAAAGCTTTCGTCAAGGTACGAAAAAATTCGAATGATTAAAACACAGCGAATAACTCTGAGTATTCCAATTGAACCGTGATCCAATGAAATAACGTCTATGTTCAGGCTCATGAATAATGGTTACCGATTATTTGGCGTCTTTCTCGCCTGTGATAGAATGCGACGGAAACCAGTAGCTCCCCGGCAACAAGCTCATTTGCATACAATTGTTGACCGATATGTCGCCATTTTGTTTTCAAGCTGTCAGCTGGCCAGAGGCGTATAATTACCAATGCCTTAGTTATTAGAAGAATTTCGGTAAGAACAACAATGCAGTAATTTCACATTCAGTTGGAACTTCAAAGACAACTATATTTTATATAAATATTTGGGCCAATATTTGCGTATTTCTCACGTTACAGTTGGCCGAGCACCGAGGCTGAAACTGAAAGTACAAAAAATTGAACAGCTCACAGCTGCAGCACAAGACCTGCTCAACTGTTTGACTTTGCAGTCGATATTCCTACAAAGTACATTGGCAATCATGTACTAGTAATTCCCACAGAGGGCTTTAACCTGCACTTTTCCGGGGTTCAAGTCCCACGCCAGAAATCTTTCTACTTATACAGCGATCGGAGGTGTACATAATTACATTACATACACTCCAGGTTGCAGGGTTGAAAGCCTACAGCCTAATCATGTAATAACAGTAGGGGTCTCTAACCTGCACAGGAGATGACTCATCCTGCACAGGGGGCCTCTAGTTAACGTCCAGATCCGAAGGACTGTGCACTTTTTGGTATTAAGCCAATGGAGCGTGTTCGGCCTCCAGGGATCGAATGCGGGGGGGGGGGGGGGGGGGGGGGCTCTATCTAGCATCAGAGGCACCACTGAGCCATCTGCCATTCTTGAGCAAAACACTCAGCATTGTACTGCCCTAGCTTTTTATGTTTGATTTGAGGTTTAACGTCCCCATCAACACTGGACAGATCATGTTTAACGTCATTTTGGAGACGTTGCTTCCAATTTTGTGGGACTTTTATGCACTAGTCATTTGTAACCACTACCACCCCCCCCCCCCCCCACCTACAGGGGATAGCGGGGCTAATGTGCAGGTAGTTACCCTCTGTGTTCCCCGCAGTGCTGTTAATTTTGTTTGATTTGATGTTTAACGTCCCCGTCAACACTATGTAGGTCATTTTGGAGACGTTGCTTCCAATTTTGTGGGACTTTTACCCAAGAGTGAGATGAAATAAAATCTCAAGCCCTGTCGCCCAATGAAACCAATAGGGTTTATAAGCATGGATGGTCAGGTCCGACTCGCACCGCATTGCCTGGGCAGGCTTAGATCCTCTAAGCAGTTTACCAGTACTCGTGTGCAGGCCTGATTCAGCTCTGCCTGGAAGCATCATGCATATTTCTCCAAGCCCCAATGCAGTGCCGGATTAATGCGGGGGTTTTGATCAAGGTTGGCAAAAAAGCGGGAAATACTCATATTTCCCTGGACAGCGGGAAATACAGGGAATTCCCAGGAAATACTGGGAAATATATATTTACATAGGTGGTACCAATTGAGACTGCTTAATATTCCCCAACTACCTAGCTAATTGAAAGCAAAATTATTTCAAGTTCATGCAGGGCTTGAAAATTCCACTTGTCTGCTTGCAATGACAAAAAATTGAATGACAAGTAAAAGTTTGTTTAGTCCTTGCAACATTTACCAAAGTTTACATGCACTTAGTTATGTAGGACAAGTGAATTTTTGGAGAATTTTCAAGCCCTTTTTACATTGAATAACTATAAAGATCTATAGACCCTTGGACCCTTGCCTGCATATAGAATGTATATAATTTCTTTTCAAATGTGATTCTAAAATGTAAGTTTTTAACTTTCAGCGATTTCCCTTGACTTGTTAATACATGTAATTTTTTCTGTAGATAATTTAAGAAACCTTTTATGCTTAAATTCCTGTAACTGTGTCCTTTTAATACCTGTCTCAAACAAATAATTAAATTATCACACCTTTTAGCATTAGGAGTGTGATTACTTGGCAAACTTACAAACAAACCTGTTCTAGTGTAATTTAACATCCTTAAATATGTTCTATAAATTTAAAAGGGTTATCCTTTGGAAGCAAAGAATTCACCACAGATCTGAAAATATGGAGTGTATATGTTTTCTGGGCCAGACTAGCTAGTTTCGGCCAATTAGGCCTCATCAGTGACCCTCAGATATTTTCAAAACTCCACAATGGAATCAATGATCCCAAAGGACAAGAAAATATAATCTACACTATGATGCAGTCTGCAGTTTTACCGCCGCCACACATTCCCATACACCAGCTGTAGTGAAGTTAAATATGTTCTATAAAAAGGTTATCCTTTGGAAGCAAAGAATTCACCACAGATCTGAAAAACCCATTTTACCAGGGTACCCTGGCAAATAGTGCAGGCCCAGATCAGAACATGGCATCTGATTCCATTTGGTACCAAAATGGTTAAAATTCAAACAGCCAAAGAGTTTTTGTAAATCTCAAATAAATTGAACTGTATGGTTACACTAAAATACAAAACATTTAGTTCCAATGGCAAACTCTCTTAAAGAAGCTAAGTGATTCTGATCTGGGTCTGCACTGTTTGCCCAGACATGTCTATCCCAAATATTGGGATCATTATGGTATTTTATCTTCTTAAGCATATGAGTGATTTTAAATAACTCTTCACCCTACATAACCACAGATCACTTTATATTTATGCTTATGTTTGATTGAGTAAAAGCAGACCTATGACATATATGTATGGGGAAGCATACTGCAAAATAGCTAACTGTTCATTATTTCAATTAAATTACACAAATATTATAGTGTTTTTCTATGAAATAACTAAACAAAAATCATATTTCCCAGTATTTCCTATTTTTGCTGAAATTTGGAGTATTTCCCAGGACAGTAATTACCGGTAAATACCAGTGGTAATTCCCGCCACCGGTATTTACCGACCAACCTTGGTTTTGATATTATGCAAATATACCCCCAGTGGAACGAACTATTATAAACAGTGGGGCTGTGACCTTCTGGAGGTCCCCCGCAGTGCAGGGCTTCTAGCAGGGCTGTGGAAAGTGAAAAGTCATTGTCCGCGCTCTCCCCGTAGGTTGGGGGGGGGGGGGGGGGGGCATTGGTTTCAAATGACTTGTGCATTACCCTACACTGAGATGGAATGACTTCTCAAGCCCTGTGGCCCAATGAAACCAATAGGGTTTATAAGCATGGACGACCTGACTCGGACCGCATTGCTATGACAGGCTTCGATCCTCTAACTTCTAAGCGCTTTACCAGTACTCATGTGCGGTCGGATTTCAGCTCTGCATGGAAGTATCATCATGCAGCTCATCTATTTCTTCAAACACCAAATGGCGGGGGCCGCTACCCTATCTGTCGACAGGCCCTCGTGGCCAAGTGGATAAGAGGTCTCTCACGGTTGTGAACTTGTGGTTTGAGTGCTTGGGTCACATGTGAGATGCAGTGTTCTGCAACGGAAGGTCAGGTGGTTTCTATCCAGTTTTTGTCCATGGTCGGCTTGATTTTAGTGAAATAAGAGTCTGATCTTTAAAGGGTCATCAAACCAAAGCCCAAAAGATATCAATCTGTCAATTTATCCTTTTTCTTTCATCCAATACGTCTATAGATACGTCTGTCTACATGTATCTATCTGTCTGCTGTTTAAAAGTACTGGTAAACTGGTAGCAGGATCTAAGCCTGTCCAGTCAAAGCAGTACGAGCCTGGCCTTTCATTCTTATAAAACCTGTTGGTTTCATTGGGCCACAGGGCTTGAGATCTCATTTCCTCCTCTCAATGACAGTTAAGAGTAGTGACCTAAGACCTCAGCCAATGATCCCAGGGGTTCAGATAAAAATTTGGATACCCTCATGCACATCTGCAGTACCTAAACAATCTACATGTATGCAGCAAGTTTTGCAACCATACTTGAATAAATATTTCTTTGTAATGTCCCCGTCAACACTGTATAGGTAATTTTGGAGATTTGATTTTGGTTTTACGTCCCTTTCAAGATTATTTCACTCATATCGAGCCAATTGTTAATCAGAGGTGGGCAAAAACTGGAGTATCCAGAGAAAAACCACCTGACCATCCGTTGCAGGAATCTTTTTGGAGACATTGCTTCCAATTTTGTGAGCCATTTACCCGAGATAGGGATGCAATGGCATCTCAAAGTTCTGTTGCCCAATGAAACCAGTAGGGTTTATAAGCATGGACGGTCTGATTCGCACCGCTTTACCTGGGCAGGCTTAGATCCTCTAAGTAGTTTACCAGTACTCGTGTGCGGGTTGGTTTCAGCTCTGTGTGGAAGCACCATGCAGCCCATCTATTTCTTCAAGCCCCGACCGACAGCCGCCGTAGTAGAAGTTGCGTTCACAAGTATTGACATGAAAATTTGATTTTTGACCTCACTACATAACCCCAGGGGTTCAGATCACAATTTGGATACCCTTATGCACATCTGCGCTCCTTAGCGATACATGTACCAAGTTTGGTGACCATAGTGCAAGAAATAAAAAGTAGTTACTGTTACATTCACAAGCATTTTCTTGAAAATTTGACTTTTGACCTCACCCCATGACCCTAGGGGTTCAGATCAAAATTTGGATACTCTTATGCACATCTGCAGTTTCTAAGCAATACATATATGTGTATAGGGCAAAAAATAAAAAAAAGTAGTCACATTGACAAGGTTTGTGACCGATCATTAAGATAACACCCGTGGAAAATATTACATTTTTTCACCTCTTCAAAATTGCTTCTTTTTTTATGAAAATCCATGATATTTGTCTTATTTTGACTGCAAACATATGTTGTGGGTGCTCGTTAGAACCGGCGCTTCTAACGAGTACCCACAACCTATGTCTTGGAGCAGAAATAAGCAAAGTAATGTATACCCCCCCCCCCCCCGTAAGCCCCCGTTTCAATGTATAATGTGATGTTTAGTGGTGTGTTCATTTCACGGACTTGTTCACGTGGTGGGAAGGACGGACGGAGGGTCATCCATGACAAAACTTAAATACCATTTTTTTTTTATATATATATAAAGCTGGTATTACAGCATGAAACCACATTCTCACTATAATAAAGTGGTTCATTATAGGCACTTGTTATGGTGATGAGTAGAAGTGCTCTGATTTGGGTACATGTTTTTTATGTTTTAATAAATATCAGTATGTTGTGTGTACTTGGTAGAATTGCTCATCCAGGCAGTTTTAATGCACACACAACTAAATGTTCAAGATAAAAGTAACTTAGCAAGATAAAAAGTGCGAAAATCTTCCTGGTCACCCTTCAAATTTCTCATCTACAGCCAAGATTCCCTATGGACACACGAATGGGCTTGATTAGGTCATGGTCAACAAGCTACTGGGGCTGGCCTCGGTAGCTTAATCGGATGCGCATCCGACTGGTGATCAGGAGGACACAGGTTCTCTACCTGCCGGGGTCGGCAATGTTCTTTAGTGGAGGTTGATCACGAAATCTTTTCTACGGTCATTCTCCCCCTTCCCCTGATTCAAGAAGGGCAGTTGTCAGTTTCTGGCGAAAGAATGTGCACTGTACTGGTTAACCGCTTACATTTAAGCCTGTCCAGGAAGTGTGAATGGGCAAACTGACTGGCTCAAAAATGACATAGACTAGTGTTGACTGGGCCATTAAACTCCAATACAAACAAACAAGCTACTAGTGCCCATCGAGGCTTGGAGAAATAGATGTGGGTGCAATGTGATTCCACGCAGAGCTAAAACTAACTTCACATGAGTATTGGACATGGGTAAACCGCTTAGAATGTCTAAGCTTGCCCAGGAATTATTTGTTTGATTTGAGGTTTAACATCTCTGTCAACACTATTAAGGTCATTTTGGAGAAATTGGGACTCTTACCCGAAATTGAGAAGAAATGACATCTCAAGCTCTGGCGCCCAATGAACCAATAGTGGAGCGCTTTGGTGCAGTGGTAGCGCATCGGATTTGTGATCGAGAGGTTCCGGGTTCGAGCCTCACGCTGACCAAAGTGTTGTGTCCTTGAGCAAGGCACTTCATCCACATTGCTTAAAAAAATAAAATAATAAAAAAAAGTACTGGTTACCACCTAGGAAATCCTGCTCGTAATGCTCAGGTGTGAGCGAGTAGCAGTAATAGGAGAAAAATAGGGTTTACATGCATGTAAATACCAACTCGCACCGCCTTGCCTGGGCAGGCTTAGACATTCTAAGCCGTTTACCAGTACTTGTGTGGGGTTAGATTCAGCTCTGTGTGGATGGCAGGGCTTGAGATGTTATTCAATGTCGGGTAAAAGTACCACAAAATTGGAAGCGACGCCTACAAAATGACCTAAACAGTGTTGACGGGAATGTTAAACCCCAATTCAAGCAAGCAAATACACTGTTGGAGTTTGAGTCATTGAAGTTTTTCGGTACATCAGAATAGACATAAATACTCCATAGAACTGCATTTGCAGTTAATAATTAGCCTGTCTTTCTCCAATTTCTGAAGTGTCGATGTGGACATCTTTGATATTGGATTCATCAATTATTGCATATATATAGAGGGTTTTTAAAATCAGCATTATTAACAAGATGTTGATCCTAATTGGATGACTTGTTATGATCAGTCTACTCTGGATCTACATGTTTTGCATGGTTGAAATGGTTAACACAGACTTTTGTTTCATTTCCAACAGGTATGACAGGGACTTCAGAGCCTGTCTCTGAACATTGGGGACCAAGTGAAACAGGAGCTGCATAAGACACATTCTCGGTGAAACATCACAGTCACAGACATTTTATCAACTTTAACCCCAAACTGTTCTACAAGATATTAGCCATTCTGGGTCAGAAACCAGTCATATCTAATGAAGGTAAGTGTATTCTAGGTGAATGGATACACCAGGGCCTAGTTGATGGTCAAAATGTTGACTGAATATGAATGCCCAAGCAAAGCCACATAGAATATTATCTGGAATAGATCAGAGGTATGAGTACTATTTCATCCCCCACCCATTTGGGCTTGAAGAAATAGATGAGCTGCATGGTGCTTCTACACAGAGCTGAAACCAACTGCATGAGTACGGGTAAACCACTTAGAGGATCTAAGACTGCCCAGGCAGAGCAGTGCGAGTCGGACAGTCCATGCTTATAAGCCCTACTGGTTTCATTAGGCGACAGGGCTTGAGATGTCATTTCATCTCAATGCGAGGTAAAAACCGCACAAAGCTAGCAGCAACGCCTCCAAAATTACGTGTACCATGTTGACGCCTTCGTCGGGACGTTAACCCTCAAATCAAACAAACAAAACACTATTACCCGACTTTAAATTTTTTATAGTGATAATTTTACTAACACTAATGTGGCATTAGACTTATCACTATAAAATTAAAAATCTGGAGAGTTACTTTTCCAAAATACCACCGCCTCCCGCCCTTGAAGGCTTTGTGAAATGGATGGATGGACCGACAGCTGGATCCATCCATGGCAGAGCTGCAAGAGTGAGTATGGGTTAACTGCATAGATAATTCAAGTATGCTCAAGAAAGATAATTTAGGTATGCTCAAGGAAAGTGATTTTGGGTTCTGGCTGCCCCAATAATTATGTTTATAAACTTACAATACATGCAGTTATACATGTACATAATGGTAGAAAGAGTTACTGCAGGACTTGAACATCGATTCTTTGCTCTCAGATCAGACGGGGCCTAATTAATCTTAATCCACTGCCTGGCTGCCCGATACAAGTCTAAATTTTGGCTGGGCAAGAGTTTTTTTTTTACTTCACTTGCCCAGAAAAATATATAGGACATAAAAAAAATAATAAGAAATATGGTAATTCTTAGCTATTTTCAAGATGCTGTGAAATGCCGGGCAAGTGCTTGCAAGTTTGATCTGTCAGGCCCTGGATCAGGTAAAAAAGCCCACACAGATTTGAAAGCAATGTCACCAAAACTATTGTTGCTATTAATGCTAAACCTCAACAGACAGATCTTTAAGAGAATTTTTAAAATATATTTGATAAAAATGATCAGTGAGCTGTTATAAGATTAAAGTAGTGTTAATTTAATAGAAGACTGTGATTGTTTTTTTTTTTTTTTGGTTGTTTTTTTTTTCTCATTTTTTTCAGTGAAAATCAGGCTTGACATTTCATCTGAATTGTCTGCCCAATAGATTATTCACATGCAATGTCATGCCTTTTTTTCCACTGAAAAATAAAAAACAATTAATGACATATACTGTGAAAGTGCTGTCTTACTTTGAAAATGCTGTCTTTTTCTTCTTAATATTACTAAATCCACTCATAAGATATACCATAAAAATCCTAAATATTTGGACACTTTGAGGAGTAAATGTTTGTTTGATTTGAGGTTCAACGTCCCCGGCAACATTTTTTAGGTTATTTTGGAGGCATTGCTTCCAATTTTATCAGACTTTTACCCAATTGAGATGAAATGACATCTCAAGCCCTGTTGCCCAATGAAACTGATACAGTTTATTTTCATGGATGGTCTAACTCCCACCACTTTTCCGGGCATGCACAGAACGTCAAAGCAGTTTACTAGTACCCATGTGTGGTCGGTTTCAGCTCTTCGTAGAAGCATCATGCAGCCCAATCTATTTCTTCAAGGCGTGATGGGATTGGATCAGAGAAGTTACTGTAATTGTAAAATTTTAACAAGTTTGTTTCATGATCCAGCAAAGAGTCCAAATGGTGCAGACAGAATAGTAAACAGTGCAGACCCTGGTCAGACTGGATCTGGGTCTGGGTCTGCACTTTTTGTTTGTCTGTACGAATGTTTAGGTTCATAATGATAGATTTTTCACTTTATTTGATGTTTTGTTTTCCCTATCATTGGAGGGTGTGTGTGTGTGGGGAGGGGTGGGAATCTTTTTTTTTTTTTTTTGGTTTGGGTTTTACGGCCCTTTCAAGATTATTTCACTCATATCGAGCCGATCGTTAATCAGAGGTGGGCGAAAACCGGAGTACCCGGAGAAAAACCACCTGACCGTCCGTTGCAGAACTTGGCGTCTCACACGTGGCCCGAGCGAGGCTCGAACCTACGGCGTTGAGAGACCTAATGACTAAGAGTCAGCGCTCTTATCCACTAGGCCACGGAGGCCCGTGGTGGGAATCTTTTAACTTGAATCACCTTTTTCACAAGGTGATTATATTTTGTACTTACCATGCTTGCCATTGCATCCTACATGAACCAAAAATTTCAACAATAGATTTTTATGACATTTACCTCAGTTTAAGGTCAATCACACAAACACACACACATACACACACACACACACACACACAAACTGACAAAATTAACTTTGGGTAAAAATATATCTTCAAGTGAAAAGATTTGTTGTCATCTGTGGTATATGTCATTGAAACCTTCCAAATTTTAGATTATGCTAAGAAATGGTGCAATATAGTACATGTATTACAAATAGCCGGAGCACAACATTCCCTACAATTTACATGTGTACCTAGCAAAGACTCAGATCAGCCTATGCATCCACACAGTCAGATCAGTGACTTGTTGTACACTCAAAGGAAAGCTAAGGGCCCAATGCTCCTTCATGCAGCAAGAGAAATCTCTGGTCAGATTATATGGATGGGCAGGCTGATTTGATTCTTCACTGGGTACACATGGACATTGTAGGAAATGCTGTACCCCGGCACAGATATCAAAGATTTGATTTTGGTGATCTTCTCTTTTCATGACCAAATGGTGCAAAGATTTCTAATTTTGCCTTGTCTGCACCATATCTCATACAACAATGGATGAATTCTGACAAATTGAACATAGAAAGACTTGATTGGATTTTAGAGGCCATTAACTACAGTAAAGCCTGTTATGGTGGCCACCGCTGTTAAGCAAGTAACCTGCCTAATGCAGTCATGCTTTTGGTTTACGATAAAGGCAAATGCATTAAGATTGACATGTATTAAGCGAGTATATGTCCTAAGCAAGCACATTTTGGTTATCCCCTAGGTGCTTGCTTAATACAGGTTGGGCTGTTTTTTTTTAGGTTTCTGGAATTTATAGATTGCTTAATTTTTGCATGTACCATAATGATCCTTAGTATTGGGACATTCAGGCCTAAGCAAACAGTGCAGGCCTAGATCAGACTGCTCATGAAGCAGTCTGATCAGGGACTCCACTGTTTGCCATTCTGTCTCCACTCTTTGACTCCTCGCGAAACAAATTTGCTAACATTTTAGGAGATTTTATTCAATCACAGCAAGTCCTCAAGGTGTCTGAATTTTTACGGTATGCACCTTCCAAGTCCAAGTGGTTGTAACAGTCATATTTATGGTTGGGAGGGAATGGGAGGATGCAGTTTTCTTCTGAAAACATTTCTAGTCTTTGTTATGGTCACATGTACATTTATTTTGTTCTTTTCCTTATTTTCTTTTTTTAAAAATCTTTTCCAATTTTTGTTACAGGTTCAGCATGGAAAAACCCACATACAGTTCAATACAGAGGAACCTTGCTTTCACCAGTAGCTAACAGCTGACAGCCTTTATAGTCCTACTACCTACTGAAACAAAAAGGACTGAATTATTTAATGCCTAGAACTTCTTGATGGCAGCTGTGTTTTTGAACCACTGGATCATGACTGACAATTATTTGTTTGTTTCATTTGAGGCTTAACGTCCCCGTCAACACTGTAAAGGTCATTTTGGAGATATTGCTTCCAATTTTGTGGGACTTTTGGCCGATATTGAGATGAAATGACATCTCAAGCCCTGTCGCCCAATGAAATGAATAGAGTTTGTAAGCATGGACGGTCCAACTCGCACTGCTTTGCCTGACCAAGCTTAGATCCTCTTAGCGGTTTACCAGTACTCATGTGCGGGTCGGTTTCAGCTATGCGTGGAAGCATCATGCAGCCCATCTATTTCTTCAAGCCCCGATGGGCGGGGGCCATTGACTGACAATAAAGAATGGAAGAAAGATCAATAACTTTTGAATAGTTTAGGCGTTAACATTTATATATTTTAACAGCCGGAAAAGTGAAATTAAAGATGGTGATGATACGGACTTGTTTGGACATTCGCTATTCCCCCCCCCCCCCCTCTGCCCATAGGGGCTTGAAGAAATATATGGGCTGCATGATGCTTCCACCCAGAGCTGAATCCGGCCCGCACACTAGTACTGGTAAACCACTTAGAGGATCTAAGCCTGTCCAGGAACCGCGGTACGAGGCGGACCGTCCATGCTAATAAACCCTATTGGTTTCATTGGATGGCTTGAGATGTCATTTCATCTCAATGTCGGGTAAAAGTCCCACAAGATTGGAAGCACTGTCTCCAAAATGACCTTTACAGTGTTGATGGGGTTGTTAAACCTCAAATCAAACAAACAAAAACAAAAGAAGTGAAATTCCTTTATTTTAAGACTACCTTTGGGACTCATTAAGACTACTTTTGAACAGCCCCAAAATGCTACATCTATCATGAAAACATGCCTAATAAATTTTGACCTGCTTTTAAACCAGACGACTTTTGAACAGTCCCAACAATGCTGTCTATCTTGAAAACATGCCTAATATATTGACCTGCTTTAAACCCTACTTTAATGGGGTTAACAAGGGTACATATAAATATTATTTTTCTTGCATGTTAACTGCTCAAAAACAATGATTGTGGGTACTCGTTACAACTGCTTGGTCGAGGCGGTTCTAACCAGCACCCACAATCTGTTTTGTGGAGAAATATAAAAAAAAATATCAGATTTTTTTATTTGAAAATTTTCATTTTTGGTGAAAAAAAATGATATACTTGAAAAGGCATATTTTTATAATGTTACATAATAGGACACAGGCTTTAGAAAATATGTGTTGAACACTGAAGCCTTTAAAGTGTTTAAAAGAAGAATAAGTTACGAGTTTAGCATGTCTGAATAGTTCAATTTCGCTGTACTAGACAAATTCATTTATGGATCAATTTTTAGGCCCTGCCACAAAAAGTGACAGGGTATGATGTATACCCTCCGAAAATTTGAGTATCCACCCGTCCTTCCTTCAATCCATTTGAGATATTTTCATGAAACTACACAAATATGCAAATGCCCACAGGACGATGTGCACAACATATGAGTTGAAACTGGTTTTCCTACTTTTGGAGTTATTATGTTCCACACTAAGGGTGCGGGGGTGGTGGGTGGGTGTATATTGTTTTTTATGAATCTGACCAAACTTGCATTGTTCTATTTCTAGGATGGGGAAAACAGCCATTAGGTTTTGGTGACCGTGACATTATTTTCAATGGCACAGGCCCCAAAAACTGTAAATTTCTGACCAAAAGTGGCATTTCTGCCTCCTATGAATCTATGAAATTCGGTCAAACTTGGTATAGCATTGGTACAATATATCATTGCCACTTACCATTTTGATAACATTGCCCCTTATATTTAAGATTACAGGCCCTCAAAAACTGTAAATTTTGTCTTTTGTCACCCTATCTTGCAAACAAATTGATAAAATATTGTCAAACTTGGTTGAGTATATCGTTGAATCTTTCAAAGATGTCATTAGATTTTGGTGATCTTAACCTTATTCTGAAGGGCACAGGCCCTCAAAACTGTCAATTTTGGGACAGAAATGGCTTGTCAGCACCATGAACGAATTGTTGAAATTTGCTCAAACTTTGTTCATTATGCCACTGCAACTTACGAAAGATTTTAGTAGATATTGGTGACATTGGCCTTATTTTCCAGGCCACAGGTGCCCAAAAACCATCAATTTTAGCTTGTCTGCGCCCTATGTGAACAAATTCTTTAAGTCTGCTCAAACTTGGTGCAACATGTTAATGTAACCTTCCAAAGATTTGATTATATCTTGTTGACCATGAACTTATTAATGTTTCAAGGGCACTGCATTGGGAAAGTGTAAAAAAATCTGCTTTGAAACCAAAATGACCAGACCTTTTATTTTATGTGTAGCATTGCTCCAGTCATATTCATGTGGTCAAACATTGCCCTGCTATAGGGGGTCACTTAAAATTTTCTTTCCGAATACCAGAAGGCCCGTGCTTTTGGTATTCATGCATAGTTTTGATGATCTAGACCTCTACCAACATTGATCAAATTTAAGCCCTGGGGCAAAAAACGAACCTTCCACAGGAGTTTTTTTTTTAGCATAGACCATAGCTTTGATATTTGGTATGCATCAAATGGAATCTACCACTGACACTTCAGTAAAAATGACTCACTCCAAGGTTAACATATTGCACACTGATTAATTTAGGAAAAAAATAAGATATTCTATCACATGACATCATTGATAAGCAATGGATAACATCGTATTATACAAATCATGGAAATATTGTCAAATTTAAAGGCGATAAATCCAATTTAAAGTGGTCATTATGATAAACCGGATCTTACACTCTTGGTCATTTCATATGAAATGATCACTCATGTAAGATCCTCGAATTATGAAACATAAAACACGAGCTGCTTGTCATTTACCACATTGGTACTCTATGTACATGTAGGACCATCCTGTCAATCATCCGAACAACAATCTTGAAGCAGTCCGCTTGTGTTCAATTTATTACTATAATACTAAGGATTCAGGATTGGCTAGTTATGGTGATGGATATAGGACCATCAGTGTCCTTGTTACAATGGCTGTTCCAAGTGTAAACTTCTTAAATGAGTGAGTGTTTTAGTTTTACATCCCACCAACAGCTAAGGTCATACAGAGATGGGACCTTGATTTAAAGACTCATCCGAAAGTCTGGAGAAGCCCGGGATCGAACCTGCGACCTCTGGTAAAGTTCTTAAATAAAGTATGTGGACAATCTTAGCCAAATGTTATGCTGTTTTGAATTTGAAAGTTAAATTTAAATAAACTTCTTTGTATTATCACTACTTGTACATGTATCTTTCAATAATTTTGCATCAGTGGGGACTGAATGAATATCTCCTAAAAAAGGGTTATCCTTCAGAAGCAAGGAATACTCTGCAGAACTGATAAGTATGGGGTGTGCAAGTTTTCTGGGCCAGACTTCATGTAAACTTTGTTTGCTATGGGGTGCAGCTTCACTTTTTAATACAATTTCAAGATATCTATAATTTTATTATAGATATCTTTAAATCAAATTATAAATATCTAAAATGAACATTATTGATTTCTATAATTATCAATATTTTTGATATCATAAAAATGTAATCAGTGATATGAAATATATATTTCTTGATATTTTTAATTCCTTAGCATATATAGATATCTAAAAATCCATTATAGGTTTTTTGTTTGTTTGTATTGGAGTTTAACGGCCCAGTCAACACTATTTAGGTCATTTTTGAGCTGGTCAGTTTACCTATCAAGACTTTCCTGGGCAGGCTTATACGTAAGCGGTTAACCAGTACAGTGCACATTCTTTCGCCAGAAACTGACAACTGCCCTTCTTGAATCAGCGGAAGGGAGAGAATGACCGTAGAAAAGATTTCATGATCAATCTCCACGGAAGAATGTTGCCGACCCCGGCGGGAGTCGAACCCGCGTCCTCCTGATCACCAGTCAGACGCGCATCCGACTGAGCCACTGAGGCCGGCCCAATTATAGGTATCTAATACCGTAATATTGATAGCCTATATTTTTATTATAGATATCTATAAATCAATTTATAGATATCTAAAAATCAAAATATAGATATACATAAAACAAATTACAGAAATCTATAATAGAATTATAGATATCTATAATTAACATTATTGGTATCTATAATTATCAGTACTTTTGATATCATAAAATGTAATCAATGATATGAATTATATATTTCTTGATATCTATAAATTTGTTTTATGATATCTACTATTCCATTGCATATATAGATATCTAAAACTCAATATTTGATAGCTATATATCAAATAATAGATATGCATAAAGGAAACAGGATTCTGATCCAGTCCCTTATCTCAGAATTGTGTGCCCTTAAAAGACAAACGTGTTGGCCATATGTTTAGCATAGGAGGTTAAATAGTACCGTTCATGTCCCAGCAAATTCTCCTACAGCATTTGATCCTGGACTTCGAAACTTAGCAACACAGTCCAGACATGCATTCAACATTTGCATAAAGGAAACAGGATTCTGATCTAGCCCCATTGAAATACTCGTCTTGTGAGACATATGGTGTGTGCAATCATCATCCCTAGTGATTGTCGAGTTTTTTTTATTTTATTTTTTATGTCACCGTCACGAAGTGTGAAGGCCAAATAGTTTTGCACTTATCCATATGTCACACTTTTTTGATACTATTCTTGACTCTGCAACTCATCCTACAGTATTGGATGCAGGACATTGAAACTTGCAACACACTTCCGACATTCATTGAACATACATATAAAGGAAGCAGGATGCTGATCCAGCCCTTATTGCAGAATTATGTTCCCTTGAATGACATTTTGGTCATGCATGTATGTGTAGCATAGGAGGTTAAATAGGACTGTTCGTGTCTCTGCAACTTCTCCTACAGTATTTGATGCCGGATTTTGAAACTAACAACACAGTTCAGACACTAAACATGTGCATAAAACAAATGTTCAACTACAGAATTATGATCCAGCACATTATCGCAGGTTAAATAGTACTTTTCGTTTGTCCACAACTCCTGTAGTATTTGGTGCTGGATATTGAAACCTGCAACACACACATTTTAGACATGCATTTAAGATGGGCATGCAGGAACCAGAATTTTGATCCGAATTATGTCCTCTGGAACGAGGTATACATTTTGGCCATGTGTTTCTTGGATAATATTCAGTTTCTAGAATGTCTGCATGGCTACTGCATATGTCAAACAAATTACTCATCTGGTGAGGCATATGGCAGGGACACTCATCACCTTAAGTGATTGTCTACTATTGCACCAAGAGTGTACAATGCGGTGTCGCAAAGAAGGCAGTGCCTTAATTTCATATTATGGTTCAAAAGGTATGATAAAGTAGGTCACAGTTCAAATATTTATGAGTGGGAAGCCCTTGTCAGAAAGAACCTACATGCCAAATATGAAGGCTCTATCTCAAACGGTTCAAAAGTTATGACAAAATAACCTACTGATCTACTTTTTGATTTGACATGACCAATATTCGAACTTAACTGAGATATTGTCCAGATGATCATTCTGAGCAAGTTTTATGATGATTTGACTGAAACTGTGGCCTCATAGAGTGTTCGAAACGTTTTTCTATGATTTGACCTGCTGACCTACTTTTTCACCCGACATGACCCATATTCGAACTTGACACACATATTGTCAAGATGATCATTCTGAGCAAGTTTGATGATGATCGGACCAAAACTTGGGCCTCTAGTGTGTTCACAAGGTTTTTCAACAATCTGACCTACTGACCTACATAATGACCAGACATGACCCATATTCGAAATTAACCAAGATATTGTCAAATGATCATTTTGAGCAAGTTTGATGATGATCGGACCAAAACTGTAGCTGCCAGTGTGTTCAGAGGGTTTTTCTATGATTTGGCCTACTGACCTACTTTTTGGCCCAACATGACCCATATTTGAACTTGACTGAGATATTATCACGATGATCATTCTGGGCAAGTTTGATGATGATCGGACCAAAACTGTGGCCTCTAGTGTGTTCACAAGGTTTTTCTATGATTTGACCTGCTGACCTACTTTTTGACCCGTATTCAAACTTGACCCGGGTAATGTCAAGATGATCATTCTTGGCAAGTTTGATGATGATCGGACCAAAACTGTGGCCTCTAGTGTGTTCACAAGGTTTTTCTAAGATTTGACCTACTGACCTACTTTTTGACCCTACATGACTCATATTCGAACTTGACTGAGAAATTGTCAAGATTATAATTCTGAGCAAGTTTCATGATGATCAGACCAAAACTGTGGCCTCTAGTGTATTCACAAGGTTTTTCTATGATTTGACCTACTGACCAACTTTTTGACCCAACATGACCCGTATTCAAATTTGACCGAGTTATTGTAAAGATGATCATTCTGGGCAAGTTTGATAATGATTGGACCAAAACTGCGGCTCTAGTGTATTCACAAGGTTTTTCTATGATTTGACCTACTGACCTACTTTGTGACCCGACATAACCCATATTCGAACTTGACCGATATATTGTCCAAATGATCATTCTGGGCAAGTCTGATGATGATAGGACCAAAACTGTGGCCTCTAGTGTGTTAACAAGGTTTTTCTATGATTTGACCTACTGACCTACTTTTTGACCCGACATGACCCGTATTCAAATGTGACCAAGATATTATCAAGATGATCATTCTGAGCAAGTTTGATGATGATTGGACATAAATTGTGGACTCTAGTGTGTTCAGAAAGTTTTTCTATGATTTGACCTACTGACCTACTTTTTGACCCGACAACACCCATATTCGAACTTGACTGAGATATTGTCAAGATAATCATTCTGCGCAAGTTTGATGATGATCGGACTAAAACTGTGGCCTCTCGTCTTCACAAGGTTTTTTTTCGGACTTGACCTACTGACCTACTTGTTGACCCGACATGACCCATATTCGAACTTGACCGAGATTTTGTGGTAGTACAAATTGTGTGCAAGTTTAGTTAAAATCAAATCATAAATGAAACATCTATCATGCAGACAAGGCAAAAATAGGCAATTTTTGCCCTTTCAGGGGCGTAACTCCGTAACACTTGATGAGATATGGCTGGTTCAAGAAAGGAACCCAGATCTCATGGTGGTACATATTGTGTGCAAGTCTGGTTAAAATCAAATCATAAATGAAGATGCTATCGTGCGGACAAGAACAAAATAGGCAATTTTTGCCCTTTCAGGGGCTGTAACTCCGTAACACATGATGGGATATGGCTGGTTCAAGAAAGGAACCTAGATCTCATGGTGGTACAAGTTGTGTGGAAGTCTGGTTAAAATCAAATCATAAATGAAGATGCTATCGTGCAGACAAGACCAAAATAGGCAATTTTTGCCCTTTCAGGGGCCGTAACTCCGTAGCACATGATGGGATATGGCTGGTTCAAGAAAGGAACCTAGATCTCATGGTGGTACAAGTTGTGTGGAAGTCTGGTTAAAATCAAATCATAAATGAAGATGCTATCGTGCGGACAAGACCAAAATAGGCAATTTTTGCCCTTTCAGGGGCCGTAACTCCATAACACATGATGGGATATGGCTGGTTCAAGAAAGGAACCTAGATCTCATGGTGGTACAAGTTGTGTGGAAGTCTGGTTAAAATCAAATCATAAATGAAGATGCTATCGTGCGGACAAGACCAAAATAGGCAATTTTTGCCCTTTCAGGGGCCGTAACTCCGTAACACATGATGGGATACGGCTGGTTCAAGAAAGGAACCTAGATCTCATGGTGGTACAAGTTGTGTGGAAGTCTGGTTAAAATCAAATAATAAATGAAGATGCTATTGTGCGGACAAGATATTGTTTACGCACGGACGCACGGACGGACGACGGACGAAGGACAAAATGTGATCACAAAAGCTCACCTTGTCACTACGTGACAGGTGAGCTAAAAAGGCCCCTTTTTTGACCTTTGACCTCTAAGTATGACCTTGACCTTTGAGGTACCGACCTGCCTCATGCGCACCACACATCGTCTTATGGTTGTTAATATTTCTGCCGAGTAATTTTAAAATCCATCAAAAAATAAGAAAGTTATTGACCGGACAGGATTTGCCCATACATATATACATACCAACAAACTTCCAAGGGAGATAATTCAAAAAGTATAAATGTGAGAGTTATGGTTCTTGCACACTGCACGTCGTCTAATGCTGATTAATATTTATACAAAGTTTCGTGAAGATAGCTCTAACGGTTTTCAAGTTACAGAGCGGACACGAATGTGTGACAGACAGACGGACAGACAGACGGACAGACGCGCGGGGGAAAAACAATATGTCTCTCCGAAAAAAAAATTTTCGGGGGAGACATAATAACAAAGTTGTCCTAGATTTTGACCCCTAGCCCCACCCCATCCCCACTCCCAGGCATGAACCCAGGGGGGTGTTGTCTTGGAATCTCAGAAGACACTCCCAGGTATCCAAGTTGTAAATATGAATGCTTTGTGATGAGTGACTGCTGAGATATAAGCATTTCAAAAACTTTAACACAGTATTACATAGGTGTTCTAGATTTTGACCCCAAGCCCCACCCCGGGGCATGACCCCAGGGGTCTGTTATCTTTGAACATCAGAAGACCCTCCCAGGTACTAAAGTTCCAAATATGAGTGCTCTGTGATGAGTGCCTGTTGAGATATAAGCATTTGAAAAACTTTAACGCAGTGTGATGCGCACATGCACAAGATTTTGACCCCTAGCCCCACCCCATCCCCACTCCCAGGCATGAACCCAGGGGGGTGTTGTCTTGGAATCTCAGAAGACACTCCCAGGTATCCAAGTTGTAAATATGAATGCTTTGTGATGAGTGACTGCTGAGATATAAGCATTTCAAAAACTTTAACACAGTATAACATAGGTGTTCTAGATTTTGACCCAAAGCCCCACCCCGAGGCATGACCCCAGGGGTCTGTTATCTTTGAACATCAGAAGACCCTCCCAGGTACTAAAGTTCCAAATATGAGTGCTCTGTGATGAGTGCCTGTTGAGATATAAGCATTTGAAAAACTTTAACGCAGTGTGATGCGCACGCGCACGTGCATCACGCGCACGCCATCCGAGGTGACAACAATAGCTCTCCATGTACTTCGTACAGGCGAGCTAAAAATGGTATAGCAGTTGTAAACAAGACTGGCAGGGTGGGGCAGTTCAGGTGTTGTCAAAATATGTCAAATTCACTGAGTCTACAAGAAGAGCTTTAGAAAGTCTTTTCCATGTGTTTTGCAAGCTGACCAAATGGCCATATGTACACCATAGCTTTGTTTGTGTCAGAGTTAAATTCACATAATTGGGTGACTTGGTTTACCTGTTTTTATCATATGACGTCACGGCTGAGAATGTAATAATGCCATGTAATAAATTCCGTATTCCACTAGTGGACTAAATATGCAAATTAGTTAGAGATGCCCTGTAATGTTACACGTATGACTTCGTTAATTACGTCGCATTTACTAATGGCAGAATATTAACATTTTTGTGACAAATCATAAATATAATGCATTTTCTATGTCATATGGCATTTGTTATGGCA